>JAQISU010000029.1:2880000-3265000 GCA_029339505.1 Unio delphinus | reverse complement strand
TTCAAAACTATATGGTATATCAGTACATTAAAGATTATTGGAATTTTTTTCGGAATATTATATACATTTGGACCTATGATAGGATGTTTACAATTCTTTAGGATTTACTTCACACTAATGAAATTCCACTTTAATTTCTACTTTTTATTCTTGAATTAAATCAGTTGTTGAATTTTACAAAACTTGTTGGTTTTGCATATATATTTACGTAGTTTAAGACCACAGAGTTGTTACACCTGAAATCAGAAACATATGAACATATTTTATAACGAATAAAAAGTAATTGCGATGGATATTTTACTACATGTATAAACGGCGACATTTTGTATTATCAAGAAAATAACTGATCAAGCAGCAGAGAGGGTGAGCCGGACAACATTTTTAGACAAGTATTCACTGAAATCACGCTTAAAATCAATGAAACCAATGACATCAGACCCAAAAGTCAATGACATCAGGTCCCAAATATGTGTGTGTTTCATGGATTAGGTCCCAAAAAAAAATTATGAAAAAATCAATGAAATTAATGAAATCAAAAACTTTTCAACTATTACATTTTTTGGGAAAAAGGGACTACAACATCGTTGTCACTCACCCTCTCTGCTGCTATGGGTTAACCGAATATTTGATCCAGTCCGATACGATATCGTGTTCCAGACTTGGGGGGACGAAAATCACTACGATTTCACAAATAGACTAATTTGTAAAACCTCCTCTTGTAAATCAATCAGATTATTAGACTGGTCAGTGAGTTTGAAATTAATTCTGGTTAATGAATTATTATGACATCGCATATAGACTGGATTCACCGGGGATTCAATTATTAAAAACCCTGGAGGAGCTATTGGTGCAAATGAATACAAAATATATCCCTGCTGAGCTTGATTTGATCGTTCTAAATTTATTTGATAGCTTCCTTCTATCACATCACATACTAAATTGAGCGCAATCACCGTTGAAATATTCACATTGAACGGAGCAATATGCCTGCCACCACCATCTGGGTCATTATTATGGGTCAGGATTTTTATTTCCGGTGATGTTGCTTTTTTCCACGCATCATGAATTATTTTAAAACCAATATCGATGGCATCACTGAGAGATTTTTGTAATTCTGAGATATTATATCCTGGTAGTTTGACTGTTGGTATATCCTTGACGGGGATGCCCTTGCCTCCTGCAAAAATTGTTCTTGTTGTAGGATTACTGTCATCTAATATCTCTTGAATAATTTGTGAATTAAATGTTTCCATGTCATTGATGATTTTGTTACATGTTTCTACGACACTGATAAATTCATCTCGGGTAAGAGAGCCGGATTTAAGGGGTATTAACAACAGTGAAAAATCATTATTCATTGCTGTGAAATTTTCAGCGATTTTAAGTTCGTTAACAAAAAGATATTTCCCTCCCTTATCTATAGTGCCAAGAGCAAAAAAGATTCTAGCAATACTGTAATTTATATAACTCTTTACTGGATTATCAGATTTTATCCTGTCTGTGATATAATCGGTTATTTGAGGTTCTGGTAAATCAACGGTTTCCCCCTTTGGTGGTAATTCAGGCCATCCTAGTACTGTTCTTATTGAGCTTTGATAGATATCTACGACGTATTCTTCTGAGTTTATTTCAATGGCAGATGATAGTGTTGGCTCATGAACTGTTATAGCTATTTTTGACTCTACTCCAGTAATCGATTTTATTCTACGCGCGAATTCATTATTGATTTGTTCGATTTGGTATGATCCGGTTGGTATGGAAACAACGTTCCAGTCTGGGGTACCGTCGGGTTTATTCTTATTTGCAAATACCAGTGAATTATTGGGTTGTTGACCACCAAATGATTTTGACCTAATATTTGGCCAACTGTGGTATACTCGTAATTTTGCTAGCGCTATCTCCTTCACTGGGACCGGAGAGGGGAAATTCACACTGAATTCTGGATTCGTTGAGGTTATTGAGATCATGCTTGTTTGTACTGGGTTTGTGTTCTCCACTATTTGTTGAAGTAATTCCATCTGTGTTGTCATTGTTATTATACTCATGATGTATTTCTAATTTTGACATCGCAGAATCATATATATCTACCATCGCTGAAAACTCACTCTCTGATATAATTGTATCATCGAGCGATGACGATATCAATGAGGATAATTGCGAGTATGCAGTGGACACAACATGAAATTGAATTATGTAGTCTTGTAGTTTCCGTTGGCTGCATGAGGATATTTTTTTTGTGATTATTGAAATTATTCCAGCGATTGTTGTTGCCGCAGAAATGCAAATTGGAACAGCTATCGGGGCCATCATTGTCACTGAAGACAGTATAATACCGGCTCCGGTGATTACACCACTCACAGCGTACACAGTAACATCAATTGCGGTAATTCTCCTGCGATATTTTTTAATTTTCAATTCACACTCCTCAGACAGGGTTTTGAGTCTAGTTTGATACTCTCTGACCTGATCATAGCGATATTGCGATGATGAAATCATTTTTATTTTAAATACGCTAGCGTTTTCAATTACGATTTACTTAAATCCGCTACGAATTCCACATACCACGTTGTTGAGACCCTAACCAAATTTTTATCAGTAGATGCGATTGTAAACTTTTCAGTTGTATTCTTGTCGATGATCGTTGAAATCGTATTATTGACCCCGGATGAACTGGACGATGAAATATTAAATTGAGATAATGGTGTTACTAGTGTTAATCGATAAATACCCTTAACGGTTGCAGTGATATCTAATGTGTTGTTTGTAGGTGTCCACTCAAATGATCCGTGTTGGATCGTGTATACTAAGTTGTTGGTTTTCTCATGAGGAATTTTTGTTTTTCAATGGCTGTTATCATCCTCGTTGCATCCCCTTTGATGTCTTCGATGAAAGTTTTCGTCTCATCGATGGATTTTTTAATATCAGGGAGTTTTAGTTCAATTTTATCTAACGGGGTTCCAATAAATTTATCAATGATATTTCTACGAAATGATATAAACTGTGTTCTTCAATTCTAGATTCAAGTGTTGCTAGTACAACCACAGAATTGTTTAACTCATCGTTGAGAATTTTTAATCGATCTGTAATCGTCGAAACGAGTACACCCGGTTTGAGTTTACCCTGATCGGAAAATAACGCAACTGTGTTCTCGATTGCGTTTTGTTGTTTAACTAAAATATCATCCAGAGAGATATTACTGGATTTCAATTTACCCTGATCGGAAAATAACGCAACGGTGTTCTCGATTGCGTTTTGTTGTTTAACTAAAATATCATCCAGAGAAATATTACTAGATTTCAATTTACCCTGGCGATCTTGAAATACAACTATTTCATTGGGTTCAACACTTTCTAAATTCAACGTCTCAGCTATTTCATCTTTAATTTTTTTTGTTATATCCTTGATAGAATCAGGGGTTGCAGTGCCATCGGGTTTGGGTTTCAGAGGTCTTCCCCAAATATCAATCATGTTATTGTAAAACTCTTTCTCTCTCTAAAAAGCGATTGCTGGTGTAGTCATTTACGACAATATGAGGTGGTTTTCTAGATGCTGAAATAGCATCAAGGACATTTAATACTTCACTGCCGCATATTGGTGGGTCATTGGTTTGTTGTGTTGGTAGCGTAGAATACCAAGTCTTCATTGGAAATTGTTTTATGTAACGCATAAATTCTTTTGGTGGGGCTAATCCATATGAATCAAAATAGACAATCCCACGTGGATCAATAGCGTATGCAACCCAGTGAGTTCCAGGTCCGGTGCTGTTATCGAGATTAATAATACCTGTTTCAGTTTTGTTTGGTTGATGTGGTAATTGATCTTTCATAAAAACACCTCTGAAATTTTTAATCACTAGTTTTTTAGCAGCATCCATTAAATCAAAATTGGACATTGGAACCATAGATTTCTGAATTAATAAACCGTTCCTGGTAGTCTCAGGCCTGATCCGTGAACGGATCTTCCGCTGTACCATGAATACGGGGTTCCTGGTAGCCTTAGACCCTTTCCGCTGTACCATGAATACGGGGTTCCTGGTAGTCTTAGACCCAAT
The DNA here is from genome assembly GCA_029339505.1 of Unio delphinus. Lineage (NCBI taxonomy): Eukaryota > Metazoa > Mollusca > Bivalvia > Unionida > Unionidae > Unio > Unio delphinus. The sequence goes on along the minus strand of JAQISU010000029.1, from coordinate 3,260,949 downwards.
CCTTGAACGGATCGTCTCTTTTTTTTATATCCTTGTCCAGTTGCCTTTTTTAGTGCCATTCCTGCTGCAGTACCAACGGCTCCTAACGCTGCTGCTTTAGCCACCGCTGGGGCTGCTGCTGCAATCAATGCTGGTATTGCAGCTAACAATGGAAATATACCGCCTGTTTTCATCATATTTTTAATAGCAGCCGCAGAGAGAGTAATCTGAACTCCCTTTTTATCCTTGAAAGCATCATTGAAATGTTTCACCTGACGAGTTGTCAGCGATAATTTATTTTCACCACCAGTCATTTGATTAGGTTTCAACGTGATTGTGGTTCCACATTTTTTAGCCGATTCTGATTGCAATTTTTTGATTTGACCAGGAGTTAACGTAACACTAATAACACTATATGACATTATACATAATAGATTGATTCTAATTCAATGAAAAATCGTTCAAAGATTTTCTACTGGGGCATCTACCACTCTCATTCTTCCACCAACACCTTCGAGTAGCATTGATTTATCACTGAGAATGACAGCAACCGCTCTATAATCAGCAATAGCACCACGAGTCACATTAGCTCTAAAGTGTATATCAACAACTGACTGTCTTGTCACATCGAGATGTTCCAGTGAGAAGTAGTAGATCGGATACAGATTCTTAAAATCAAATTGTGATATTTGCAAACCAGTATCCACATTTTGATCGCGTGCCATAAATGACAACAGACGATGATAAACTCGTGCAATATGATTTTCTGTGTAATTAAGTTGTATATCCTCAGATGGTTCCTGCTGGCCGTTTATTCTCAGTGAGACGTCTTTCACACCTAATTGATCAAATATCATATGACTGGAGAGTTGATTGCCAACTCGTGCGTTATCCTGTAACGCAATAAATATATGACGTGGCGCAGAAACGCCTTGTTTTGATGCTAGGTTCCAAGTGAATAACCCGTTGATATTTGATTGTTTCACATCTGTACTCAAGGTTAGCCAACTTAGTAATGATTTTCCTCCTTGGTCCATAAATGATAGTAGTCGTTGTTCTGCGGTGATTGCTGTAGTCAACACTGGCATCCACAATGAAATTTTTGTTAAATTGACTTTACCAGCATCAGCATTGGGATTTGCAGCATCTGCTGGAATCCTCCAAATTGCGTCGTTATCATCACTCTTTCGTACAAGCGATACTGTATGCTTCGCTCCATAAATAACTTTTCTGACGTTTCTACAGAATCCAAAAATATGATGCAGTGGAATCGCACATGAAAATGGTTTACGCCCTACTCCCAACATTGCGTTTCGTGTTGCGGCTCCTAGATTGAAATTAGGATCGTTGTTTATAATCATATCCTCGATACCAGCAGGAGCAGGAGGAGCAGCACGATCATTTGGTCGTCTTACAACAAATGGATTTCCACCAGCGGTATTCTTACCATCTTTTGCAAACATCATAGAGGGTCCTGCTGATCTTGTATAATCATCAGAATATCTCGCTAACCCTATGATTGTTGTGGCCACATCAACATCACGATCTATGGACTCAATTTCTTTTCCATCAATGAGATATCTAGCACTCTCAAATAGCGCCATAATACCATTATTGACAAAACCGACTTGAGTACCAGCTGGATACGGTGCTGGTACAGCAGTAGTATCAGCAGCTGTTACAATTTCTCCTTCTACTTCAATAAATGCTTCACAGGGCAAAAAGTATTTACTGGTATCATGGACTTGAAGATCAATTCTTGCTCGACTATTTGAGTCTATGGCATGATAGGCGTAATATTGATAATCGCGTACAGAATCATCCTTGCCAACTGGGGCGTCTATATCAAACGCTGGATCATGTGACTTTTTGAACATTTTATTCTATTTATCAGAGTCTAAATAGTGAAATCGTAAACGATTTTTCCATTTTCATCGACGTAGTTTTTTAAGACCACTTCCCGCTATCATGTTTGCAATATTGCTTTGGTCTCCTTGATTTACCATCGACGCTAATTTTTCATCTACTGCGTTATTTATTATTTTACTAACACTTGCAGGCATTTCTTCTGTAGACGGTAACGGTTTCTTTTTTCGCCCCACTAATGATGTTATTTTATCCTTCGCAGTTGAAAACGCTTTCCCGGCAAGATCTCCAACAGTACTAATACCCTTATCACGAATAACATCAATGGCTTTCATTGATAATTGTTTAGCTAACGGCATCACTTTGGGGGCCATTCTTGAAAAGAATCCTAAAATGGTATTGCCGAGGCCATCTCCGTAGTATGCTCTATAAACTGGAAACCGTGAATTAACTACATAGACGAGGGTTGGTTTATCATGATTGTAGTGTACGATCATTATTATAAAAACAATAGTGTTTTCAATTGTTATTTAATCATTATGATACCCATTTGCTAACTCGTCAATGAAATCTCGATATGTTTTGATATCCATGATACCGCCGGCAAATAACCGTCTACAGATATCAGCTGCTTCATTAATTATTTCTGGAGAGTTATTTCCAGCTCGGAAACCTCCTACAAGAACATCTAATCGTGATGTATCATTGATAACACTATCAGGACAAATGTTTTCAATCCTTGGATTTCCTAATCCACTTCCGCTATAGCCAGCTGCTTCATCTAGTTTGTCTGTATCCGTGGTTTGTAAATAATCAAGAGTATCATCATCATCATCATCACGTGGTATTTGTTGTTTTTTAGGTTCTTCTTGTTTTTTTTGTCTCCGTGTTGGTGTTTGACGTCGTTCTTCTAAATCATCATCATCAGGTGGTAGTTGTTGTTTTTTTTGTCTTCTTGTTTGTCTACGTGTTGGTGTTTGACGTTTTAGTTCTTGCCGTTCTTCTATTTCTCGTTGTCGCTCTTCTATTTGTTCTCTTTTATAATAACTTATTCCCTTTTTAAATTCCTTGTATCCTATCTCATCCTTATTCAAACGACCAATCCCTTTATTTAGTTTATACAAATAATCGAACCAATCATTACTTGATATTCTATCATTTTTATACTCGTCCTTTAAAAAATCTTTTTTTGAATTATAACTTTGAGCAGCAAAATTACCAAAGGCTTGATAATCCTTTGATTTCAATAAACTAGGTTTTTTTATTAATATTTTAGCATGATCAGTAAATTTATTCAACAGAGAAATAGTCGTTTTTTTCGGATCAGTTTGTTCAGTTTGTTCAGTTTTCGCTGCTAGTTTTTCAAGCTCACCAATAACAGATTTTCCCGTCTCGGGACCATCTCCCAGTAAAGCACGCTCTACCCCCTTCGTTGCTGTGGTTACTGGTTTAAACAATTCTTCAGACCCCAGAGCAAAATCAGTTTGTAAACTCTGTCGTTGTTGCAGTTTATTCCGTACAGAGTCACGAATTGGTACAAATCTCCTGATTGCATCTAGTCGCTCACGAGCCAGTCGGGTTGTTAATGCTTCATTGACCATTATTTGAAATCAGAAACCATTTTTCAATTGTAAAACACTTTCTCCACTTTTTTGACATGTCAGATGATTTTTTAACACAGTCATGGAAGCGTTATTTCATCCTATAACAGCTTCTATAAATGATGGGGAAAGTCACATAATTGTATATAAAATAAATAATACTGTGAGTTTCCCCACTTTTGTTACATGTCGGATGATTTTTGATACGGTCATGGAAGTGTTATTTGATTGTTTTGACAGCTCTATCATTGATGTTGAAAGTATCAAAATTGTATATAAATAAAATAATACTGATAGTTTCAACATTCTAGTTTTGATCAATCTGACACATCGTCCATCGATTTTTGACACCCCCCCCCTTGAGGGTCGGCTAAAAAAATGAGGGTCGGAATGATATGGTCGGGCAATATGGTCGGGCAATCAAAAAATTATAATGGTCGGGCAATCAAAAAATGATAATGGTCGGGCAATCAAAATTGTTCATTTTCCTGAATTAATGCTCGTAGGTTTCTAATTTTAGAGTTGACTTCTTTTTTCAATTCGTATTCGTACCCCAATTCTTTTCGTATTCCCTCTACGATAGCATACAACGGGACGAACACACTGATGTCACTGGAAAATGAAAGAGAGTCTTTAATAGAATTCTGAATTTTTTTGATGAGTGCATATTTTTTGGGTAGCATATACTTGTTAGTGCTAACTCCGTATTCAATATCCTGAAAATCAGACACAATTTGGTCAGGATTTAATCCATCTGATAGTTTGATATCCTGATTTTTCAATTTTGCTATTTCAACTATGATGCTATTCATGTTTTCAGAATTCATTATTCTATAAGAATGACATATCTCTAATTGGAAATTATGACGCATTAGACATAACTAAATTGAAATTTTTGCCCCGTCTTTTTTGAAATAGCAGATCGATAAATCCTCCCTGCAACTTTTTGAACAGAAGTCGGACAAATATCGAAGTGCCTACCGGCTTCATTCATAGATGAAAATATTTTTTCTTCATTAGTTATTGTATTCAAAGATGTCACAGGTCTCTTCCCAACCGTTTTGCAAGTGCCAGTCTTTCCTTGTTTGGAATTCTCACTCAGTGTGATAGCCTGCAGATTTGATACAGAATTATTCTTTGGATTAGAATCCTTGTGGTAAATAACAAAACCATCTTTGATCAATCCATTAAAACATTCAAATACGAAACGATGAATGAGATAATTTTTCGTTTCTTTTCCCTCCCTAACAGTAAACCTAAAATACCCTTGATTAGTCACAACACCGACCGGTTTCTTTAGTCTACGGTTTCTGACAGTACCATCACTGGATGCTTCATATTTTGTAATCACTGGATGTGGTCTGAATTCTTGGTTCATATATACTATTCTATTGTTTGTCTAATTCAGTGTTTGGTTCAATAATTACATCACTGGAAAATCTTTCGATATAGTCTTGCGGGGTTCTTATGATTTTATCCTTGATGTTGTCAGGGTCAAGGGCTTTTTCAGGGTCATAATTTCTGATGGATTGTCCATTTTTTATTCTTTTATCATAATAACGCTTCAATTCCCTATATCGCTTACCACCACAATCAATACACAATTGTGATCTTCCCTTAACCCCAACCCCACATCGAATACAGGGTAACGGACCAAGACTTCCACGTCGAAAACTTTGCATATGATACCTACAGTACTCATTTTTTCTGCATGATTTGTTACACTGGGTTACATTTCCCATCATGAGCCATTTGCAGTGATTCATTACACATAAAACTTTCATTTAAATGTTTGTTTTTTATATAGCATGAAGGAGTTCAAGAGATTGACTTCGAAAATTGCTAAATTCAATGCTGATAGAGAGTTCAAGAGATTATTGAAAATCAATCCTAGATTTAATCTCGATAGACCAAAAAAACGTCAAAAACGTCCAAGACACGGAAACATGAAAGAGTTTAAGAGATTATTGAAAATCAATCCTAGATTTAATCTCGATAGACCCAAAAAACGTCCAATAGACGGAAACAAACGTAACAAACGTCCAAGAGACGGAAACATGAAAGAGTTTAAGAGATTATTGAAAATCAATCCTAGATTTAATATCGATAGACCCAAAAAGCGTAACAAACGCCCAATAGACGGAAACATGAAAGAGTTTAAGAGATTATTGAAAATCAATCCTAGATTTAATCGCGATAGACCCAAAAAACGTAACAAACGTCCAAAAGACGGAAACATGAGATCACCATGGAAGGATGCTCAATTCAATCTTGATATAGTTTCTAATACACCCAAGAATAAAATTCTTGATAAACCCATCAGAGACTGTTTTAATGAATTCAAGCGTGATGGAGCATCTTATTGTTGGTCAACATTTCGAATTGATGGTGTTGTTGACGCTACCATGAATGATGAAAAAGCAGCAGTGATCATTTCACGTGTTGGGGAAAAAAGTCATTTTTTCCGAATCAAATTCATTATCCGTGAGAATGGCAAATGGATTATTAAGGATAAATTTGAACCCATTCTCAAGGGCAAAAAAACTGTCACCGTGAACCAGGATTCCAAACCGGGAATTTCGACCGGAATTGATAAACCCTACTACGAAAGGTCTTATCCTGTCACAGCAGTTGTTTACGGGATCTATCCGCTCAATGAAAAACCTGATATTTAAAAACTAGCACCCATGAAATATTCGACAGGGCTAAATTGTGTAGCAACACGAATAATAGAACACTTCACAAATGCATCCCGGGGAAATAAACTCACTGATCTAAGACGAAAAAAAATAACCGAGTGGGAGTTCACGGTAAAAGAGCATGGAGCAACAATTCAGGATATAACTAAATTAGAAACATCATTAAGATTTCCAATATCGGTAAGAACAATCACCGGTGAAGTATTAAAAGAACCGAAATATCAATCAAAAAAAGGAAAACCCATTGAAATTATTGATCATAACGAACACGCGTGGTCATCTGCAGTAACAATATTTCCACGGGATAGAACCGTAAAATATCTATCCCAAACCGAAGAGTTTTTTTCAGAGCAGAAATTATTTGATGCTATTTACCATTTGAGTAAAAACGATCCTGTGCCAGCGTGGCTATTTCATAGTAATTCAGACGAGGAATGCAGATTTGATCAGTTTGTAAGGCCCAACGGAGAATTATACCGTACTGAAGAACTGCAGAATCAAATGAAACAACTAGCTAGTGAGTTTTCTGAGGACGGGGGGGACAACGATAAATTATTAGCAAACTGTTTTACAGTACCATCCATTGCAGCGCATTTTGCTGGAAAGAAAAACGCGTGGAAACCAACACGAAGTGAGTTTTTATCAGATGTCAAATTGTCCTGTCTTGAATACAGCCACGGCGGATTATGGAACACAAAATACACCTCTGATTCCGTTATTTCCGTTGATATGATTGCGTGTTATCCAGGAAGTTTTCTTGGGTATGGAGAATGCGAGAAATATTTCAAACGATTTGGACACCCTACACACGAAATGACCCGTGTTGCTATTAATGGACCAGCAGCAGAGAGGGTGAACAGACCAACTTTTACAGGCGTCGATTTAGCAAACTGAGGCTTTCTCGAAAATGCTTAATATAAGCCTCCATTCATCAAAATAAAATTAAAAAAAAAAAACGACGCCATTTTTGTTGTCACCATCCCATTTGCTGCTTGGAACTTTCAGTTCTGAGTTAACGATGCTTGGAAAATTCGTGGAGTTTTCGGGTAAAAAAAAAGACGCCATTTAGTTGACGTTCACCTCCTCGGCTGCTAATGCGCTAACTAAATATTTGATCAAGTCCGATACGATATCTTGTCCGAAGGTCTGATAAATTTATCGTCACAAATCCGTGTGGGATTGTCTGAGCGTGGCTAAAGAAATTTCTAAATCGATTATGATCCATATCACCACCGCACCAAGTTTGTCAAATATTTCTAATAGTATGAGTATCAACTCCGTTAAATACACACAGCATATTGCAGTTATCTCTGATCACTTTTGGTATTTGAGTGTAACGTTGAGTGATATATATCACATCGGTGTTTTTATGTCTGCCTCTGGAAAATACTCTAGCAGGATTCTTTTGATTATCTAACATGATATCATCATATACGACTAAATTGTTAATACTTCCATCAATATCATCAATACTAGGTGCCTCTTCGATATCGGTTATAAACTCAATAACACCATCACCGTTAATTTCTAGCGCGGCTTCGTTAAAATCCTTTAACACTTCATAACATCGCTGATCGTCTACACTCGGAGCAATCATGTACAATTTATCCCACTTCATCCATCTCGTTATCAAATTAAGTAGCAATTGTGTTTTACCACTTCCAGATGGTCCGATGATAATCGCGCGAATAGAATTTGGTAACATTGCATGGTGTTTAATAGGTTCCCGTCGTCGAGTAGCTGAATAATCAATTACATTCATAACTGTTATATATAAATTATGGATCTATATTGTGTGAAGTGTAGGACGCGTACTGGCACAAATGACTTGACGACGATTACAACGAAAAATAATCGATCAGCGCTTTCTGGTAAATGCGTACAATGTAGTACGAAAAAATTTAGATTTACTTCCACGAAACCTTTAAAAAAAAACGAGGAGGTGATATTGCAGCCAAATTGACAAAACTCCCTGGAACACCGTGGGCAAAGTATCCAGGAGAAAAGCACCTTCCAGGATATAGCTACTGTGGACCGGGAACACGATTAGATATCAGACTTGATGATCAAAATCAGCCCCGACCCGGCGAATATCCAATAAACGCTATTGATAAGGCGTGTCATGCTCATGATGTCGCTTATAAAAGCAGCAATCTTCAACATAGACATCTTGCAGATGTAAAATTAATTCATGCGTTAAATGCTATTCCTGATAAATCCTTCAAAGAAAAGTTGGCTTCTTGGTTGGTAAAATCTGCTATGAAGGGTAAATTGATGTTAGGTGCTGGTAATTGAAAATGTTAGCATTTTAATATGGAATCTATTTACTATTCTCCGAGGGGATACTGGAGAGGTTACGCAGCAATCAATAAACTAGCTAGTGCATCAAAGGTGAAAAAAACTACAGCGGCAAACTGGTTATCTAAACAAGCAATATGGCAAATTTATCTACCAGCGCCTAAACAAATTAACTATTCGCATTTTGATGTTACAACACCTAATGAAGTTCATCAAGCTGATATACTATTTTTGCCGCATGACAACGGTTACAAATACGCGTTAACGTTAGTTGATATTGCAAGTCGATACAAAGAAGCAGAACCATTAAAAACAAAATCATCTACTGAAGTAGCTTCTGCATTTGAAAAAATTTATCGACGAGGTCCTCTGCGCTGGCCAAATCTGTTACAAGTTGATCCTGGCAAGGAATTTCAAGGTGTTGTTACATCTACGATGAAACATCATAATGTCGCCATCAGACGAGGACACACTGCGCTACATCGCGATCAGGCAATTGTTGAACGGTTTAATAAAACCCTTGCTGAGCGGTTATTCGGATATCAATACGCAAAAGAATTCATCCAGGATAAACGATCCCGTGAATGGGTCAAGAGATTACCAGCTGTGATTACCGCAATCAATAATGAGATTACTAGAACAATTAATATGAAACCTGTCAACGCTATTAAGAAGGCGTCTATCAAAATGGAAATCCAAGGAATTTCACAAAAAGATTTCAAAGAACCAATTCTTGGTAGTAATGTCATTGTAAGGTACTTATACGAACCAGGAGAGCTTGAGGGTGGTAAAAAAAGAGCTACTGATCCTATTTGGAGCGTCACTACGCATAAAATATCCGGCATAACACGATCAACTGGTAGACCTCCAGTCTATAAACTGGATTCAACTGCTCCTCAGCGAGGATTTACACGCGAACAATTACAAGTGATTCCCGAGGATACTCAATTGCCACCGCGTGGTCTTAATTAGCACCCAGGGTGCTGTCACCCCGGCGTCTATTACACTCAAGACAGGTCAACATCACATTGTTTCTGACATGACCGAGATTGTTATCTTTTCTATCTACGGTGAATTGGCGAGGATCTTTATCCGAATACTGCCAACGCATTATACAATTGCAACTCGCGCAGTGATTGTTCTGTTGTTGCTTTAGTGTCTTAATTAATTCAGCATCAATGTCAAATTCTCTTTTATTTTTTTTATCCTGTTGTTTATAACCAGAGAGTTTTTTTCTGATTATATTATCATCGGTGTGTATATTACTTATTGTATTGTCATTATCATTAACCACAATTCTTCGAAGTTGGTTTATTCGCCGTACTCTGGATACTGCGAGATAAACTAAATTTGACCACTCAATATGATTATCTACTATCCAAAGAGTTGTATCGGATATAGTCAATCCCTGTGAAGAGTGTATTGTTGCTGCATAACCTAACGTCCATGGGGATTTATCAGCACCTAATGCATCTTTAACGACGCTGATATCAACCAACACAATATCATTTAATACTAAATTCTGCTTTTGTTGTTGTCCAGGAATGTCAACGTCGATATTCTGCTTTCGTGTATCCTTAGGTCTATAACAGAGTGGTACTGGAAGCGTTGCAAATTTTTCTTTATGTAGCGCAAACAACTTCATCTGAAGTGCGTCTCTGACTATTTTTCTACTCGCGATTATTAAATCATTTGGCTTCCACATTTCCCAAAAATCATTCATGGGAGTTTCAGAGATTATTTCACGCGCTATTTCACATTGGATTTTATCCGGTTGTAATCTAATTAGCGCTTTGAATTCTCGTAATTGTTCATCAAGTGATCTATGGTCGGTATTAATCTCTTCATAATAATCTACAAATCCTTTTAGCCATTCATGTGGAGATCCACCAACAAATGGCTGCGGTTGGCCGTGATCCCCGCACATGACGACTTTTGTGTTTTTGTTTAACAACCATTCAAGAAATATTTGTAATACTGTCAATGATACCGTGCATATTTCATCCCAGATTATTATTTCAGGAATAAATTTATCGCCCATTCGATCAGGAGTCCATGTATCGCCTTTCCATCGAAAGAAGCTGTGATAAGTACAGGCTTTTACTCCACGCGCTATCATCTCTCTGGCGAGTCTGTGAGTTGGTGTTAACACAACCATGGTTGACCGACGAAATAATTCGATTGCACGAGTTGTCTTTCCTGATCCACCACAGCCGTTTAAATAAACTGTCTTGTATCTACAAATCGGATCTGATACGGGCGGTGCAGTAGAAAATTCTGATTGAATCTCTGAGATATTATGGTTACTTTTCAAGTATTTATCATCCATAGCAACGTCTGCGGATTTACAATACTCATGTAGTGTTTCTTTTTTAAACCTCCAATTTCCCCACGCTTCCTTAGGATCTGTGAATTTAGCTACATCTGATTTGTATTTCTCATGGATATACATCGAATCAGTAGCTACTCTAACCGCGGTATTAGGAAATCTATTTATCATCGAGAATAGATTAATACAAGAATAGGCTAGCATAGAACTTCTCAAATGTGTGTACTGACAACTATATCCATCACAGTAGGTAATAACCGTACCTAATTTCTCACCATTGGATCGAAAAGCATCCCTACGGGTTACAAATTTTCCTTTTTTTATTAAATCGGTTATGATAAAATCGTATTCTTCATTGTCTAAGATCAATCTCGAAGAATATTTTGCATTGTCAAATCTTCCACCTTGAGTGAATTTACCGATTATTCTTCGTCCGAGTTCTTTAGCCTCTCTATTCCTACCTTCGAATAACCTCTTAGACCAATCCATAAGTGTTTCACAATCTCCCAATTGTTTTCGTTGTTCGTTAATTATTTTTTCTAGATCGGGTTTTGGTAACCAAACATCTTTCTGCGCGTTATAACAAATAATCGCTTCACTGACAATTAACGATGTTAACATACCACAATCGATCATATATCGCAATAGCACAATTGGCATCCACGCCTTTTCATACATATGTCTACCAAGCCAAAGATAACTACACGGATGTAACCCTGTAGCTAATTCGAATGATATCACACTAGCGAACCCGGTTAAATCAAAATCAGGCAATGGACCATTAATCGCAACACGAGTCATTTCATGTGTGGGATGTTCAAATCGTTTGAAGTACTCAGAGCATTCTCCATACCCGAGAAAACTTCCAGGATAACACGCGGATATATCAATTGAAATCATACCATCACGTGAGTATTTCGTATTCCACAATCCTCCATGACCCAATTCGACGCAACTCAACTTCACATCCTCCAGAAAATCACTTCGTGTTGGACGCCATGAGTTTTTTTCTCGTGCGAAGTGAGCTACCACTGATGGAATTGTGAAGCTATCCGTAAGTAGTTTTTCATTAGAAAATTCTTTAGAATTTTCAGGTGAAAATTCATTAGCGATTTTTCTCATTCTAGTATCTAATTCTTCAGTTCGATATAATTCACCATTTGGTTTTACAAACTGATCAAATCCTATTTCCGGATCCTCATTACTCCTGAGTAACCACATTGACACAGGGTCGTCTTTGGTTAATGTGTGAATAGCATCAAATAATTTCTCTTCATAGAAACCATCCCAAGAAAATTCTTTAGGAATATATCGAACAGTTCTTTCTCGTGGAAATATATTTACCGCGGGTGTCCACGCGTGTTTGTTATGATCGATAATTTCAATTGGAGCTCCTCGCGATTGATATTTCGGTTCGTATAATACTTCTCCGGTTATCGTCGCTACCGATATTGGAAATTTTAATAATGCTTCTAATTTAGCTATATCGGAAATCGTTGCCCCGCGTTGTTTCACTGTTAGTTCCCATTCGGTTATTTTTTTCCTTCGTAGATCAGTTAATTTGTTTCCCCGGGATGCATTTTTGAAGTGTTCTATTAACCGTGTTGCTACACAATTAAGTGGCAAAGCCACTGATGATGAAAACATCGGAGCTAGTTTTGCAATATTAGGATTATTATTTATTGGATATAACCCATACACAACTGCTGTTACAGGGTAAGATTTCTCATAGTATGGTTTGTCAATTCCAGTTAGAATTCCTGGTTTGGAATCTCTACTCACAATTACAAATTTTTTATCCTTAAGGATTGGGTCAAATTTATCTCTGATAATCCATTCACCTTCCTCTTCGATAATGAATTTTATTCTAAAAAAATACTTCAGTAGAGATTTCCCGCCAAGGTGTGAAAGTATCACAGCTGCTCTTATATCATTCATAGTAGCATCAATTATGGGTATATTGACATCTTCATCAATAATTCGAAATGTCGACCACGTATGAGATGCTCCATCACGCTTAAACTCATTAAAACAGTCGCTGATTTTACTCAATAGTGGTTTATCATCTACTAGACTTTTAGGTATATCAGAGATTTTATCGAGAAAAAATCTAGCATTTTTCCAAGGCTTAATTTTCGATAATCTCTTGAATTCCTTCATATTATAATTAAAACAAGTATTTAAATAAGAAAATTTTTATATAATGAATCATTGCAAATGGCTTATGATTGGATCAAAGACTCCGTGTAACAAATCATGTAGAAATGAATTCTGTGGGTATCATATGCAGAGTGTAAGAAACGGTTCGGAGGGACCTCTACCATGCTTGCATTGTGGGGTAGGTGTAAGAGGCGAGTCGCAGTTATGCATTAATTGCGGGGGTAAGCGTTATAGAGAGTTAAAACGTTATTATGACAAGCGAAGAATCAAAAATCCTGACGACGTCAATGACGGCAAAATCATAAAAACTACGGATGACTATATAAAAAGATTTGTTAATGTTATAATTCAGCCAATTAACGAATTAGACAAATAGATATATTATATATACAAATGAGCCAAGAATTTCAAAGACATCCTGTTATTAAAAATTACGAAGCTTCTCGTGATGGTGTTGTTAGACACAGTAAAAATAAGAAATCTGTTGGGCGGGATAATGGTATGGGGTATTTGATATTTAAAGCTGGAGGGAAAATGTATCTCAATCACCGTTTCGTCTTCGAAGTGTATAACGAATCAATCAAAGATGGTTTTGTTATTGATCATATTGATTCCGATACTAAGAATAACAAATTGAACAACCTTCAAGTTATTTCTCAATGTGAAAACACAAAACGAGGAAGAACTGGGAAATACCCGAAAAATGCTAGATCCGTAAAGTCAATGGACACTGACAACAAGGAGATAGTATTTCAATCAATGTCAGAAGCTGGTAGGTATTTCGATATTCACACCTCCTCGGTACAAAAAGTAGCAGAGGGAATTTATAAGACCGCTTTTTCAAAGCGTTTTAAAAACAAAATTCAGTTTTCTTACGTAGGGAGATAACTCCGTTAGGTATAACTCGTGTGACAAATCATCAATGACAGAGTTACGGATTTTAAACATGGAAATATTAATGTTTCTAACATTGATTGGAAAATCTTCGATTTTTCATTGGCTGTTATAATTACATAAATCTGAACAAAACACAATCAATTTTGTCTTTTTTCAAGTATTAACAAAACTGTTTTATAAACACGTCGTATTTAAACATTTTTTTTAATGTCTGTTTCAAGTATTATATGTGTTTTCAACGTTGTCAGTGATCGCTAATAAACAAACAAATAATTACAATCACTACACCTATTTTATATCACCTCGTCGTAATGAGTGTATATATACAAATTCGTCTTTATTATAATTGGGCATTTAGCCGAAATTCAAGTGTAAACAAAACCACACCGTCACACGTGGTATGAACGTTATTATTGACATTCAAAACCAAAGTTTCGATTTTGCGGTTTTGTTTACACTTGAATGTAGAATAGCCCGCGCCATTGTCATTGAAATCAATTCATTCATTGTGTCACCTATAATCTATTGTTGTACCGTCCTATGTGTATAACCGCCTACCACACTAGATCAGGGGTTATTGTGCCGTCGTCATTGTCATTGAAATCAATTCATTCATTGTTCACCTATAATCTATTGTTATATGTTTGTCGGTTGTAACCGTTGAGCGCGCTGCTTGATGTATAAAACACCAAGGGGGTTCAAAACGGTGAATGTGCCGTCGTCATTCATTATATATAATCATAATCACCTATAATCGCATTAAGCTTCTGGGTATACTAAGATGATCAACACCTTAGTGTATCCAGAATTCATTTTGAAAATACTTTATTTAAACAAATATATTTTTATATATATATGAATATTGAAAATCTCAAATTGATTATTATTGAAATCAACAAGTTGAAGGATGAAAATGTAAAATTATGTTCAGGTTTGGATTGTGATCAAATTATGACCAATTTCGAGGATATACAATTTGCAGAACAGACCGGAAAATATGTCCTATCTAAAAAATATTTTTTAATTAAGAATATCCAAAAGCTTATACGTGAGAGCTTAGTCAATACTGAAGATGTTAATATATTCGTACCATTATGTAGCATCGTTGAACGTGTTCGAAAGCAATTAGGATTAGAATATGAACAAAAGAGACTTATTAATTGTAAAGTGAGACAATTAAAAACATTAATGGAAAACTCTGAAGGTGATGAGCCCACGCGTAGAGAGCCTCCTTTGTTTGTATAACCGATACGGTATAATCATTACCTATAAGGAAGTAAAATTATGTGTGACTCAGTACAATAACAAGGAAGTATTAAAATGCTTTGCATTTTTAGGTTAGTGATTTCTTTCGAAATGATTTGCATTTGAAAATCCAAAGGATTTTTTAATTAAAAATTGCAAAGCAATTTGACAATTAGTGATACTCTTTTAATAATGATAGGACAATCATTAACTACACGGAACACTAAAGAAAGACTTGAAGCTCTTAAGAAAATATTACCCCTTCGTGATCGTATACGTGAAAAACTTCAACAACGGCAATTACTTCAGACTGATTTTACAGAGGATACAGAACAACTCTTCAAACCTATTGTTAGTGCAACTGAGGGTGTGAAAACAGCAATCTATAAACAAGAAAGCACGCAAAAAGAGTCCTTTCTCCCTGTGTTAGAGAAAATAGCAAAACGAACTAAGCAATCAAAAAAATCATTAAAAACACTTCCTGGTGATATAATAACTACTGCAAGACGACAAGAAGAACAACAACGAGTACTTCAGGAAGAAATTGAACGATTAGGTGATGTTGATATTTCCTCACTAGAAATGCAAGCATTTCCACCTGAAGAATTTCAAGAACAACAACAAGAAGAACCTGAAGAACAACCACAAGAAGAAGAAGAGGGAGCTGTTTCAAAGGGGGATTATTCTCCTGAAAATATATTTACAGTTGATGCGTTAAAAAAAATCAGAAGTATCCCAACACTCAATGGTTTAGCTAAATTTACCAACGACAACATTAAAAAAGCAAAGAGAGATAAGTATTTAATAGACGACACGTCTAAAAATTTTATAAACAGTAAAGACCTTTGGGCAAATAAGGTGTTTTTAGCAAACCGCGGGGAAAACAAAATCAACAAAAAAATAAAATCTGATTATGACCAATTTCTAGCTATGGTAAAGGGGATCACAGTACCACCGCCAGTATACACAGCAGACCCAATCCCTGATGAAATACAAATAATGGCAGAGGCTGATTCCCAGAGTAAAACTCCAGAGTTGAAAACTCTGAAGGGTGCAACTGGTATCACTAAAAAATCTAAAGAATTTTCAAAAACAGGCAGTGGTTTAGTTGGTAAAAATCCTATGGATTTTCACGCTAGTGTAACATGTCCCGGCAATATTCTCGGCGATATAGCACGATTAGAAATACTTGTAGGAGGAAAACGAGCCGGAAATAACTCACCAGAAATAATCAATGAAGCTGCTGATATCTGTAGGCGGTTATTTCAAGGTGGTATCATGGATATTGCAACATATAAAGATTTCATTGAAGAGTTAGCCGAAAATCCTGCGGATTTTTACGGTTATCATAGCGATTAGATAAATATCAATTTGGAAATGCTTTAGTATTTGGAAACACTAGCATTTGGAAAAACACTAGTGTTTTTGTATATAGAAGAATGATCATACACTACAACCATGATAAACCAACTAACGTCTACGTGGTAAACTCACGATTGCCAAAATACCGAGTATACTATGGAGATGGTCTCGGTAATACTATAATGGGATTATTTTCAAGAATGGCTCCAAAAGTGGCTCCGTTTGCAAAACAGGCAGCAATGAAAGCAATTGATGTTATCCGAGATAAGGGTATTAACACTGTTGGTGATCTTGCTAGTAAGGCATTTTCAGCCGCTCGGGATAAACTAACAGCGCTAGTTCGACGACGAAATTCTTCGAATTTCCAATCAAACCCCAGAAACACTAGTGTTTCTAACGCTAGCATTTCTAGAATGACTTCACTGCCATCTACTGCAGTAATGCCTACACAGGTTAGTAAAATAATAAATAACGCCGTGGATAAAAAACTACAGTCGTTAATGACTAACGCCCAGGATAACATAACAGCAAATATGATAGCCGGAAGTGGGCTTCCGGGAAGTGGTTTTAAGAAGATTCGACAGAAACGTTAGAAATATTTATTTGAACAGGATTTCCAATTATTATAGTTATTGTAGAAATGCTAGCATTAGAAATATTTATGTCAGAATCACTTGTGATTCTATTTATTTGAATAGGATGCTCAGTTGTTATGGTTATTGTAGAAATGCTAGCATTAGAAATATTTATGTCAGAATCACTTGTATCAGAATCACTTGTGATTCTACTTACGTTATCTTCATTATCAGATATTTTCATCATCATTATTAAAATACACCCAACTAAATAATTAGTTTATAAAAATTATTTTTATATTATAAAATATTTATAATTTGCTAATTTTGTTAGATTTTTTACTTTTTTTACTCATTTTTCTAGTGTTTTTACTCATTTTTCTAGTGTTTTTATGCAATTCATCGACAAAATTTCATGAAAATCGAGGATGAAAACCCAAGGAATTCATTTAGAGAAAATCGATTTTGATCAGATTTTTTATCCTGTGAGGCTAAAATTATGTTGCTTCATCGAATTTTCGATGTTTTTTTTATTGATTTTGTATTATTTTTTGGCTAATCCGTCGACATAATTTCATGAAAATCGATTTTCTCTAAATGAATTCCTGGGGTTTTCAATTCAAAATTCCTTCAGAATTTTTTAAATTACTTTCAGAATTTTTTAAATTACTTTGTAATTTTTGATTTAGACCAACAGGTATATAATAAAAAATGTTCAAACAGAACCCTGATGTTGCATTTGACATGGAAGCCCCAGTACTTAAAGATACTTCTGTACGTGATTATCAATTTTTTGCTTATCACGCAGTACAACCTGATCTTCGTGGAAGAATTGAACTTCAAGTTCATGATACTAGTAAATACTTTTTACCCGCTGAAGCCTTTATTGAAGTCGAAGGTGAACTTTTACAGCATGATGATACACCATATCCAGATGATGCTCAAGTCGGTTTTGTTAATAATGGTATCATGGCTTTATTTGAAAGCGCAAGATATCTCATTGATGGAAAAGAAATCGAATCTATTGAACGTGAAGTTGATGTAGCAACAACAATACTAGGGCTAGCAAGATACTCTGACGATTATACAAGATCGGCTGGTCCATCTATGATGTTCACAAAAGATATTACTAATAACGCTAATAGTAATCCTTATCTAGTAAGGCAACCAAGGGATCGTGCTGCTAATCCTGTTAATTTTATTGCTGGTGCTGCTGGTGGTATCGAGGATATGATTATAAATACTAATCCTGAATATAACCTAGGATTTGCAACACGATTAGCAACATTACAAGGAGATCATCGACGGTTTTCATGTGCTATTCCGCTCCATCACATATTTGGATTTTGTAGAAATGTTAGAAAGGTTATTTATGGAGTAAAGCATACTGTAGCACTAGTGAGAAAAGGTGATGATAATAGTGCAATTTGGCGTGCTGCTACTAGTGGTGTTCCTCCTGCTCCTCTTGCTGCTGGTAGAGTAAATTTATCAAAATTATCACTATGGATGCCAGTGTTGACTCCATCATTGTCAGTAGAACCGCGGTTGCTATCATTTATGGATCAAGGGGGAAAGAGATTATTAAGCTGGTTGACAACGTCCACAGATACCATGGATTCTAATATTGATGGTACATTTACATGGCATTTGGCAGCACGACAGGGTGTTTCAGCTCCACGGCATATTTTTATTGCGCTACAGAATAGAGCGCGATTGGATAATCAAGAACGTTCCCATATGATATTTGATCAAATCGGATGTAGTGAAGTCTCGCTAAAAATAAACGGACAACAAGAACCATCAGAGGATATACAACTTAACTATGAAAATAACCACATTGCACGAGTTTATCATCGATTGCTATCATTTATGGGACGTGATCAAAATGTAGATACTGGTCTACAAATATCACAATTGGATTTTAAAGGTCTGTATCCGATTTATTACTTTTCCCTAGAACATCTTGACTTGATGAAACAGTCCGTAGTTGATATACACTTCCGAGCTCGTGTAACCCGTCCGACTGGTCCACCAGTTGGTGGGATGCGTCCCATCCTTATCCCGAATTATAGAGCGGTTGCTGTCATTCTCAGTGATAAGTCAATGATACTAGAGGGTGTTGGTGGACGAATGAGATTGGTAGATGCACCGGTGGAAAATCTATAGGATTTTCTAAATCTATAATTGAATTTAGAAATGCTTACATTGAAAATTGCAAAGCAATTTGAATTTAGAATCAATCTGTTTTGTATAATGTCGTATAGTAATATCAATGTTACGTTGACACCTGGTCAACTAAAAAAATTACAATCCAAATCAGCTAAGCAATGTGGAACCACAATAACGCTGAAACCTAATCAAATGAATGGCGGAGGGAATAAACTATCGCTGACGAAAACTCAGGTTAATCATTTTAATAAAGCGCTGAAAGAAAAAAAAGGAGTTCAGATTACTCTTTCTACGAGCGCGATTAAAAATATGGAAAAGACTGGTGGTATATTCCCGTTGTTAGGGTTGATTCCAGGGTTGATTGCCGCAGCAGCCCCAGCGGTAGCGAAGGCAGCAGCGTTAGGAGCCATTGGTACCGCGGCAGGAATGGCATTGAAAAAGGCAACTGGAAAAGGGTATAAAAAAAAAGGAAAGGGTCTAAGACTACCAGGAACCCCGAGTTCATGGTACAGCGGAAAGGGTCTTCGAATTCCAGGAACGATATAGTTCCTATGTCCAATTTTGATTTAATTGATACCGCTAAAAAATTAAAAATAAAAAATTTCAGAGGGGTTTTTATGAGAGATCAGTTACCGGCACAACCAAATGATGTTGAAACCGGTATTATTAATTTAGATAACAGCTCCGGACCTGGAACTCACTGGGTTGCATACGCGATTGATCCACGTGGGATTATTTATTTTGACTCATATGGATTAGCGCCGCCGAAAGAATTTATGCGTTATATTAAAACCCTTCCAATGAAGACTTGGTATTCTACGTTACCAACACAAACAATGCTTGATCCACCAATATGTGGTAATGAAGTATTAAACGTACTTGATGCTATATCCAAAAGATTTTCGAAACCACCTCATATAGTAGTAAATGAGTATACTAGCGGCAAATCTCTTTAAAAAATTCTGAAAGAATTTTAGATTAAAAATCTTTAGATTGAAAATCCATCGGATTTAAACGATGAAAATATTTCTATAATAATGATTGATATTTGGGGACGATCTTTATCATCGCTGAAAAAACCTGATAGTGGAGTTGAAACCGTTGATAACAAGGATATTAAAAAACTAATCGAAGATGAAATAGCTGAAATATTAAACCTAGCAAATGTTGATCCTGGTGAAATAGTTGTATTTCAAGATCGTCAGGGTAAATTGAAAAGTAGTAATATCTCTCTTAATGATATTTTGGTTAAACAACGAGACGCAGCAGAGGATACTATCGCGTTATTTTCTGATGGGGGTAAACTCAAACCAGGTGTATTTGTTTCAACAATTACGGATAAATTAGCAACATACGATAACACAGTGAATTCATTAAAATCGCTTAATGATAAGTATGATGATCATATAATTGTATTTGATCAGTTTACTACATTACAAAGAAATATAGTTGACAAAATTGATAAACCCCTGCTAGAATTTTTTGGAAATCCACCAGTGACCACACCTAAACTCACCACAATAAAAGATTCTATATTGGAACTAGCAACTCTTCAATCCGAATATGAAAAACACACGAAACTATTTATGACGTTTCGTAAAAACCTCATGGACAAGTTTATTGGGAGCCCATTTGATAAAATTGAAATAACACTTCCCGATATTAAAAAATCCATCGATGAACTTAAAACATTCAACAACGCAATAAGGGATGATGCAATGAGAATGATAAACGTTGTTGAAAAAGTAAAAATTCCTCATGATAAATCTATCGTCAACAACGTAGTATACACGATTCAACACGGTTCATTTGCGTGGACTTCCACAAATAACATTTTAAACATAACCGCAGCAGTCAAGGGTATTTATCGATTAACAATAGTATCACCGAATCAGTTTAATATATCATCGTCGAGTTCATCATCTGAAGTCAATAATACAGTATCAACGATAATCGACAAGGATACAACTGAACAATTCACGATAACGACTACAGATAGAAATCTAGTCAGGGTTTCAGTAACGTGGTACGTAGAATTCGTAGTGGATTTAAGTAAACAATTAAATTGATTTAAAAATTCTTAAAATTACTTTGCAATTTTGAATTTCGTAATTGAAAATGCTAACACTTTTAAAATAAAATGACTCCATCATCGAATCAGTATCGCTATGATCAAGTCAAAGAGTTTCAAACTAAACTCAGTTCTCTCTGTGAGGAGTATCAAATAAAAATCAAAAAATACAAACGAAGAATAACCACAGTTGATATCACCGTGTACTCGGTGTCAGGAGTAATCACTGCTGCTGGAATAATACTATCTTCGGTTACAATGATTGCTCCGGTCGTAGTTCCAATCGCTATTTCCGCAGTGGCTACAATTGCTGGTATATTAACTGGGATCACAAAAAAACTATCATCGTGTAGCCAGAGTAAACTACATGATTATTTAATTAAATATCATATTGCATCTGCCGGTTACTCGCAATTATCCTCGTTGATATCATCGTCGTTGGATGACACAACAATATCAGATAGCGAATTTTCAACTATGGCTCAATTGTATAAATCAACAATGCTGAAATTAGAGCAGAATAATAATAATAATGTTGTCGCAAGAACTACTTCAACAAATAGTAACAAATACAACACCAGTGAAAACAAGCACGATATCAATAACCTCAACACGTCCCGAATTTAGTGTTAATTTTCCAATTCCTGTTCCCGTGAGCGAGATCGCACTAGCAAAACTACGAGTGTATCATAGCTGGCCTAATATTAGATCGGTAGCATTTGGTGGTCAACAACCAAATAATTCCTTGGTATTCGCGTGGAAAAATCGTGAAGACGGAACACCAGACTGGAACGTTGTCTCGTTACCAACTGGGTCATATCAAATCGAACAGATCAACGCTGAATTTCAACGTAGAATAAAATCTCTCACTGGAAAAGAATCAAAAATCGCTATAACGGTTCACGAGCCGACGTTATCATCTGCTATCGAGATTAATTCCCCTGGGTATGTTGTAGATATTTATCAGAGTTCTATAAGATCAGTGTTAGGATGGCCTGAATTACCACCGGATAACTCGCGAGAAAATTCGAAGGATTTTCCACCCGAACCTAAGAAATCCGATTATATCACCAACAAAATAAAACCCGTCAATGAAGTCAAGAGTTATCAGGATTATGCTCCTAATAAATTCTTTAATAAAGAAATTTTTGAATCAATTTATGTTCCTCTCATTAACGGAAATTTCACAGCAATGAATAATGATTTTTCACTACTGCTAATATCTATTAAATCCGGCTCTCTCACCAAGGATGAATTTATCAACGTCGTAGAAACGGGTAATAAAATCATCGACGATATGAAAATATTTCACTCGAAAATTATTCAAGAAGTATTAAATGAAGAAATCTTACATGATAAGTTTGCGGATCTATATAAGATTAATAAAACGGAGATTAAAGATTTTAAAATCCCTGGATATAATCCGGATAAACTAAAGAAACAACTTGACGATGCTATTGATATTGGGTTCAAAAGAATCCACGATAATTGGAAAAAATCGAAGAATCCTACAGCAAATATTCTGAAATTTAATAATGATCCAGAAGGCGGCGGTAGACATATTGCTCCGAACAATGTGAATATTTCAACGGTGATTGCGCTCAATTTAGTATGTGATGTTATCGAAGGAAATTATCAAATAAATCTCGAACAATCAAATCAAGCTCAGCAAGGATATATTTTATACTCATTTGCACCAACGGCTCCTCCAGGATTTCTAATTATTGAAGACCCAACTAATCTAGTCTATATGCGATGTCATAATAATTTGTTAACGAGAATTAATTTCAAACTCACTGACCAATCTAATAATCTGATTGATTTACGAGGTGAGGTTTTACAAATTAATTTGTTTGTGAAATCTTAAGGATTTTCATCGTAAAAAAATTGTTAGCGCATTAGCAGCCGAGGAGGTGAACGTCAACTAAATGGCGTCTTTTTTTTTTACCCGAAAACTCCACGAATTTTCCAAGCATCGTTAACTCAGAACTGAAAGTTCCAAGCAGCAAAGGGGATGGTGACAACAAAAATGGCGTCGTTTTTTTTTTTTAATTTTATTTTGATGAATGGAGGCTTATATTAAGCATTTTCGAGAAAGCCTCAGTTTGCTAAATCGACGCCTGTAAAAGTTGGTCTGTTCACCCTCTCTGCTGCTGGACCACTTCCTGATTTTGATTTAACCGGATTCGCTTGTGTAGTATCATTTGAAATGGCTGAAGGACTTCATCCGTGTAGTTATCTTTGGATTGGTAAACACATGTCTGAAAAACACTGGATGCCAATAGTGTTACTACGGTATATGCTTGATTGTAAAATGTTAAAATCATTAATTGTCAGTGAAGCAATTATATCCTATCGAGCACAGAAATCAGTCTGGTTACCACAACCTGATCTAGAAAAAATAATTAGCGAAGAGCGAAAACTGTTTCCTGATTTTAATGAACAACAAATCATGGATTGGTCCAGACAGTTATTTGAAATCAGAAACAATGAAGCAAAAAATCTTGGACGAAGAATAATCGGTAAATTTACCCAAGGTGGCAAAGATGATAATACGAAATATTCTTCACGATTGATTATAGACAACGCTGAATACGATTTTGTAATGGCGGATTTAACGAATAAGGGCCTATATGTCAATCGTAAGGACGCATTTATGTCCGATGGAACCAAATTGGGTACAATTGTTACCTACAATGATGGATACCATCCGCAGTACACACATTTGAGAGCTTCTATGCTCGGTTATGCTTCTATCAATCTGTTTTCAATGATCAATAGATTTCCTACCACCGCAGTTAGAGTTGCTACTGACTCATTTTACATAAATAGCAAAATGGCTGATTTTAAGGCTACTGGCAACGAGAAATGGGGATCATGGAGAATTAAGAAAGAAATGATTCATGATTATATTCCATCAGCAGATGTTACCATTGAAAATAATTACTTAGAAAGCAATCAGTGTTCAGAATTTTCTAGTGCACCACCGATTTCTGATCCAATATGCCTGTATAAAACAGTTTATTTAAACGGCTGTGGTGGGTCAGGAAAAACAACCCGGGCAATTGAGTTATTCCGTGGAAACGCTAGCGTTTCTAACATGATTGTACTAACACCAACTCATAGACTCGCCAGAGAGATGATACAGAGAGGGGTAAATGCTTGCACTTATCACAGCTTTTTCCGATGGAAGGGAGATAAATGGACTCCTGAGCGCATGGGAGAGAAATTTATTCCTGAAATTATCATTTGGGATGAAATAGACACAGTGTCCGAAGATGTCTTAAAAATATTTCTTGAGTGGTTGTTATTGAAGAATACAAAAGTCGTAATGTGCGGTGATCACGGCCAACCACCACCATTTGTCGGTGCATCCCCCCATGAATGGCTAAAGAGTTTTGTAGACTATTATGAAGAAATTGATACCGATCATAGATCACTTGATAATGAATTAAAAGAATTGAAGAAACTAATTAGATTACAGCCGGATAGAATCCAGTGTGAAATAACCCGTGAAATAATTTCGGAAACTCCCATGAATGAGTTTTGGGAAATGTGGAAACCAAACGATTTAATCATTGCAAGTAGAAAAATAGTCAGAGACACACTTCAGATGAAGTTATTTGAATTGCATAAACAAAAATTTGCAACACTTCCAGTGCCCCTTTGTTATAGGCCATCGGATACGCGAAAACAGAATATTGAAGTTGATATTTCAGGACAAAGTCAAAAACAGAATTTAGTATTAAATGATATTGTGCTGGTTGATATCAATGTTGTTGAAGATGCATTGCGTGCTAATAAATCCCCGTGGACGCTAGGTTATGCAGCGACGATACACTCTTCACAGGGATTGACTATATCGGATACAACTCTTTGGATGGTAGATAATCGCATAGAATGGTCGAATTTAGTCTATCTCGCAGTGTCTAGAGTACGAAAAATAAATCAACTTCGAAGAATTGTCTTCGATGATGAAATCATTGGTGGCGATGATGAAATCATTGGTGACGATAATGATATTATTGATGAAAAACTCTCCGGTTACAAACAACAGGACAAAAAAAAAACAACGAGAATTCGATATTGATGCTGAATTAATAATCACTTTGAAGAAACAACAGAATAATCACTGCGCAAGTTGCAATTGTATAATGCGTTGGCAGTATTCGGATAAGGATCCTCGCCAATTCACCGTAGACAGAAAAAATAACAATCTCGGTCATGTCAAAAATAATGTGATGTTGACTTGTCTTGAGTGCAATAGACGCAAGGGTGCTAGTTAAGCCCATGGGGTGGCAATTGAGTATCCTCGGGTATCACTTGTAATTGTTGTCTAGTAAAACCCCGTTGAGGGGCAGTTGAATCCAGTTTATAGATTGGAGGTCTACCCGTAGATCGTGTTATACTAGATATCTTATGCGTAGTGACGCTCCAAATAGGATCAGTAGCCCTTTTTCTATCCCCTTCAAGCTCTCCTGGTTCGTATAAGTACCTCACAATGACATTACTACCAAGAATTGGTTGGGAAACGCTAAAATCTTTTTGTGGTTTTTCAGGTATCGACTTCTTTTTAATCGCGTTGATAGGTTTCATGTTGATGGTTCTAGTAATCTCGTTATTCAGTGCGGTAATCACAGCTGGTAACCTTTTAACCCATTCACGGGATCTTTTTTCTTGGATGAATTCTTTTGCATATTGATATCCAAATAACCGCTCAGCAAGGGTTTTATTAAATCGTTCTACAATGGCCTGATCACGATGCAGTGCAGTATGTCCTCGTCTGATAGCGACATTGTGATATTTCATTGTAGATAACACTGCACCCTGAAATTCCTTGCCCGGATCAACTTGTAACAGATTTGGCCAGTGCAGAGGACTCCTTCGATAAATCCTTTCAAATGCAGAAGCCACTTCAGTGGCTGATTTTGTTTTTAACGGTTCTGCTTCTTTGTATCGACTTGCAATATCAACTACAGTTAACGCATATTTGTAACCACGATCATGTGGCAGAAATAATAGATCAGCCTGATGAACTTCATTGGGTCCGGTTACATCAAAATGCGAGAATTGAATTTGTTTAGGCGGTGGTAGATAAATTTGCCATAGTGCCTGTTTGGATAACCAATGAGCCGCAGTGGTTTTTTTCACTTTTGCGGCGCTAGCGAGTTTACTGATTGCAGCGTTACCCTTCCAGTATCCTCTTGGGGAATAATAAATAGATTCCATGTTGTTATTAATTACCAGCCCCTAACATCAATTTACTTTTCATAGCCGATTTTATCAAAAAGGAAGCCAATTTTTCTTTGAAAGATTTATCAGAAATAGCATTCAACGCATGAATTAATTTCACATCTGCTAGATGCCTGTGCTGCAGATTACTGCTTTTATTAGATACATCATGAAGGTGACAGGCTTTATCAATAGCGTTTATTGGTTCCTCACCGGGTCGGGGCTGATTTTGATCATTGAGTCTGATATCAAGTCTTGTTCCCGGTCCACAGTAGCTATATCCTGGAAGGTGCTTTTCTCCAGGGTATTTTGCCCATGGGGTTCCAGGGAGTTTTGCTAATTTGGCTGCGATATCACCTCCTCGTTTTTTTTTTAAAGGTTCCTTGAGTTCCTTGGGTTTAGAAACAAATCTAAATTTCTTTGTACTACATTGTACGCATTTACCAGAAAGCGCTGATCGGTTATTTTTAGTTGTAATCGTCGTCAAGTCATCTGTGCCAGTACGCGCCTTACACTTCACGCAATATAGATCCATAATTTATGTATAGAGATATGAATATAATTGATTTTTCAGCGACTAAAACAAGAGAACCAGTGAAGCATCATGCAGCGCTACCAAACTCTATCCGCGCAATTATAATCGGACCATCTGGATCCGGTAAAACGCATTTGTTGCTCAATTTAATAATGAGATGGATGAAGTGGGATAAGTTGTATTTAATTGCCCCTAGCGTAGATGACCAACGATGCTATGAAGTGCTAAAAGATTTTAATGAAAACGCTTCAGAGATTGCCGGCGAGGATGTTATTGAATTTATAACCGATATTGACGAGGCGCCATCCGTGAATGACCTCGATGGAAGTATCAACAATTTAGTTGTATACGATGATGTCATGTTAGATAATCAAAAAAATCCTGCTAGAATATTTTCCCGAGGCAGGCATAAAAACACGGATGTGATTTATGTCACTCAACGCTACACTCAGATTCCAAAAGTGATTAGAGATAACTGTAATATGCTTGCTGTATTCAACGGCGTTGATACACATACGCTACGAAATATTTGGCAGACATGGTGTTCTGATATGGACTTCAATCAATTTAGAAATTTCTTTAGTCATGCTCAGTCTACCCCACACGGATTTGTAACAATAAATTTACATGACCCACGAACACGATATCGTATCGGACTGGATCAAATATTCGGTTAACCCATAGCAGCAGAGAGGGTGAGTGACAACGATGTTGTAGTCCCTTTTTCCCAAAAAATGTAATAGTTGAAAAGTTTTTGATTTCATTAATTTCATTGATTTTTTCATAATTTTTTTTTTGACCTAATCCATGAAACACACACATATTTGGGACCTGATGTCATTGACTTTTGGGTCTGATGTCATTGGTTTCATTGATTTTAAGCGTGATTTCAGTGAATACTTGTCTAAAAATGTTGTCCGGCTCACCCTCTCTGCTGCTGATCAAGAAAATAACATGCATTTGCCATGGGCTACGCATGTAAATCTCGAACCCAATCATCGTCGAGTCTTTCATATTGATCCGGTTCATTTCTTTCGGAATTTTCCTGCAAGCATCAACATGTTGTCAAAAAACGGGTTAAAATGTAATTTGATTTTCGCTCTAAGAGTAAATTTGTTTGATTAGTGCTATTAAAATACTATGTCCAGTATATTTATTGTCCGATTTATTTGATTCTTTTTCTTTTGTATCTCTGATTTTGTCATATTGCTATGAAATTTGTTTATTTTTCAAAGCAAAAAAAATAGAACGGGCACATAGAGAATATTACGAGTGACTAGTAGATGCTGTGCGGTTCAAAATAGAAACCATTCAATGCTTCTAAATAGAAACCATGAGCGAAAAAAAGAATTATAAAACTGGGTTTCTAATCTGAAAATGATACTACTGATCGCAGACTTTGAGGAAATATGATATTACCTTAATTCAGTCCATATATTTTCCTTTTAATCGCTTTTGAACCAAAGGCTTAAAGATATATTTCTTTCTTAACGGAATACTACAGCAGCTGCTTGACAAAATTTCAGATATGTGTAAAGATATAAAAGATACCTTTGAAATCGCTTCCTACCTTAGAACAATTTGTATACTGCTCTCTCTCTCTCTCTCTCTCTCTCTCTCTCTCTCTCTCTCTCTCTCTCTCTCTCTCTCTGGGTTTTGTGTAAACGTATTTTATAGCCAATATTCATTAATTTGTTCATTCATTTATACATCAGTACATTGAATGTACATTAAACATTGTATTGATAATCCGCTTTTCTGTACACAGTAGGTCAAACCAATACAGATGTGATGTGTTTTCAGCTTCTCAATACCAAGTATTTTCTTACATGCACTTTACAAGTGTACAACGAACAAAGTGTTCATAACTACATTGGACCTATTTAACTCCGATTTGTTATTCGCTGAATGTTCTTTGTCAGAATATGTTACGTATGTGTAAACAGTAACTTTAACGTGCATTTTATAACATTACTTCGAACAATCGTTTATTAAGACCTGCTAAAAAGTCATGTCTAGCCATGTATATGCGCGAAACCCTATCACAAGCAATATATATGTGTGAAACCCTTTCACAAGCAATATATATGTGTGAAGCCTTATCACAAGCAATATATATGTATGAAGCCTTATCACAAACAATGTATATGTATGAAGCCTTATCACAATGTATATGTATGAAGCCTTATCACAAACAATGTATATGTGCGACGCCGTCATACGTTCAAGTAATGAATATGTGCGAAGCCTTATCCCTAGCAATGCATATGTTCGACACCCTATTAAATGCATTGTATATGTGAGAAGCCTTATCACAAGCAATGTATATGTGAGAAGCATTATCATAAGCAATGTATTTGTGCGACGCCCTATTACAATGCATATGTGCGACACCCTATCACAAGCAATGTATACTTGAGACGCCCATCCACTTAAAATATATATGTGCGACGCCCTATCACAAACAATGTCTACATGCTACGCCCTGTCTCAAACAATGAATATGTGAGACGCATTATCAAAAACAACTCAAGCAAGATAGATGTGCAACGTCTTATCTCAGGCAATGAATATATGCGGCGCCCAAACACAGGCTTTTTGTCTGCATATTACATTTGTCTAAAAGTTTGCAAACATAAAATTTCGGAAGTAACCTAACTAAATCATAGGTTCTTTTATCAAAAAGCAAATTGTAATATCGTTATAGCCAGAAATTCCGTATCCGTTATAAATTCTGATTGTAAAAATATACATGTATTGTTGTAGGTTCGTTAATTAATACAATAGTGGACTGCAGGTCGTAATGATTTGGTTAAGAGTAGAATTTGGGAACGATGCTTGAGGGGGTGGTTTGGACTGAATTATCTACAGTCTGGTTTTCTTTACTCTTTCATATCGTTTTATATACATTTAAAAATAAGTTCTATTTATTAGGAAAGCCCATCAAAGAACGACGAAAATTGTATCTTGGTTTGAAAATATCCATTATATAGAGGTATTATCAGACATTTAGCAAAAAATTAGTCATTATAGCAATTCCCGCATTTTTAAACTTTTTTTGTAACAGGAAACTCCAATATAAGCTTAAACGGTATACATTTTGAACGTCGATAGTATCAGTTGGAACAAACCCATAATTAATGAGCTTTCCAATTTTTCTCAAGTTGGACAAAATCTCCATGACATAGTTTCACTCTAAATATCACATGTGATTTTGGGTTTTTCGATTTGAATTTACGCTTCTTGCTCATAAAATAAATACCTTTAGAACAGGTGTCCGTTATAGGGTGTATTCCTCTGCAGCTGGTTTTGTTGTACATTTGTATGCTCACACGACAATATAGATGGGAATAGACTGTGCTTTTTCTATTCATTCCAGGCAACTATTAATGGTTAACAACTTATGAAATGTATTGATAATTATTGCTAAAACACATAATAGCCAATCCAGTTTTGTAAAACATTTGCTTTGCTTATGACATTATTTATAGTGAATGATATCACAGCTTATTAACGTTTTGAAAATTTATATCGGGATAAAATAAAACATAACATATTAAATCCACATATATCCCTCAAAATATATTAATTATCTTCCATTTAAATGATAAGTGAATTAGCTCCTAGCATTTGTGCTTTTTACTACTTGTATTGAATGCAATATTTTTACGGCAGAATGAATACAAAGAAAATAAATAAATAAGTTATAAAAGAAACATATATGAGAGCAAATAAAGTACTCCCTTCAAATGTGAATCTAAATAAGCCGCATTTTGGACAGAAAAAAATGGCATTTCGCCAACGATGAATTCCCCGACATGATCGTAAACATTAATTTCGCCAACGATGAATTCCTCGACATGATCGTAAACATTAATCAGATAAGTAAAACAATGTAACTTGTTTACGTTAATATTATACGAAAAATAAGCTTTCAAACGTTCGATATTTCGGTTAGATTGTTCAAAAGACCTAACTACAATTTAAATTAGGAATACGATGCCAGATTATGTGGACAAGACATTACCAAACATCAAAGGAGCAAAGACAAATTCCAGGAGTTGAAAATTCTTTGCGAGCAAAACTGTGCATACTCGTATTGTCCTCCACAAATATTCATTGAGTGGATTGAATCAAATATAGGCACAAAATTTGTTATCGAATAAAGTGAAGGGTCCCATCATGTTACAAACAGTTTTTTAATTTGAAGTTTAACTAAATTTCTAAATGCCAAACGAATGTTCTGCAATAAATGTCCATGTCGACCCATTATTAAATTTTCCTTTTACAGACAAATTAAAGCTGATTCAGTTATTATTCGATGACTCAAGATTGTAGGAACGCTGACAGCGTATTGTTTCTAGACAATTGTAGGCAAACTAAATAGTATAACATGGAAAACATAGGTTGGGGGTACGTCAAACACGCTTTGGACATTAAACTTTATTTTGGTTCGAAATTAAACGACTCTTGTCATGCTATTAGCTGGAATGTAACATTAGCTGGAAATGTAACATATACTAAACGCAGATTAGCTGCAATGTAAGATATACTAAACGCAGATTAGATGGAATGTAACATATACTAAACGCAGAGGAAAATAAAAATGATATTGTGATTATATATCTCCTAGAAACAAATAAGGTGGTTACATATATAATGTTATATAGCTAGTCTTTAAAAATCCAAATATAATAATGATATTTAGCTATTCTAGATCATGATGAAATGGATTTTAATCAACATTTAAGATAAGGAAATACGTTTCCAAATGCTTTACATGTTTGCTAACGTAAGGACTAATAAGACAGAGAACCAGCTTTCAAACGCTCTGCGGACTGTGCAAACCTGGAAATAATACCATAGGGAAACCAGCGTCCAAACGCACTGTGGCTATCCTTGAATCAACACTAATAAGATAAGGAAACCAACATCCAAACGCTCTCTTGGTATTATAAAATCTGAACTAGTGAAAGACGGAAACTAGCATATCTCTCTCTCTCTCTCTCTCTCTCTCTCTCTCTCTCTCTCTCTTTCTCTCTCTCTCCTCTCTCTCTCTCTCTCTCTTCTCTTTCTCTCTCTCTCTCTCTCTCTCTCTCTCTCTCTCTCTCTCTCTCTCTCTCTCTCTCTCTCTCTCTCTCTCTCTCTCTCTGGGTATGCTAACATCGAGACTAAGGAGACACTGAAACCATCATCTAAATGCTCTAAATGTTCTCATGGGTATGCTAAAATCGGGACTAATGAGGCAACGAAACTAGCATATAAACGCTCTCCAGGGTATGCCCAAATCGGGACATTTAAAACACTGAAACCATCATCCAAACGCTGTCACGGGTATGCTAAAATCGGGACTAATGAGACAATGAAACTAGCGTCTAAACGCTCTCATGGGTATGCTAAAATCGGGACATTTAAAACACTGAAACCATCATCCAAACGCTCTCACGGGTATGCTAAAATCGGGACTAATGAAACAATGAAACTAGCGTCTAAACGCTATCATGGGTATGCTAACATCGGGAAATATAGAACACGAAAACTAGCATCTAAACGCTCGTGTGTGTATGCTAAAATCGGGACATATAGGACACAAAAACTAGCATCCAAACGAATTCTAGGCATGATAAAATCGGGACTAATCAGAGTTAGAAACTAGCTTCCAAATGATATGCATGCATGTTAAACGATTGTACCCTAGTATCCGACCTTATGCCAAACAATATATGGTAGCAATTCATAAAGTCTGACATCTATAAAAGATTCTCCTGAGCGTCATACAAATATCCACTGAAGCACGCATGCAAATAAACGAGTAACTTCTTAAAAGAATTTCCAAGTGGCTAAAGGTCAAACTCAAACTTCAAGATTAATTGTGAATTATGATATATCGGCAAACATCTGCATGACGTGTAATCTAGTACAATATTTTATTTCGCATCAATTACTGCATTAAAGGTGTCAA
This sequence comes from Unio delphinus, assembly GCA_029339505.1. Lineage (NCBI taxonomy): Eukaryota > Metazoa > Mollusca > Bivalvia > Unionida > Unionidae > Unio > Unio delphinus. The sequence goes on along the minus strand of JAQISU010000029.1, from coordinate 3,227,969 downwards.
CTTGCAAGCATTAGAAAGGATTTCTTATACAAAACATCTGATTAGAGTCACTTGTTTCTGCAAATAAATCGTACTGGATAATGGCGATATACATAGGAACAGCATACTATATCGCCTATCAATAAATATTGTTTGTGAAAGAAACGTATTTCAGTTGCTCCAACACAGAAAGGATTAGTTCAAATATCTTGCCAATTTTCTGTTTTGCAAATAACTATTTCCCAGCTGATCTCTATTTAATTTAGTTCTTGATTCAAACGTAAATGTCAGGTATAACGTCATGACACTGACTATTCGCAAAAACTGTATACCATTCCTTGTACTGAGAATTTAGAGATAAATCCCATAATGTGCATTTATGGATAAATCATCATAGTATTCATTTATTGTTAAACCCTTTTATTACACATTCATGTATAAACCACCATACTGTGCATTGTGCACATATTCCTTTATACAAATCAGCGGTGTCATGAGTTGTATCCTGTTCTGTCTTTACAGTACCAACAAAAATCAATTGTAACTCTAAAATTCGAAATGTGTAGAGCGATGAATTCCAATTTACATCTTTACATTTAATTAGCAGTACATTTTGTAGTCCCATATTCATAGTCGGTTGTTAGAACCTCTTCGTTTAAAACCAATATTAACCATTTTATGTTTGTTAGGACTGTTATTGTTCTATATTTGCAATTTAGTACAGTTGATAAACGTGTTCACTACAGACCAGTTACAAATGCACTAAATTTCCTTTCTTGCAATTAGCAAATATAATCTCCAATACATTGGCTGAAAGACATGCATTTAACAGCGTCAAGAGCTCATGTTAGCAAAAGCTTAATTGAAGATATAAATAGAAAATAATAACATGATTATTCTGAGAATGGGTTCCCAAATTGTCATTTTGTATGATACTTTTCAAGAGTCAAAGCTTTCGATCATTACTAATGCTCTTTATTAGATTACTGTGTACATACATTACACTAATTAAAACTGTTGGAATGACTGAAGAGTTCTAAACTATATTTGGTCCAAAAAATATTCTAGACTCTTTGGATGAGGATGATTGCATGCAACGTTTATTTGATATCGATCATAGCTATACAACTCATAAACGAAAGTAAATCTAACTCAGTATGGTAGCAAATTATTCATCGATATTCGTATGTTCCTAACGTATTTTGGGAAGTGAGACACTATATCATAGTGAGATTGGACCATGTATTATTCTCATAAGATGGCGTTAATTAAAGTCTCGGAATAGCAAAACAAAAACGTGAAACTTTTTTCAAAGACAGAAATAAATTCACGTGTTGAAATATAGTGTCTTAATTGCATCATGATGTATTGCAATGGATCTCTTTTCATAATGATATATTGAAAGGAATCTCTTGTCATCATGATACACTGAAAGATCACTTGTCAGCATGATATATTGAAATAGATCTCTTGTCATCATGATATACTGAGAGATCACTTGTCATCGTGATATATTGAAAGATCACTTGTCATCATAATATACTGAAATAGCTCTGGCCACTTCTCTCAAGAATTGATTTCGTTAATAAGAAAACCAAAATGCCGATTGTCTCAGGATCTTACGGACCAGTCAGAACTAGTCGTGTAGTCCTGAATTATGTCAAACATTATAATTTAGTAAATAGATAATGCATTGTGCAGTGACCACTGGATACGTGTAAGTATTTCCAAAGTGAGCAAAAGAAGACATTATATGATGACAAGTGAGAATGCGATCTTACATATGTTTGCTAGAATTAACCAAGAAAGTACCCAAAAATGCTGAACATATGAACACAGGGCTTATGTACATCCCTGGAATGGCTGTGATGAGGTGCACTGTCTATATAGGCGTATGCAAGTTTTCGGAAACAGAGCGGAAACACTTCAAAAGCCGGTATCTTGGCGCAAATATAGGGTATCCGGAAAAATAAAACAGTATGCTGCATACCTCAGTCATTGATGGCGTAAAATATTATTTGCATCGTCCCTGAAATCAAGGCTGGTTCATCAGAAATAGATTAAATGGTGGCATTTTTAACAAAGACATCTAGAAGAAGCTTGAGCATGAATATTCAGCTTTGCGTGAGTCTTGTTGGTGCAATACGGTTCTTAATGTTTTGCGCTAATGCCAATACATAATAAATGTTGAATTAACAACTAATCTGACTCTATTTCCTTTTAACTGGATGAGTGAAATTTAGACGGGATCAGCAAACAGGTTACTCTGGCATCTTGCAGATTATTCATAAATTTCGATCCCTGTATGTATGTATACATAGATGTTGTTGTCTAGCTTTGTGATGTAACAGCCTCGCTAAGGCTTTATTGTCTCTCTAAAAGGCTATGGCATATATCATCACCATCTTTTCATTCCAGTTTGTTTTCTTTCTTTCCTCACTCCGCACACGCATGCTCACACAGAACTGTCCCGTGACACTAATTGTTAGTGTGATACTTCGGGTTCTGATGGTATTTTAGCATGTGTTACATGATTCATTTCTTTATTAAATTATTTAGTGGGTTCCGGTTTTAAAGTGAATTCGAATCTTAGCTGGATTGTCTGTTAGAGTTATAAAGTATAATGTTAATTGAACGCAATGTTGAATTTAACGAAAACACAATCAAATGACATTGTGAATTTCGCGAGAACTTAATTGAAACAATTTCTAAATCTTTGCATTCCTTTAAGGCACAAAACGGATTTACATTTTATGTCGCAGGGACTTAGCATAAAACTGTATCTGAGTTCTTTATTATATGTTGTATTACTAAGGCGATTGTAGTCTTTAAAGAACAAACGGATTCAAATTAAAATTAGCTGATGCGTATTGAAAACATGATGGGTTCTCCTTTACTCTTAAGAGTACAAAGCTAATAAAACAATGTATCTCACACGACATAACGGGTTTCCACTATTCGAGATTCATGTAAACTTGGTGTCGTTAGGTAGGATTGCATTGTTACGTACTAAGAAAGGTCGCTTTACCTAGCAAATGCAACGTCCTGATGAGCGTAGGGTGAGAATGATAGTTTTCGATATTGCCAAGGACAACATGCACTGACATGTAGCGTCATGTTCCACCAAGTCACATTATCCTGACACCATGCTGACCAGACCTAACAATACCATCTTATTGCTGAGCACCAAGCGATGCAGCTGCTAGTACCATTTTCATAAGTCTTTGGGATGAGTTAGCCGGGGTTCGAACACGCGACTTGCCACACAGCAGACATAATAGCAGTATGACTGATGGTTTGAAAATGTACGTTAAAAATCCAAATATTACACACAAACACGCGCGCGTTCTTACAGCTATGTCTTGCTTACACAATTTATTACTTGAATTATATTTCAGTTAGCTCATGAAACTTGATATGTGGACTTAGAACAAATGGTATTTACAGCTGCCTCACTTGATCCGCCTGGTGTTAGGATAATGTGACAGGGTAGAACATCATGATACACTTTTTCCTGCATGATGCAACAGTGCTAGAACTCATTATAAACTCCCAAACTACAGACATAATGGCCTTCTAGATTAAATCTGATGCAATTTCTGCTGGAAGTGGGAGAAACTTCCTTATCGATACAGTATTACCGACTCCGTTACGTGGAGCTGATTATATATATACTGTTTAAGACTCAGTTTCACTAGTTGTTTGGTTTTGGTAATTTGTTTTTAACTGCTAAGACTTTTAATTCACGAAAACAATATAACATAATTTGTAATAATCAAGGGCCAGTCAGCTTGATGCATGCAGATAGCCATTACTATTATATTAAAGTTGTTGCTTGTTTCCATTCAAAAATAAATCATTGTATCGTAGTAATATTTCTGCCTTCGTATTGCCCTGAAATAAGGTGGTAGGTGATTGCCCTCAACTAAGGTGGTAGGTAATAGATACTAAATCAAGATCCAAGAAATACAAATTCATATTGTTTTAGTAATACTTTAATGGCGCGTTAAAACTGAAGTATATATGAATAACAAAACATAAAGAAGTAATGACATACTGAGTCAAATACAATCTTCTAATTTATTTATTAATCATTATTATGTAGTCTTTAGCTTGTGCAAATGGTCATTAATTCTTCTTGGATTTAAATTTGCAAATGCAAATCGTACCACAACGGTTTCTTAGTTTGCAGTAAGCTTTCAGTCTATTCAAAATAGACGGGCAGGAAATTTAATTACGCTTTACTGGTACATTTCTCAATTCGTTCTTTATGTTTCCAATTACCTGGTATTTTATGAGACAGAACCTAATTATTTGTGTTTCACCAGACTAGATTGTAAGTACACTAAATCAGTTCATTTCTTTGACCTTATTTTCCATTTCATTTCATAGATACATCATATTATACATTATTTTAATTCTTCATTTTGGGCTATCCACTTATCCTTAACCATGTAACAGCTGAGAAAGATTATAAATCTGTATTAATTATACCATACCTTTCTCTCTCTCTCTCTCTCTCTCTCTCTCTCTCTCTCTCTCTCTCTCTCTCTCTCTCTCTCTCTCTCTCTCTCTCTGGGTATGCTAACATCGAGACTAAGGAGACACTGAAACCATCATCTAAATGCTCTCGTGGGTATGCTAAAATCGGGACTAATGAGGCAATGAAACTAGCATATAAACGCTCTCATGGGCATGCTAAACTCGGGACTAATGAGGCAATGAAACTAGCAAATAAACGCTCTCATGGGTATGCTAAAATCGGGGCTAATGAGGCAACAAAACTAGCATATTTTCGTGTGTTATAAATGAATTTCTGTGTGTTATAAATTAATTTTTGTGTGTTATAAATGACATTTTGTGTGTTAAATATCTGATGTTATAGCAATTCCGTCAGGCACAGCAGAAGCCAAGAGGGGTTTATTATATCCAGTAGTATTTCCTAGCACGTGGACCATATGACTGAGACGACCAGATTGAGACAACCAGACTGAGATAAGAAAATTAAGGGTAGTACGACAGTCCTATGTCTCTGTCACAGGAGTGAGAACATGGTGTCTTTATAGTGGCAATTTACTGCAGGCGACATCACTCCCCTCATAGCACTGTACATGGGCCCATAGAAAATACACTTCATAGTGAAACTGCCTTCTCTTGAAGTACAATACACATCTAAATTTACTTCTGAATAATAAAAAAAAACATCCGTGATGTTGCTGACTGGTTAATAGGAGTCGTGCCCCTGAAAGAGCTGAATGCATTCTCAAAAACCAATTCACTTGTTGTAAATACTGGAAATGTTCCAGCATGAACCAAGTACTAAGGCTTGCAATCAGTGAGTATTCCCTATTCTTTGGTATCAATACAGTACTTGGCAAAGATACAAATAGATCAATAAAAGAGATAGATAGATAGATAGATAGATAGATAGATAGATAGATAGATAGATAGATAGATAGATAGATAGATAGATAGATAGATAGATAGATACGTACGTACGTACGTATACGTACACGGACGTACATACATGCATGCATGCATACATACATACATACATACATACATACATACATACATACATACCTACCTACCTACCTACCTACCTACCTACCTACCTACCTACCTACCTACCTACCTGCATGCATGCAGGCAGGCAGGCAGGCAGGCAGGCAGGGAGAGATGGAGGGACGGACGGACGGACGGACGAATGGATATACCGATCAAAATATATTCGGGAAGGACGAAAGAAAAAGAAGTAAAAAGGAATTAAAACAAAGTATTAATGAAAGATGAAGAAACTATAGAATGCATATATTAAAGTGATCCAAAAAGAGATAAAATGCACGCATATAATAAAATGAATGAAACGTATATCGAATAAGAAAGGAATTATACTTTTGAAAAGTAGAGAAAGGAATATAGAGCAGACCCCAAAAACTGATACTTAATTGACGAAAGTAATATTGGAATAGAAATCGGCTGAACAAATAAATAGCACAGAAGGTAAGAGCGTGTAACAGTAGATAAAATTGATTGTTGATTTGTTTTACAATAATTCTACTGATTTATATATATATATATATATATATATATATATATATATATATATATATATATATATATATATAAAGAGATGCTAAAAGCTTTTGTGGTAATTGATCAACATGTTATCTTGTAATAAGTAGAACTTCATTCGCACATATAATCCAGATAGAAGATTGTTAGTCATTAATTATTCATTATTCCGGTTAAATACAAGATATCCTTTGCAAACAATTTAGATAACACGGGGAATAAATAAACGTTTTTAAAGAAAGGTAAACTTACCTTGCAAGTAACGCACCAGAACACACATAAAGGCCCCGAAAATAAATTCGTTCATTAACATTGGCACGAGAGAAAAGGGCATACACAGCACAGAAAGAAGCAAATCGCTTATCGCCAAGTTCAACAAGTACATATTTGTCACGGTCCTCATTCTCTTGTTGCGGACCAGTGTTAGAATCACCAAAATATTCCCCACAATCGATAACACAAATATTACCGAGTACAGGGGAATACTCGTCTCTGGCCTCATCAATGTACTGACCTGATGACGCAGGGGTCGACAACATGTCATGTTTCCAGTCACGTTGATTGTCTCATTTAACAGTGCGTTTGATTCCACTTTGAAAGCTGATGTTATGTTTTCCATGAGAAAGTCAAAATGTCAATTATTTCCGGCTTTGACAAAGAAATGTTGAACCGTTTGCTTTTTAAACTTGTATTCCTTTCCAACGTTAAATATGTCACACTCACTGGATTTCACAAACGAACTGAGAGATAGTAGCACGTTTGTTACAAGTTAACGTGTTTATATATTTAAACATTGAAACATTGTTTTCCTTTCAAATCACTGGGGTTTTTTTGCACTATTTTGTGCTGAATATACAGTTGTTTAAAGCCGTAAAATAAAACATTGAATAGGAATAATCAAAAACTAGTTGAAGTATTTATAATTTCATTGCAATTAGATATATTTTCGTAAAACAATACTAATATACATATTGACACAATTTAAAACCAGCCTTAGATGTTGCACCAAAAGTAATGTTCTACCCGAGACCGCAAAACCCAATACACTTACAAAGCATTATTTTAAAAACTATTTAAACATTGCTGGTTTGATTTCAGTATAGATGCAGTTCCATTTGTGAAGCCGTCAATAGCTAAAGAGTTGAATACAGTCACAGAATATAATTCCAATTTTCCGCCCAAATACTCCTCTAAGGTCGGGCTGCAATTATATTAATGATAATCAAAAGCAGTTTCCACGATAAATAACGATGCTTACGTTCCATCGGCACTATCGGTTTTGTATAGCATTACACATGTTGATAGCCTTTTCTCTGATGTACACAGATAAGAGCCAGAGCGTATGGTTGTCCGACTAGAGCTGTGTTTAATAGTGTTCGGAGTCATGGGGTTTTCAACATAAACCTGTCTTACCAGTATACGTAGTGTGGTCCTCTTTCACTTTCTTATTATAATAAACCATGGAAATAAAAGATTGGTTATGTATTAGAACACGAATCGTTAAGTCTTTCAGCAAACAAGTCTTGCACACAGGATGTTGATACCTTTTCGCAATAGCAGGAACGTCATCTAAAATTACTGAATATGATCTGGAATTATTGAAATGCTAACCTCAATAATTATTTCTTTAAACAGATCTATAGTCATATACCTTCACAATTAGATTTTCATGATTATGGTCAATAACTTCTTTGTTACGAAATCCAACATTTAAAAATACATACATACATACATACATACATACATACATACATACATACATACATACATACATACATACATACATACACCGCTCCGGTGGCCTAGTGGTTAGAGCGTCCGCCACGGAAGGGGAGGTCGTGCGTTCGATCCCCGGCCGAGTCATACCAAAGACTTACAAATATGGTACTAATAAGTGCCTCGTTTGACGCTCTGTATTAAGCAATTAGTGTTAAGGCTGGTCGGCCTGGTGTCAGGATATTGTGACTGGGTGGGACATCATACTATATGTCTGCGGCATGATGACCCAGTGTTAGACATCACTATAAACTGTCTCACTGCAGATATCGTAGCTATATGACTGAAAAATTGTTAAAGCTACGTTAAACAACATCCTACTCAAGCATACATACATACATACATACATACATACATACATACATACATACATACATACATACATACATACATACATACATACATACATACATACATAGACAGACAGACAGACATATAGATATACAGAAAGCCAGACAGACAAATGGACTATATCAGATAATTTGCACTGGATAAGGATCCTTTTAATTTATCTTACAGATACGCAAAATCTAAAATGCACGCTAAAACTTTGGGATTTCCCAAATGATAAAGTTCCATAATATATGATCTCCAATTTCTATTTTGCTGTGTTATGTTCAAAACAAAGACCGTTCTGGTGGCCTATGTGGCTTGAGTGCCTGCATCGCATGCGGAAATTCGCGGGTTCGTAACCCGGCTGAGTCATAACAAAGGCTTATAAAAATGGTAATAACAGATACCACGATGGGCACTCAACATTAGAAGGTTAGCGTTAGGACTTGTCGGCCTCGTGTTAGGATATTGTAACTGTGTAGGACATTTCACGTGTATGCGGCACAAAGCCCCAGTGCTAGATATCACGATAAACTGCCATAGCGCAGACATCGTGGGATATGACTGAACAATTGTTAAATAAACAAAAAGAAACCGCACACACATAAAACAAAGTATAAATTGTCTGCAAGAACCCAGAGTATCAAGAATTAGATTAAATATTTTTATATTTATGTTGCAGTAAAATTACAACAAAAATTTCATGGTTTGTCAAGTTAACCTCCGTCTGCAATGCGTTTGTTCCTGTCGCAAAATGTTCTTGATAGCCGTCTCTTCCCACATATGAGTAGACCAGACAAAAGAAACAAAATAATGATTTTGAGTATAGTCTGGTACTCATTTTTCTTTGCTTTAATGTGACATGCAGTAAGGAACTATGATGGAACTAATGTGCAAGTGAAAACCTAGTCAGGGGACCCCGAGTGACCTATTGGTCTAAAGCGCTCTCCGTTTCGGATCACTGCCATCTCACCTCTGTCTGCGTGAGTTCGAGTCTCAGATTCGACCAATGTAGTTATGTGAGAAAGCTTACCAGTAGCGTCTCGTGCGTCGGTGGTTCTTTACCGGGTTCTTCCTCCACCATTAATACTGGCCGCCATGTATAGCCTATTGTGTGTTATAAAATAACGTTAAACCCAATAAAAACAATAATAAAACCTAATCAGTCACCAAATTAAACAAAACTGAGGAATATTTCAGAATTTTTTTTTATTAAATTTAAAAATCAATATGTTTCATACTGCTCTACACTCTGCCAGTGCAACCAAGAATATTCGTTTTTTTTTTTTATTTCCATGGGGCATATGTGTTTTGGACAAAATGAGATTAGAGAGATAGAAATAACATTACCAATTATATTACAGTACTCTGCGTTTGGTTGAGTTAGACAAGGTTGACCTAGTTTGTGTGAAGGAAATTCGTGTCAAGACTCAGAACACATTGAGTAATCTAAAGAATAATTGAACAGTTGTCTCAGAAAGGTGATTAGATTGAGGAAAGTTATTGAGAGAAACCTAATTTTAATTTCGAATTTTCAGGTTCAACGTCTTATATGCTGGTCTTCTGAATGACTACGCTTTTATCTTTGCCTCCAGTCCCAACCCGATCCTCATCAAGATAAATGAAGAAAACAATCATTCAACACATGAAAATAACAGTCATGAAAATCAGTTCAAATTTTTTCCATGTCATACGCTTAGCTCATTGTTAAGAAAATGGTGTTGTCTTTCTTTTATTAAAGAGATTTTTAACAGTTCAATATAAATACGTTTTCCTATCTAATGAATTTGCATACTGCATTCCCAACGAAAATGTAACTGCAGACATCATCACAGATAGTCCAAAATCGTTTGTTAGATTTGGATGGAAATCTCTACATTATTTGTTACAAATATGGTGTATTAGCTCAGTGGTATAATGCATATAACATGGAGTACAGATTTTATGTCATCTTACAAGCAGTTATAACACTCTTAGAGTGCACTTGAATTGTGACAATGTTGATTGTTTTTTTTATGGCAGTAAACATCGCACTCACTGGGTCAAGTTGAATATTGCCAATGTTGATAAAACACAGCAAAAAGATTATGTCCAGAAAATGAAATATTGACTGTACGACTAGTGTAGGTGGAAGGGTAAGTTAAATATCTACCGAACATCTACTTGATTGATACCATAATTCTCTTTGGTGGACACTATTGGTCAGTTGTTGTCGCAATACGTTACCTTTAGTTGTAACCTTCAGCCATATAGACAGTTATTTTCACTAATTATGAAAAAAAATTATAGATTAATACGTTTTAAATCCATTGTTTTTACAAAATTAATAAATCATTTAAAATAGTTGTAGATTCAAGTATTGTTCTATACTTTTTAACTTATTCCAATTTATTAGTCTAATGTTACATGACAATTTAAATTTTAACTTGCTATGAATAAAGAAATAATGGTTGTTTTACATGTAAATCATATGAAACCATACAAGAACAATAGCAAATGGACTGGTTTCATAAAAGGCAAAAGACTTTCAACATACAAATGATGGAACATAAATATTTTAAATGTGGCCCTGCAAAAGATAAAACTTTACACTTTTTTAAAATAAGGATAAAATTGTACTAATAATGGTCAGAGAATTAATCACTTACTTGTAATAACGATTTGACATTGAAATATTTCATTTGGATTGGTTGCGTAATTGAACACTTTTTAACATTAAGATTGGTCACATAATAACTAAATGACTTATTGTCATCCATATTAATAATATAATAAATAAATGACCTTTAAACATTAATATTGGTTACAAAATAACTCAATGAATTAATGTCATCAATATTAATAATATAATAAATCAATGACCTTTAACATTAAGATTGGTTACAAAATAACTCAATGAATTAATGTCATCAATATTAATAATATAATAAATCAATGACCTTTAACATTAAGATTGGTTACAAAATAACTCAATGAATTAAAGTCATCAATATTATTAATATAATAAAGCAATGACCTTTAAACATTAATATTGGTTACAAAATAACTCAATGAATTAATGTCATCAATATTAATAATATAATAAATCAATGACCTTTAACATTAAGATTGGTTACAAAATAACTCAACGAATTAATGTCATCAATATTAATAATATATTAAATCAATGACCTTTAAACATTAAGATTGGTTACAAAATAACTCAATGAATTAAAGTCATCAATATTAATAATATAATGCATCAATGACCTTTAAACATTAATATTGGTTACAAAATAACTCAATGAATTAATGTCATCAATATTAATAATATAATACATCAATGACGTTTAAACATTAATATTGGTTACAAAATAACTCAATGAATTAATGTCATCAATATTAATAATATAATAAATCAATGACTTTTAATCACCGAAGTGTTCACACAATAAATCATTAGTCATGAACACTGTTTGCATAGTAAATTAATTAATTAAATTAATCCAGATAATGTACATATTAATCTATTGATCTCTGGTCATACATATCATTTTACAGTATAATAAACACTTCAGGACAACACGTCGAAGCCTTTGAATCCAAGACTGATACAATTACGAGGTAAACATACAATAGACACAAACCGGATGAATTCAGAAGAAAAAACTATTGGAGAGAAGGAAAAAAATGATTTTAGACGATTCCGAAATTTAAGATATGCAGAGATCACAGTGTCTTAAATTCGTGTAATGAAACGAAGCACATCGCATTAGATTATTGTAACAAAAACACACAAGGCAAGATGAAATACAAAATCGGTGAAACATTCGGGAGAGGCACGAATGCAAGATATTGGATAAAGCACACAAGTAAACGCGTTCTAGCTCAACACAGTTTATCTGCTGTTCATTCAAATTTGTCGGACTGGGGGAAACAAGAAACACGAGTTAACGCAGAAAATGATGAATAATAAAGATAACAATTTTAGTCACCTAATAAATCGATCATTAAAGGATATCAAATTACAATTTAAACAGAAGCAATCGTTGGATTGATAGATGACCTATTAACATAGAGGAATTATATAAATTAGACGATTCATTCAATATCTTAGTTAACGTTTACAATCATAGTAGTACATGATAAAAACATAATCCAAATTAGAGTGATTAAAGATGAAAGAAACAGAGGTTAGCATGTTGGTCGATCTGTATGAAGAGGACAAGCATCTAGAATTGGCCTAATACGTAAGGACCTCAATGTGTTCTGTCTTTGAGGTGGCTGTGAATACTGAGAAAGTCAGACCTGTAGAGAAGTACAATGAAATAACTTCGCTTATTCCTTGGGATCACTTTAAATGGTTTCTCTGTCGCTTTATGGAAGACCTTTTTAATGCTATTTAAATTACAGTAAGAAATTTATATAAAGCGTTAGTGGATGTTTTATTCATTGGCAAATGGATGGAAAAGTATATATAGGTTAGTAAAATTTCAGATCTAATATTTTCTTTTCTTTATTGAACAAAATTATACAATTTAAAATGCAAATATATAATACATTTTCACGAGTCCATATAATAACATATGTATATAATGACAGATTTGTAAGTTATTTACCTGGTAAAGTATAGGTACATGTATGGGTACATGTAACAAGAGATAATTCTGCTACCGGAAACAAATTACCTGTGTATTTCTACCTGCAATCCACTTTTGTAAAACAAAAATGCATTTTAGAAAGCAGAATCTTGACCGCTTTTATCACATTTTTAACACATATCACAATTACAATGCTAAAGTCTGTCCCATTATGTTGAGACTATTTTGCCAGAAGGCAACAATTATTCTTTCATCACTTAAGGAACCATTGAATTTTTCGTATACTGAAACCTCCCTAAATTGTAAGTTAGAACCTCTCTAAATTGTAAGCTAGAACCTCTCTAAATTGTAAGCTAGAACATCACTAAATTGTAAGGTAGAACCACCCTAAATTGTAAGCTAGAACCTCCCTAAATTGTAATCTAGAACCTCCCTAAATTGTAAGCTAGAACCTCACTAAATTGTAAGGTAGAAAACATAAAGCTAGTTATCATAACCCTAGCATTTATGAATTCACACAGAAGTTAAATATGTAATGTGGTTTAGATTTACTTTGAGATCACGGTTAGACTAGCATTGGAGATCAAATGTGTAACTTGGGCTTAAAATGAACAGCCTACTTGGCTTACGCATTTACGTAAGTCTGTTACAAAGTTTCATACATAAAGCACATACTGATTCTTTTAGTTTCTTTGTCACATAACAATATTTAAAACAGCTCTTTGCTGTCAAAAATGATTGTAAAAATGAGAGGTTGGTGGGAGTCTTGGCTCAGTATAAAAGCCACCAGTTGTAAAAGAATTAACCCGATTGCCACAGTCAAAGCGTCGCGTGCATACTATTTCTTAAAGAAAATCATATTTTTCTATTTGTATCTTCAATGTAAAATTATTCTCATTGTTCTGCAATAGGTAATTTTCGGATGAGAATACACTAGATAAACTGTCCTGTGAGACCTATGTCTACAATTACAGACCATACGTGCTTACAATGCAACAAAAGCAAACGAATTTATAATGCCTTCTAGGCCACTGTGAATTGTTTCAGAAATATGTTTTAGAGCCCTGAACTTCATTACATTTCGCGGGGAAGAATTGTGAATATTATCGTTCTTTCCTCGCTGCATTTGCCACAACAAAACCTTAAGGATTCGAAACATGAAAAACCTAATGTATAATGCGATGTATAAATTTGTTGAAATATGTCGTTTCGGTATTTCTATCAGCACGCAATATTAAAGCAGTCGCAGAAAAATGCAGACTTCACATGGAATAACATATCATTTGGGATGCATTCTATAAGAGCTACAAAGCAACACATTCAACAATTTTATGCAATGCTAGAATTGGTTTGTGAATGGAATTGCATATCAGTGTTTCGTAACCTACTTTATTTGCATTATAGCATCAAAGTTAAGCTCTTCAGACGCCATTTTATGATCCCTATCTGACGACGATAAGAAATTACACATAGACACGAGCCAATACTATCAAAAGTTTGTCCTCATTTTGATAATTAAATGGAAACTGGATAACGTACGACGGCTTTTGTAATTTCTGTCCATGGGCTAAAGGATTCGTTTGTCTTGACTTAAAAAAAGGCAAGGACTCTGTGAGACAAATAATTCCTACGAAACGATATTTGCAAATAATTACCAACTGGTCTGGGTAATGTTATTAAACCAATCACGGCTGTCTATTTACATAATTTAGTTGTTTTTTTATACAATTAAGCTAAAGTAAAAATTAGCATATGGTATCGCAAAAAATAGAAACTTAATGAAGGTAATTAATGTTTGAGTTAATTAAGGTACAGAATAAATTGCACTCCAAATTCCTTAAAAGAAGCAAACACCTATTGTTTATAACCTGTAACTTTTACTAGCAATTCGGTTTAATGTTGTCTCTTGCTTTACTTTTAGTTTGCTAGCCGTACTAATTCTTTTTAGATCTGACAAACTAATTGAAAACAAAACGTTTGGCAAAGGGAATACTACTTGAAATAAAACAAAAATGTGTAATAAATACCCTTTCGGGAGTCTAAAACACTTAAGATTTTCATAATATGTCAACTCAATATGTTATATCGTGCGTAAAATACTGATGGTCATTAGCATCATTGGTAATCGGTAATAATCAACTTTTACAGCTGTGACCACATGATCAACGGTGATCAAAGAGTGGAGAAACCTTTTGGCACTAGAAAGAGATTAGTTTCAGCCATTGGATAAGACTTTCAAAATGCACTTAGTGTCAATGGAAACAGTAAACATTATCGAACATAACGGCTTAGAGAGAGTGTGTCATGGTGTCCTCTTACGCATTGTTAGAAACAGAGCGGAAGAAGTACGGCGGTTGGTGCGTTGGGGTGAGAGTTTTACTACGATTACATTCAGATGTACAATTTGATAATATCTGTATTGACTAGGTAATAGACGCGCCATGCTTATATGATGCGTAATGTAGAAGTGTTGTGAAATCAATAATTAGTTGGGATATATGTACTTAAACTTTTATATTTAAGAAGAACTCAGACTCATGCTCTGACCTTTTGTGATATGTGGATTTCCTTTGCCAGAGCAATCCGATTTTGCTCTAATATGATATGACATAAAAGCAGCATCAATGTTAACCCACACGTGCACAAATTAAAATGAATAGGAACTCAAAATACATATTACCCATTCAACTTCAACTAGCTATTTTATTTATTTTTTAGTTTATTTGTTTCGAAAACCAACAATGGATGGAATACAGCGGATCCTTCAAGCAATTGTAAACATAATACTCGTGTCTTATCTGCCAGGTTATAAGATAAACTGGTTAAAGATCAAATTCACCAATAACATGGAATCCTCATGCTATTTAACAGCTGTAAAATCATTGTTGCAACAAACGAATCAATGTCGACCTATTTACTGGGCACTATAAACATCATTAATTTAATTGCAGCATAATTCCCCATAAAATATATATTCGTTATTTATATAAACATATTTAAAAGGCATTGATTCACATCCAACTCAATAAGTACACGGAGGTTTCTCAGACATTTTGTAAAAGGCTTTAAAAGAACGAAAATATTTAAAAACAGGAAATAAAATGAAATGAAGTAATATGTGTTTTGTTTTTGGTAACTGAAACGTCTTAATGCTAGTAAGAGGGGTAGGTAATTGCATTTAGCTACGTTATCTAGTAAATGACCTCCCTCGATGTTATGAGCCAGTGTGAGTAAAACGATTGAATATTACAAGAGAACTGGTATTAGTGGAAAAGAATCATTCAATACGTGCCCAGTTAGACAAGAACATAACAAATTTAATCAAACAAATGAATTGTAGTAATTTCAACTTAAGTTATATCAAAATAGCAGTTTCTAATTTGGATTTATTTCATCATCATAACGAGTGGTAAAAAGAGAGCAATCTCCACGAATAATTGCATCACCGTCCTCTTGACCGTGTTTCAACGTTTCCTATTTCCTCGAGTCTTCTCTTCCGTCTGCTATATCCTTTTTGGACATTCTAGCCCTTTACTCTGGACTCGCCACATCCCCTTTTTAGACTTCACTCGTCACTTCTTTTTTTCGGGACTCCTGTCTTTTGGGCTGTCTACTCTCTCTCTCTCTCTCTCTCTCTCTCTCTCTCTCTCTCTCTCTCTCTCTCTCTCTCTCTCTCTCTCTCTCTCTCTCTGAGTCTGTCACAAGACAGACACTGGGTCCGTTTCATGTTTAACGAGAAAAGCACTATTCTTTTCTGTAGGCATCCTCAGAGCCAAATGTCTCTCGCTCTTAGAAACATTCCGCTTAAATAGTTTTGATCAAGGTGCTCTCTTTACTTTAAATTCACATTACTGCCAAAGTGTTCGCCTTAACTTCACTCTGGCCAATCATATGATGTGGTTGCTAAACCAATTCTTAAGGCAATCGATTCATTCGTCAGTCGAAATATCTTAATTACGTAATATAACTCTTCCCTTTGAAAACCGATTAAGTGTCATAGATCGGAAGTTTAACTGTCTCTTAAAACCATGGAATGATATCCTGTCAATTTCGTTGAGGCATAACACTAGCCACTTTGACGTTTTAATGCTGACATGAGAGAAATGAAGCATAGAGGTCAAGGTGACCCTTAACATGGACTCTCCCGTTCTAAATGCAATACAATCTTAACGCTCAATGAATTCTACTTTAAGGTTCAATGCTTGTTCAAAATTCGACTCTTTACAAAAGCCCTATTTTGCATTTGCTCTCCGAATTTTGAAGTTTCATTTACGTATGGTTACATGTCCTTAGGTAACCCCCTTTGTCTCAGATCCCATTGGCCTACCCATTGGCCTACAAACCCCCTTTGTCTCAGATCCCATTGGCCTACCCATTGGCCTACAAACCCCCTTTGTCTCAGATCCCATTGGCCTACTCAGACAAGCTGCTTCTTTAATGTAACGCAATCGTACTGGATAGTGCTGAAAAATAATGGCCATCCCATTAAACGACCATTTCACAATTTAGCTTGGGCCAAATAGGCAAGTGGTTGGTGGCCCTTTTCCCGAAAACACTTTTGCTCATACAGATAGCGCTGACATTTAGAGATCTCACATATAATAGATAGGCATTCTCGTTCGGTAATCAAATAATTACGCTCAGCTGGCAACAACTTTCTGCTACCATAAGCAACCCGTAATAAGTTTTTCTACAGTAAAACTCACCAATACCCTTGTCAGGAACATTGGTACGTAAGCCAAAGTCTCTTGTCACGTCAGGTACTGCGTCTGACGTCAACCTATATTTCAACGTCTGAAATCCTCTCTCACAAGACCCTGTACAAATAATTTGTGTGGGAGTCATCTTACATGTCACGTCAGTCATCGTACTACCAGATGATTCGCTTAAGTTGGCAACATAGTTATAATAATAATCTGCAAGTCCTAAAAAGATCACACATCTGTTTTGGACGAGCGGCATTCCTAAGTTGATTGACCTTATCACTGGCTGGGGTTAATGTGTCGTCACTGAGTGTGTCCTAGATAAGTCAGTCTACGAAATTGTATGTGACATTCGGATGGTCGGCCGGCGAACACTGCCAGTTTCAGTCGTTACAAGACTTTCCTCAGTAGGACGTGTTGTTCCCAAGTAGGTGTCGGCTATAATAAATCGTCCATGAAATTTGAAACTCCAGTCCCTCTTAAAGGTTTTAGCAATTTCCTCATCATTCACATGAAAATGCTGCGTGCATTCTGGAACCAGAACAGCATGATTATTAATTGGTATATCCCATCTGGTGTCGCAAAGTCATGTTTTGGACGGTCTTCTTTACGAACTGGAATTTGCCAAGATATATCGGACACGTTTACTTTAGATAAATCTTTGGAATAGGTTACTCAAGCAGATATGGACTCTGGATCAGGTAACATTTTGACCTTCAATTATGTCATTCTTTTCAATTTCCAATAGTCGACATAAAATCGGTGATCATCATTATTCTTTTGGACAAAAACAAGCGGTGAACTATATGCAGATTCTGATGGTTCAATGACCCCTAAGTCAAGTATAGTTCTGATTTCGTCCCGTAGTTTCTAACTTCGCATGAAGTAGTGGATAGGGTTTCAGTTTCACAGGCATTTGATCCAGCAACTTCAAATTAAACTCTTCCAAGTACGTCATCCGTGGTCTTTCTTTTAATACACATGAGTAGTCGTGGAGTATCTCCACCACTTATTCACGTTGTTCGGACTTTAACGTTACGTCAAGGACAAAAACGTCGACATAGGTCTCATCTCTCGCCAAAGGACAGCTAGTGTGTACTTTCGCCACTCCTACGTTATCGTCGGGTCCTTCAGTCACAACTGTAGCAATCACGAACTCAGTGGGTGCCTCTGTTCACCATAGCGATTACGAAGGTTAACGTGGTACAACTTTTTACCTCCTACCTGGATATGGTAGTTCTGCCCAATCTTCATTTACATTGCAACGAACGGCCCAATCAAAAACAGCACCTTGTCCCCCACTTCAACATTTTGTTCTTTATACCAGTAATGATGGTACTTAAACATGTGAGACGGACCATGGTTTATAAATACGCATATGATAATGGTGTCAGCGGGAGACTTGCTTTAATGTTTGTACGATTAGTGAGTAATTCTATTATCATTAATAAAGTAAGAAAATGACAATGCATAGCTTCCAGTTTAATAAATTAAGCATTATATTACTACAATAATCTATTTATGCAGCACCAGACGCAATCTCAATAATATTTTTGGTCTGTTTCGTTTATCATCCTGCCAAAGAAAGTAAGAGAGTAGTGAATCAATACTCTACTAACATCACTTGTATCAATAGGCACTTTAATGATCGAGTTAAATGTTGAGTTGAAGGAAATGGTGCACTTTTTAATATGGCCTTTAACTTATCAAAAGCCTCCTGACATTTTTTCAGAACAATCAGACCTGGTTTTCTAACTCAATAAATATGTCAGGGGTTCAGCAATTATGAAACAATTAGATAACAATTTCAAACACTATCAGCTATACCCTACAAATCTCATCATTTCGTTTAAACTGATAGGCACAGGAAATTAAAATATATCATAGACCTTATCATTTATAGATTTATTTATCCCACGATATCTCTTAGAAATGCAGCACAAGCACGGCAAAACTCACATTTGGATACAGTGATTGTCACATTTGCATATGTGAGTCTGTACAAGAATGTCCGAATTGTATCTAAGTGAACTATCCAGATTTCGTTGACAATTATTACATCATCAATGTAAGTACCACATTTATCTTGACCCAGATGAACTCATGTTCATTAGGGACTGAAAAGTACCAGCAAACCTTTCATCGAAAACTTCATCCCTTTATATTGATAAAGTCCATCTGATGTTATGAATACTGACATTTCCTTCGTCCTTTCCATCATTGGACTTTGCTAGAATCATGTCAAAGTTGGTCACATATTTTGTATTTCCAATTTTAATGCATTCATCGATTCCTGGCAAAGGAAATTTATTCAGTTTGGTCACACTCTTCACTTTATCTCGTTTCGGTACAAGAATACATGGTGAACTCCGTCCACGTTAACTCTATTATATGAAATCATTCTCCAGCAAATACCGAAGTTCCTTTTTCAGACATTCCTGTTTGAGAGGGTTAATCCCGTAAAATATTAATGTCATGGTAGAGTGATTTTGTTCCTGTCTGAACATCTGGAAACAAGTGTTCATATTCAAAAAAAGCTGTTTTAGTTTAGTTTGTGATTGTCGCTTCCGATGTGATGTTTGACATTTAATATTTCTATTAACACTATTGTTTACCGCTATTCGCTTGAAGACCAAACTGCATTTGGCTTTTAATATTTTTGATCAATAATTTTCTGGCTCAGCCGTTTTACTTTTCTTGTTCTTATTCCCGAAAACATTGTTTCACTTAATATTGCACTATCACACTGGTTGACATGTGAACGACCAGTGTGCATCGGTTTGACAATCGTTATACTTTAAACATTGGATTTAGAATACGACAAGCATAGTTGTAAGAATCTTTAAAGCCAGAAGCAGTCTGTACATATCCATATGTTTTTCAATGGCTAATGAGAATCACTTGCAATGAAACGTTTTACATATTGCACTTGACATATTACATTCTAAATGTGGTGCATTTGGTACCAGATGTGCTGTGCAGTCCACATGATCTTATGAATATTGCACATCAGAACCTTTTCCTTTCAGCCATGCTCCCGTCCGACACGGATTATCGTATCTATTGAAGCCCCTAGAATGTTGTTGTTTCTTTGCAACAATTTTACGTGCAATTCATATAGCGTGAGATGAACTTAAGCAAGATTTCTTTTCATATCCTAAGGAAACAGAATTGAATATTGCATGAAAATCAACATTTATTTTCTCAAATCCTGCACACCAAGCATGTTGTTAACTTGTCTGACAAGTTTCTGCTTGTCTGCCATACGCATTTCAGTTTGCTTCACAGTAGCTTTAACTACATTGTTCGTAGTTGTTTGCATAGATGGTCTGCTAGATGATGGAATGTCAGTGACCTCATACAAGTATCTAAGCCTGGTATTGCCATTTTGTGGACTTTGTATTACAGCTTTACAGCTGTATTACAGCTCCTTATTTACAGCAACAAATTTAGTATATGTTTATTTGTTATTAAGATATACTCTGATGACTTAAAGCTGCAGTTTGTATACGTCATTGTATGCCTCCTAGTGAGACCCCAGTTTCTTTCACTGACTATTCGGAACTCAGTTCTCTCATATACGCTGTCTTCATTCCCATGGCGATGAATGATATAGTTAAACATTTGAACATTTTGTTTATACAGTTAATACGTGCCACATCACGTCTGTCTCCTTCAGGTCCAGTTTTGCTTTGGACGATGACATTAGAATTCTAGCAGATCCATGTGTGTCAATAAAGTCTGGTGCCACTTGGTTTTATCCTTTTAAGTTTAATTTACAACGCCGGCATATAAAAAGCATAAAGTGAATCCTCTCTCTCTCACTGATATAACTAGGGAAAGGTGAATTTTGAAATAACTCCAACAACTCTTCAATACTACTGGAAGCCAAACATACAAACTCCTCTCCTTCATGGGTGAAGATGAGCACAACGTTGGTTCGGTTATTAACCATAACTAGCGTATTTAGACGTCATCAGGTGTCATGTGACCTATTATTAACAGGTCCTGTTCTATTTAATTTGCACATTGATGGGGCATACCAAAGATATTTATACTAATTGAATAGTGACATGCTGAGCTTTAACATGTCGTGAAAAATGAATTTAAATTAAAATTTTCATTTAGAAACATGTATGATATTATAAAGTTTTATCTTCTAGAAATGTTTAACCGAAAAGTAATTTCGCATAATTTTCAGATTTGTGTTAGGACTAAAACCTAATTACAGTTTAATCAAGTATTCATAATGATTAATCCCAATTACGCTTCTTGAAGTTTTGCGCATTTTTACAGTCGGCCATTTTGAACTACCTTGTTTTTCTGTTATAATAGATAAAACTCTTTAGCTTTTCATGTCCATGTATCAAAATCCTTTAAACATTGCTGAAGATTTTCAGACACATTTTTATGTCACTGATTAAAGCTTTCTTCCATTCAAGTGTAAATTAATAACCCTGTTGGAATCAGGTCCCAAATAGTACTTCAAGTACAGTACCCCGGAATGTAGTTGGAGTTTATCTTGTGGTTGTTTGTGTGGATCTGGGCGACTCTGAGCATAGAGTAATGTTGTATTGATGATATGTAATGATATGTAAATAAAATCTATACATTGCACACTGCATTGCTTAACGTCAAGCCTCTTAAAGAAATGCCAGTTTTCAAAAACTTCAGCGTGATGTCGTCTTTGAAGGTATTTTGATCAACATATGGTTTATATTGATTTGAACACAGTGGATATTTCAGGTCTGTCTGATAAACAAATGAAGAGAATCTAAAAGAAAACTATTGTGTGACCGTTTATAATCGATCTTGCACAAAGACAGGCCGTTAAACCAAAAAAAAAACACAACAAAGACAAGGTGCACTTGCTATACGTGGAAATCTTAGTCTGTGCAGTGTGTTAGGAATCATCAGTAAAAGAAACAACATAGACCCTGATATTCGTGGGCGCTGTGCTACGGCAGATCAGTATCTTTGTTGGTCGCAGGTTTACTTATCTTTAAAGAGTAACTACGGTAATATGCAATTCCAGAGGAACGGTGACTCGCAAGTAGCTATGCGTTTACAAAAATGAAACGATAATCAAGAAAGATAATTTGTATTAGAATACAACAAAACTTGTTTGTAACGAAATTATTGGAATGCACTCATTTATTTGGCTATTCCCTAATTTATTTGGCTATTCCCTAATTTATTTGGCTGTTTGTAAGGAAATTCTTGGAATCCCTTATTTATACTAATTATTGATATTAGTTATTCTGTATTCATTTTATAAACGTATATATAATGCTTGAACGAATATACAGGTTCAATTCGTAAACTGTATGCCTCTTTGTATTGGTGGTCGTCCTAATTAAGTTTCAATGTCGAATAAAACACTTTCGTAAAACTATTTTGTTCAACAATGCCAGTAATTCACAAATTGGTTTGGATTACAACTCATTGAAATCGTGTCAGTTACATTTTCTTCAGAAACAAATTTAATCATACATGAACCACTCTAAATTAGAATATCACGCTTTGCGAAGTACATAAATACATTAAACATTATTCTCCGCAGGGAGGTGGAGGTCAGTGTTTCGGTCATGTGGGGCATTTCATTTTGCTAATGGCACGATTCTGGTTAAGAGTTGTTCATGACCATTTTTGTTCTTTTTAACATTCTCTGAAAATGGGCATATATATATATATATATATATATATATATATATATATATATATATATATATATATATATATATATATATATATATAGATAGATAGATAGATAGATATAGATATATATATATCCATGCACTTTATTTCCAGCCATCTAGGAGCGCCTTTAGTTCGTGCCTCCACAATTTATTGAATTCGTTATGTCACTCTGAATGAAAATGTAAAAGGATTAGATGCATAAAAGTACAAATAATACTGCGAGCCTTTCCCAATTAATGTCGGCTGACTGCATTATAAGACTGCAGAAACGATAATAAAATACAATATAGACCGAAAGACAATAACAACGTAATGTATATATGTACATGCCTCATCCATTAACACCAGTTTTGTTTACAGTTTCCTTTTATTCACGTTTAACAATGCCAAATCTTCTAAGATTGTACAGATACCAATATGTTGCAAGCAAGGTATAACAGAATGAATAAATGGAGTTTAACCGCCTCGATAGTCGCCCCGCAAAAGAAATCACATGCCCAAAGCTTGAAGAACCACTTATCCAATGAGTAAAGAAACTAATATCTTTTTAAAGAAGCCGCCTTTATCATGTATCATCGATTGCTGAATTAGACTTACATTTAATTTTGTATTCTAATGCGTCGAACAAGGAAGGTCTTGTTTGATTGGCTGCTTAACGGTTGTCGTAAATACGTTTGTACATCAGCATCTGGTTTAGGGTACGACATTGACATATTGTAATATCATGAATGCTTTTAGCTACATGAATATTAACAAAACTAGATAGCGTATAGCTATAGCAAAGGAAGCACAAATTGCATTTATGTTCATTTACTGAATACAAAAGTATTCTTTATTAAACTTTTTAGTCTTAACGCCTTTTTTAAAAATTTCATATATTAACTTTTAAACATTTATTGATAACAATAATGTTAACGCAAGTTTAATCTATTGTTATATATAGTAGGTTTGAAACAATATACACAACAAATCTTATGTATATGACTGCCTTTTGTTTGAGTTTTTTCTTATCAGTTTTGAGTACTAGTCTCTGAACATAACACAGTCGAGCTGGAAGTTAAACAAAGATCCAAAAATTTGCAAAAAACATGGAAATTATCGATTTGACGTACTTCATAAACGGTCTGACATTTTAAACTCTCTCTGTAAATATTTTTATATTTAATCAAATTGCATCACTCTTCTGGTGGTTTTCTTGACAGTGATTTCACATATCATTAAAAAGTGTAAACAATTGTTTCCTTCATGTCTTTACCATCCCCGACTCAGACAACACTATTAACTTTTGATTATTGATATTGGGTAGAAAGTTTAAGAATTCCATCAAATTTAAAACATGTTGATATAGATCTCTGAAAGACAATCTAACATAACAATAAAAGCCTAATGTAAAATTCACACCAATTAAAATATAGTTCATTAATTTGGCATACATTAATGTATGTAACTTTTGATCAAGCCTTTAGATGATAATGGTGTAAGATTAGGAGACCTATCTTTAACACGGCAAAATAATAGGATATTAATATCTTTCATTTTGTTTTATCAAAACCTAAAGTAATTACCATAATTATAATGGTCATGCCCCATGCAAAATATGGCGAGAAAAAAACGGTTCATCGCGTTTGATGACAGTTTCGAAGAGAAATTCCTGTAACATGTTATTTTTCTATAACCCCATATTATCCATCTCGTTTAGTAAAATATCATTTTCCGCATACAAACTGACAAACGTAATTAACACATAACTATAAAGATAATAACGCTTCTAATAATACGGTCGTGTACTTCTATATTACGATCTGCGAACTGTTCAATTCAGTCTGCATGGTCGATAGATAGAAACATTTTACTATCAAACCTAAATAATTTAATCTCTAACGCAACAGTTGTGAAATGGATATCTCACTTCTCGACAAAGGCAACCTGTCTATAAAAGTCCCTTAAGTGTACGTTATTGAGAGATCCCACTGATATCTATGAACACGAAAACTGAATAATCAAGACTATTTTCATTAGGATAATTTTCTGGATATTAACTGCATACCGTGTTACTTTTATTACTTCATTTTCATTTTCGTTATTAATTTTTAATTTTTGTAATGTTCAGTATGAATGCCACATCTGGAAGAAATCTCTATCTTTCACGGAACCATGCCTTCTAACACATGTATAGAGAATCTCAAATGGGTAGTGATATACTACTGAACTTATGAAACAAGATATGTCCAGTATTTGCGAGCTTCGGCGTTATTCAACGATTTTCATAAATTTAATATTAAATCATTATTCATTTGAGATTAATTTTATCACATGTGTTTTCAGTGAAAATTATTTAGATAGATTGAACAACGAATACTATCGTTCATTCTGACAGACGTACAAAATAGTCCCAACAAAGTTGGACTATTAATAACGTTTAAAAGTCGATTATATTTTTCTTACAATATATAAGTCAGAACAAGCGTCCGGTCTAATTATCAGAACATTCTACACAGACAAAATCATTTTCAACACAAAATGTCCAATGTTTGAGATGTCAAATTGATTGATGCAGTACCGGTTAGAATGCAGTGGTTGTGTAACCTAACATGTCACTTTCACATATTTACATTACATGGTTGCAATATTCATTAGAAAGACGATTTCCGGGATACAGAAATTCCCATATTTACTGTAACGTATTTTTGTCTGTATATTTGGATTATTTGACTTGAAACAGCAGACTACAGAATATGTAAACACATTTCATTTTGCGTCGGAATTGCATCACATATTTATCGCTTAAATATGCAGCTCTTGGATAAACTTCTGTAAGTTTGAAGACTGGTTTATGTCCACACTCGTACCCTTCACGGATCCACCACATGTGCAGTCATACGTATACACACATACAGCCAGCATAGAGCACCCTTGAATTAGCTCCGTCTACATTCATGACTCTACCACATGTATAGCCATACTTACATACATATATACATACATACGTATCGACAGCATGCAGCACTAAATACTCTGGAAACTCCAGACAGCACTAAACAGCTTCCAAACACCCTAAACAGCTACAATCAGCCTTAAACCGCTATAGTCAGCTGTAGTCAGCCTTTTGGCTGTAGAACACAATATAGAGCGTAGAGTCCTTGACAAGATCCAAAACGACCAGCGTGCAGGTTAAAATTGATCTCCCTTAAATCCATAGGAGAGTGAGTAATAGTCAGGTTAAAATACCAGTGCAAATCATGCTTTTAATATCCCTCGTCGCAAGTAATTTTGGCGAGATACATGTTAGTACAGTCGCTTACCTGGAAAAAACACGTATTCACCCTAGATAACGTTGGAAGCATGTACAACGGAAAATAGCAAAATAGTTCTAAAGCAAAACCAAGTTATGTTTCGCCTAATTATGTGACACTGTGCACAGAGGTGAGTTAATTAGCTTCTGAAAGTTAACATTTAAACCATGCTTGTATGTAGGGTATATTCAATACCTCAGGTTAACCGCTCACCCACCCCTCCTCCTGCTCCAGCATACACATTCGCTATGACGTGAGCACTATCCTTAGTGTTACTTGTTGTTGTTCTTGTTCCTGTCTTTGGATTATAGCCCTTTTCATGTTATGGTATGTAATGCATGACATAACAAGTCCCTGCAACGGTAATTGGCCATATTCAGACAGATGAGACCATTGTTTCCTCAATTCATTTCGTGAGTTGAATCAAACAATGCCGGACAAAATGTCCATTGACAACAAAACATTCCAGAAGGCGTGGTTAAAACGTTTCCCCACGATCACAACCAATCAATAAAGAGAAGAATGCACAATAATGTCATGGGGTTATTTAGACCAATCAGAATCATATCACATAGTACAGTTTCGAGAATATGAAACTGCACACACTATAGCCAAATTGTAAACGCTGAAAACCGGTAAACCCAACAGTGAAGGTTAGATGCATAAAGTAGATTTGACTAAAACTACATATTTCACCAAAATGTCACTACCAAGAAGTTAATATATGAGCTTTAAGACGGCTTGATATTATTTCATCAACCCTTTTAAGACTTAATGACCCTCTGCAAAACTCTTATCGTGTATCGTCATATATGAAATGAATAGTAGCAAAGCATTTCTGCATATCCAACTAACAAATGATGAGTATTACAAAACATTTACGTATGCCCGCCTGACAGATGATGAGGATCAACAAAACATGTCCGTATTTCCAACTGATGGATGATGATAATTAGCAAAGCAATTATTATGGGTGTTTGTTAAGGAACAAAGCATTTGCTGTGTCTTCTACTGCACAAGGGACTAGTACTAACAAAGCATGTTTTGTGTATCCTACTGGTTAGGTATAGCTAATAAGAAAGCACTTCCATGTATCTTACTGAAAGGGGATGAGTACTGATAACGCTTATCTTTCGTATCCTGCTGAAAAGGAAACATTACTAATATCGCATACCTTTCGTATTTTGCTGAGAGGGGATGAAAACTAATATCGCATTTCTTGTGTATCCTGCGTTAAGGGGATGAGAAATAATATGTGTTCTTGTATATCTTTCTAGAGGGGGATGAATACTAATATCGCATATATTGTGCATCTGGCGGAAGAGTATGAGTGCTATTATCGCATATCTTATGTAACCGGCTGAAGGGTATGACTACCAATATCGCAATTCTTGTGTATCCGGCTGAAAGGGGATGAGTGCTAATATCGCATACCTTGGGTATCCTGCGTTAAAAGGATGAGAAATAATATATCTTTTCTTGTATATCCTGCTGGAAGAGAATGAGTACTAATATCGCATATCTTGTGTATCCGGCTGAAAGGTATGACTAGTATTATCTCATATATTTTGTATCCTGCTGAAAGGGGATGACTACTAATATCGCATATATTGAGTATCCTCCTGAAATGGGATGAGAAATTATATCGCGTATCTTTTGTATCCTGCTGAAAGGGGTGAGAAATAATATCGCATATATTTTGTATCCTGAGGAAAGGGAATTACTACTAATATCCCATATATTGTGTGTCCGGCTGAAGTGGATGAGTACTAATATTGCACATCTTGCATATCCGGCTCAAAGGTATGTCTACTTATAACGCATATTGTTTGTATCCAGCTGAAAGGGGATGACTAATATAGCATATCTTGTGTATCATCCTGAAAGGGGAGGAGTGCTAATATCGCATATTTTGTGGATCATGCTGAAAGAGGATGAGAAGTAATATCACATATATTTTGTATCCTGATGAAAGGGGATGACAACTAATATTGCATATATTGTGTATCCAGCTGTAATCGATGAGAACCAATATCGCATATCTTGTGTATGGGGCTGTAGGGTATAACTACTAATATCGCATATCTTGTATATCCAACTGTAATCGATGAGACCTAATATCGGATATTTTGTGCATGCGGCTGAAGGGGAAAACGACTGCTATCGCATATCTTGTGTATGCGGCTGTAGTGGAAGAGTACTAACAGCGAGTCACCTCTTGAGTTTTATAACGAATTTTGACTGGACGGACCTGTATGATCCAAGCTTTTGTTCAGATATCGGAAACATACTGAAGTAAATCATCATATTGACCCGCCTTTTTAAAAAGGCTGAAATTAGCGTTAATGTTATACTAGATTGTGAACCGTGTTAGCACAGTGCACAGTTGAATGGGTTGGAATGTCTGGTGTTAACACATTAGAGACATTTCATAACAAATCAAAATACGGTTGTTCTTCTGTTCATTTTGTTACCGATAGGCTTTCTATGAAGTCACAAAATAACATTTACTCTACTTAAGAAACTGCGTTGTATATTGTAATGGACCAGGCATGATGTCAACATAAACTCAGCTGGCTAGGAATCATCTACGTTTGTGTTCTATATTCTAACCAAATTTGGTTGTATATCATTCTCTCACTTGACATTATAGCCGCATACACAATTAAAGTTATAAGATAAGTCAATTCTTACATACGTAGAATAGAGCATGAAGAAAAACACCGTATAGAGTTCTGGCAAGTCATTTAGCAGGACTAATTGCAAATAAGATAATAAAAGAAAAATGCATTCATAAAGCTAGAGGGATTACGTGCCTCTCTTTTGTCTGGCAACTATCCATTTACAAGAAGACATCATACACAAAGTCGCACAAACAATTAACGAATCTCCCTGATAGATATGTTAAAGGAATGGCCTGTCACTATCTAATAGATCCGCGCTTCTAACAGTTTACACTAATCACATTGTTGAAAACATGAACGCTGCTGCGGTGTAATATTGCCTTGAAGATGTTTCTCCCATGGTGTGGATTCTACAGTTTCGCTGCGTGAATTGTTAAGTTGAGATTTTAGTGTTGTTATTCTCCCGATTATACTGTCGCAAGACGATAACTTCAATTAGTAAATGATGTAGCCTACACCAACCAGCAGAAAATTGGATATAGACAGTAATCCACATATAATTCCTCCTGCTTTGCGCTTCTTTTTCTCTTTCTTTTCATTCCGGTCCTTTGTTTGTTCAAGGTTTTTATGCATTTCATATATTCTTTATATTCAATTACTTGCAATATATATATATATATATATATATATATATATATATATATATATATATATATATATATATATATATATATATATATATATATATATATATATATATATATATATATATATATATATATTGCAAGTAATTGGTGATATATATAATAATGTCTCGTTAAATAAATAAGAATGTGTGCACTTTTGACAACAATGTTCTTATTCTTATTCAATTATTCATTTTATCATTTGTTCTGCTTTCGTTAGTTCTTCTTTACGTTTGACTATTTGTGATCTAAGTATAATGGTGGTTTAGCATGTACACAGATTTATATGGTGACTATATAATGAAAAGAGTATTTGCATATCTAGTTTTAACAAAATTTTGTCTTGTTTAAACAAAGGAGATGGTGTGTGAATCAATCCTTGTGACACTGGTTTAACAATCACGATTTGAAGGTAAATGCAGGTTCAGGGTGGTGATATTTCATTACTAGGGCGACATAGTCGGTTGTTCGTGAGTCTTGCATTACGTATTTCGTCATCTTAGTAGCGCGTTTATTTTGCATAAGTATTAATATGTCTATATCTCAAGTTAATATGAATCGTTATCGACTGATATATAATGTTAGAGGAACGATTGTCGTTGCTCTTAGTCTCACTGAAGTCCGATCTCGTCTGCCCTTAGCTTTAGCGAGAAATCATTGCCTCAGCCCTTAACATTAGTGAAGAGTGATGTCGTCTGCCCTTAGCTTTAGCGAGAAATCATTGCCTCAGCCCTTAACATTTGTGAAGAGTGATGTCGTCTGCCCTTAGGTTTAGCGAGAAATCATTGCCTCAGCCCTTAACATTTGTGAAGAGTGATGTCGTCTGCCCTTAGCTTTAGCGAGAAATCATTGCCTCAGCCCTTAACATTTGTGAAGAGTGATGTCGTCTGCCCTTAGCTTTAGCGAGAAAGCATTGCCTCAGCCCTTAACATTAGTGAAGAGTGATGTCGTCTGCCCTTAGCTTTAGCGAGAAATCATTGCCTCAGCCCTTAACATTTGTGAAGAGTGATGTCGTCTGCCCTTAGCTTTAGCGAGAAAGCATTGCCTCAGCCCTTAACATTAGTGAAGAGTGATGTCGTCTGCCCTTAGGTTTACTGATAAATGATGTAATCTGCCCGTAGTCTCGGTGAGGAGGGATTATGTCTATCCTAGGCCTTAATGAAGAGTGACGTCATCTGCCCTTAGCTTTAGTGAGGAATAATGTCACCAGTTCTTCACCATAGCGAAGAGTGTCCTTATTCCTAATGAATAATAATGTAATATGCCCTTAGCCTTATTGAGGAATCATGTTGTCTTCCCTTAACATTACTGGATAGTGATGTCCTCTGCCGTTAGTCGTAGTGAAGAATGATGCTGTCTTCCCTTAGTCTTAATTAGAAATTATTATCTGAGCATACATTAGTGAAATGTGAGTGCCGCCTACCTTTAATCTTAGCGAGGAATACTATCATCTGTTCGTAACTTAGTGAAAAGTGATGTCGTCTGCCCTTAGCCCTAATGAGGAATGATGTCGTATATCGTTAGCCTTGGTGATGAATGATGACTTCTGAACCTTAGTGAAAAGATGATGTCGTCTGGCCTTAGTCGTATTGACGAATGATGCCGTCTACTATTAATCATAGATAAGAATGATTATTCTACCCTTAGCCTTAGTAAAGAGTGATGTCGTCTGCACTTAGACTTAGTGAAATCATGTAGTTTGCCTTTAACATTAGTAAAGACTGATGTTGTCTGCCCTTAGACTTAGTGAAATCATGTAGTTTGCCTTTAACATTAATAAAGAGTGATGTCGTCTGCCCTTAGACTTAGTGACATCATGTAGTTTGCCTTTAACATTAGTAAAGAGTGATGTCGTCTGCCCTTAGACTAAGTGAAATCATGTAGTCTGCCTTTAACATTAGTAAATAGTGATGTTGTCTGCCCTTAGACTTAGTGAAATCATGTAGTTTGCCTTTAACATTAGTAAATAGTGATGTCGTCTGCCCTTAGACTTAGTGAAATCATGTAGTTTGCCTTTAATATTAGTAAATAGTGATGTCGTCTGCCCTTAGACTTAGTGAAATCATGTAGTTTGCCTTTAACATTAGTAAATAGTGATGTCGTCTGCCCTTAGACTTGGTGAAATCATGTAGTTTGCCTTTAACATTAGCAAAGAGTGATGTTGTCTGCTCTTAGCCTTTATATAATGCTGGCCAAATATGATGTTGACGTAGCATACATAACCGAGGATAACCTATTTCAGCACTAACTGTCATTTTATGATTGTTCTCGATCGGATTACAAATTCAAATCGTAGTAGATGATATTTCCTCTAATGACTCGTAACTAAAATGTCGTAAATAATATTTTGTAATCTTGTCCGGACCCTTTCTCTTGAGATATGCTAACTCCATAGGTGGCCTGAACAGTATCGTAATTCTTGGATTAAAATTTAAATTTCGAGATTTGAAACGTGAATATAATTTTTTGTAAATAATCCGACCCTATTATATGGCATAGACTTTTACTGGGCGAAACTTGAGATGCATCAAGTTCTATAAGATCAGTACTCATAACAGGGAAACATGTAATTTACTGTGGATTCCAATGCAGTACCTGAACTAGATACGGAGTTTGTTTTCAAGATAATAATAATCTAGTGATTGCTGGTCATTTAACAATATGCCTGGGTTCCGGTTATACATTCACACAAGCGGAACGATGCGTGCCGATTTTTGTACTTTAGGAGCAACGCATGGGTAGCATATGGTGTCGGCAATTTGTTTCAGATAACGAAGAGCACGTGATATCTTTTGACCTCCCTGTACTTACTTTCCTTCATACAATTACATGTGGGGGATACATCAGAAATTCTATGAAGATAAATAACATTTGTTAATAAAACAGATTCCGGTACTTTGGAAAGTTATCAAAATCAACTATTTCAGAAAAAGTTCAAAGATATTATGGGTTTATTATTACTGCAATTCAGCAGTCAAGCGACCTCATGCTCCCAAAGTCCAAACTCAGTTATATTGGTCAGATGAATCTAAATCCGCACACAGGCTTCAAAGAACAAGTTAGGTATATTTGGACAAATGAGGGAAGACCAAGGAGTAGTTTATATTATTATTACGGATCTTAAAAAGCTAAGAAGTGTGACTCTAGAAACCTGGAAAATCCAGCTATGTTTTAGGGGATTTATACGAAAATATTTTTACAAAACACAATGATATGAAGTTAGGCATTTTGTAGAAAACAACATTTTCTCAGCAAAAATTGATTGACGGAGTTTGTACGCTTAATAATGTTTTGATTGCAACTGGTTTTTCCAGATAAAATGAGGACATTCAGATACGAAACTGTAGCCATATATTTGACGAAACTTTTAATGCATTTATAGATCATTTTGTGGTCGTAATTTTAATGAGTTTTGAACAATATTTAGAAATGAAGTTTACGTATCATATTCTTCATGTACCGAATTTATTATTCTTAGAGATAATTCTACGTCAAATTGAAACTTTTAAAAGCATCGGGAAATTTAACCTTTCCAGGAGAAATCATTACTATATGGTTGTAATTCATACAAGAAAAATCTATCCAAATGTATTTATAATGCTTATGAATATTTAATGCAATCATTTCCTTCATACAGTAATGATACTATTGATATCAGAAAAGGTTGATTCAATCATTGTATCTTTAGATGTAGCATCACTGTATACAAACACGCCGAATAAAGATGGTATTGAGTCACGTAAATATTTTATTCATAATAATCCTACTAATAAAACTATTGAGTGAAGGAATTTGTAAAATAATAAAACATTGTTTAGACATTAATACTTTTCACTTTAATTGAAACAAATGTACAGTCAAATAATGAATACGACAATGAATAGTCCCATGGCGCCTTCTCATGGATAAATGAAATAAAAAGATTTTCTTGAAAGCTACAATTTTCATTGAGCTGTTTGGTTAATATTTTCAGATGACATCTCTATGATCTTTATGATTTGAAACCATTCCGAAGACGAAATGCACAAACTGTATTGATTGCCTATATCATTTTCACACGAAAATTAAATTTACTTACGCTGCATCCAGCCTGCGTTTATCATTTTAGAAGCAAATGTAACAAATAAATTTGATAATATTATCTGTACAAATGTCCATGTCAAAGAAACCAATATGTGGAGTATTCTTTATGTCATCCCAGGTCATGTAGAAACGATATGCCATATAGCCAGGCCAAAATATATCGAAGCATTAATTCAGAAGATTGTCAATTACACAATTTTTTGAATGAAGTAAGAACATATTCCCAACATAGAATTTATCCCATGCATGTAATTAATTATACGTTGAACAAAGCTTGCACAAAGCTTGCTTACACAGAAAAATGTAAGAAGAAGAGATATATTGTTTCTTTCATAATACAGTATAACCCTTATTTACCAAATACAGAATTTTCAAATAACAATGATTGTAATCTCTTCCTTTTATCATATTAAAAATGGCTTGAAACCTCTTTTCCATGCAAGCCAATGTTTGCTTATAGCAGACCTAATAATGTGCAAGATTGTAGCTTAATATAAACCGACTGCAAATATTTAAAAAAATGTTGTACATCATAGAAATATTTCAGACGTCGGTGTTTTCAATGTACATGTATTAGATAACGTACCTGTTTTGACGTCTCCAATACAAAAAAAAAACAAGCATTTGCCCTTTGTTATGACACTGGCTGCGTATCAACTGATGTAATTTGTTTGATAATCTGTGAAACACGTAATGTATAATATTCTAGACAAACAATTTGACAAGTTTCTAAAAGAATGAACATTCATAGAGAATTGTAATGATCCAAAATGATTTAATCATTTGTTGTAATATAATAGAACTGGTCACTCTTTACTTGATTTATCTTTCACGCCAATTGATAATGAGCATGGAGCGATGAATAGACTAACGAATGCGCATGGGTTTATAACTCTCCACTTTAAAGATTTCTTATATGCCTATGATTACTTGTTTAATTATGGAATATCGGTCCTGGGGAAATGTTCATCAGACCGAAATAATTAGCCAATTACTAGGATTAAACGTTACGGAAAGAAGTGTTAGTGACTTTGCATCGTGTCTAGGTTTACTTTTGGTTCATTCAGGTCAGAGACGCGCGTGTTCCCTGATGCTCAGCACTCCCTATTAAAATTTAGTTGTGTCAACTTATTGGGTGACTCCAAGTGCAGCATGTGTGATTGGAGACGTAAATTTTATACAATGGAATAAAATAGAACGGACTGTTCCGCCATCGGCAAGGGCAGTTTATTATTGCTATGGAGGTACATATGGTGCATAGTAGTAGGCGAAATGTGGCTTAACGGTAAGATTTGACTGGTCTAAGGTGGCGTAGTAAAATTATTTCGCTTTATTAGGTGGTGGAGTTGTATTGTTTCTGGCGGTACGTTACATAAAGTTAATAAAGAGAAACCATGCAGTTGAGCAGTTGGCAGAAAATTGGGAAGTTGTCACGGAATTGTATAAGTCCCTTTGGTTTTTTTTAATCAAATACATGTGCATGAGTTTCGTTGTTTGTATACAATGATTCCCAATAGTGATTTATGTATATTGTACAATATTTGGAAACATTCATCCTATGCCGCACGTGCAAAGTGTTTTCGATAGAAACAACTGATATTCATCAAGCGCATAAAAACATTACACTACGAAAACGTCTTGTCAGTGATCAGTCTATTCAAGGACGTGCTAATCTCCAGCTGTAGAGGTATTGGATCTATTTATTAATATCTTATGCATGTTATAAGTTATAATTATTATACTACCATGTTTAGTTTTTGTATATTTTCTATGTAGCTCCTGATTTCGTAGTACAATCCAATTATTTTCCGTTCTTAACAGGAATCTATATTAGCGATAAAGTCGCATTTTATTAAGAAATGTTTAGTAACATTGGATTTTTTATCTGACACTGGTAGGTTCACATCGAAACATATTTACTGCTTTGTAATGTTATGCAGATAATAGTATTTGTTGAGATTAACATATATAACGTCATTACGTGGTATCATATATGCCACGGTCATTCTTAGTAGACGGTGTTAGATGTATTTTCAGATGATCAGATTTGACGGGGTAGCAGCTGTAGAGCTGACCATAAAGCTGACCATAGCAGCTGTAGAACTAACCATAGTGACCAGAGTTGACCGGGTAGCAGCGCTAGAGCGTATTATAAAGTTGACCATAGCAGCTATATAGCTGACGATGAAGCTGATGACAGAGCTAGTTAAATAGCAGCCGTCAAGCTAATTAAACAATAGTTTCGCTGGTTTAGAAGCATGTTATCGGACATTGCTGACCAATTGGTGGGCACTGATTGCCCGATTGACCAGATGCTTGAGTGGTGGTCGGTGATCAAATGTAAAGCTGACTGCTTGATTGACCAGTGTCACAGGTAGCCAAGTATTCTAGCGACGGAGTGTTTTGTGTAACTCCATACACGTATTCTTATGGTCGTGGGCTAATTTTGGGGTTTGTTATACAAATATATATATATATATATATATATATATATATATATATATATATATATATATATATATATATATATATATATATATATATATATATATATATAGTACAATATCTGTCCTAATTGTACATTAGTTTACTCTTTGAGAGTAAAGTATATCATTTTTCACTATTTGGGTGTGGGGTCCCGAATGACCGAGTGGTCTAAAGCACTCTGCTTTAGGGATCACTGCCAATCTCACCTATGTCTGCGTGGTTTCGAGAATCGGATTCGGCCAATGGGGGTATGTGAGAAACCTTGTCACTAGTTTCTCATGGGTCAGTGGTTCTTTCTGGTGGGTTTTCCAGGGTTCTTCCTCTACCATTAAATGGTCGCCATATATAGCTTATCTTGTGCTGGAAAATGAGGTTAAACCCTAGGACAACAACAATAACAACTAACTGGGTGAATACGTTATTTTTTCCATATGAGTAAAGTACATCAATTTTACTACTTGATATAACTGACAAATTGTTAATGCTACGTTAAAAATCCAAGTCACACACACACACACACACACACTATTTGAGTAAAACATACCATTCCTTTAGTCGTATGAAATGAGTGTGAATCTTTGTTCTTGTACTTTGTAAGTCATTTACTTGTATTCACTTTGTTACATTATTAAGTTTGTGCGCATTGTGTTAACTTTTCCAGAAATTATATCTTATACACGAACCTATTAATCATAACTCATTTGAGCCATTCATCAATACTCCTGGTCTGTGTAAACCATTATCAGTGTTTCGTTATACATCCGACACCAATCCGGTTATCTTGTTACAAACGTTGTGAGATTTATGGTTTTGTAATAATTAGCTAAATAATTTTTATAGTTTGGACACGTTGGACGTTCCAGTAGAACTTGTGATTTCTATTGGGATTCGTGACAAGGTTTGACATGGCTCGGACACGAAACACCTTTGGTTGTTAGATTATGTACAGTTATTCCAGAACTTTTCTTCAGCAACTGCCGAAACCTCAAAATGTCACATAGGATTTCGGAGAATGACTTATCTAGAACACACACTCAGTGAAGATACCTGAACCCCAGGCAGTGCTAAACTCGACCAACTTCTGAACTCCGTACGTCCAACTACAAAAACAGAAATGTGATCTTTAGTTTAGGATTCGCAGGATATTATCGTCAGTATTTTGCAAACTTCAGCGCTATTGCCAGTCCGTTGACTGACTCAACAAGGAAGAATGATCCGATACAGGTTATTTGAACAGACGAGAGAGAGAGAGAGAGAGAGAGAGAGAGAGAGAGAGAGAGAGAGAGAGAGAGAGCATTTCAGACATTGAAGAATAGGTTCACGTCAGACGCCGTAATGAGATTACCGGACGTGACAAATGACTTTGTTTTACGTACTGACGCTTTTGACAAGGGTCTTGGTGCAATTTTACAACAGGAGCATGAGTGAAACTTCACGATTACTTGCGGTAGTAGAATTGTGTTGCCAGTTGAGAGTAATTATTCTGTTATCAAAAGAGAATGCCTAGCGAGTATCTTTGTAATCTCTCAATTCAAGCTCTATCTATACGGGCAAAAGTTTATTCTAGATACTGACCACCAGCCACTTGCTTATTTTGCCCAAGATAGATTGACAAATAATCGTTTAAGGAGATGGTCAGTATTCCTTCATCAAAATCAAGTTCAATTGCATTAAATTATGGGAAGCGCCAACCTAGGAGCAGATTGCCTGATTAGACTAGCAAGGTCTTAAGTGAAGAGGCCACCAAAGGACATGAAAAGAATAATTTGTGTGCAACTTTAACTTTCGGAGACGAAAATCCCGGATTTTCTCATAGAAAGAGGCCTATGCGAAGTATCGAAGTTTGAATAAGCAGTGAACCTTAAAGTGGAATGCACCGAGCATTAAAGACTGTGTCACATTTAAACCAGGGGAATATTTAGAAAGGGTCATTTCGACCTTTTATCTCAATTTATTCCATATCAGTGTTAAATCTTCAAAGTGGCCAGTGCTCTGATTCAATGCAATTGACCGGATATATTAATACAGAATTGAGGAAAAAAGTCAGCTGAACTTCTGATCAATGGCAAATAGTCATTCTTCAAAGGGAAATGCTATATAACGTAGTTCAGAGATTCTGACTGACGAAACAAATAATTGTCTTAGGAAATTATTTTAGAAACCACTGTTTGTGATAGTCCGAGTGAAATGAAGACGCACATCTTGGAAGTAACAGGCATTTAAAGTGACAACCTTAATCAAAAATATTTAATCCGAAATTTTCTTAGAGGGGAAAGTCTGGCTACTGGGAAACCTAAGAAAAGACTAGTGCTTTCCTCGTTAAAGGGGACAAAAACCCTGACAAAATGAACTTGGGAATGAATTTTGAGATTATATGAATAAAACCTACTCGGATGATCAACCCAGGAAACACTAAAGATACAATACCCCTCAAAGTTTAACTACATAAACGGAAATCTTAGAAAGAGAAGAAAATATATATATTTAAAAAACCACCAAAACTACATATCGGGAGGAACACACCAACGCATGAAAACTTTGTTCCTTTGTAAAAGAAAATGGGGGCTGGGATCTGTATGGTGCCTGCCACCCCCACCCCTACCCCCAAAACAGATGTGTGAATAATATAAGTTCCACACAGAAGATTAGTTTTTTCACATTCCCAAAGGACCCTAAAAGGAGAGCTGTATGGGCGATCAAATTAAAGAGAGAAGGCTTTATGGTAACGCAACACACCAGGTTGTGCCAGAGACATTTCGAGTTTGAATGTTTCTCTAAAGACCCAAGAGCAGCACCATTTTTGTCAAAATCTAACGAGTCCTGTTCATCTTTGTCCCACGAATCTATCATGTAAGGTTGGATGTTAATGGTATATTCTACTTCGGTAATGATGTTGTTGTTGTTGTTGTTGTTGTAGGGTTTAACGTCATTTTTTCCAGCACACGATAGGCTATAAATGGCGGCTAGTATTAATGATGGAGGAAGAACCCGAGAAAAACCCCGGAAGACACACCGACCCACGAGAAGCTACTGGCACGCTTTCTCACATACCCCATAGGGCGAATCTGAGACTAAACGATGTTGAACTCAGTAGCGACAGTATTTCCCGAGGCAATGCTGTTTTTTTTTTTTTTTGTATCGAGTTCAAGTAACATTCATTATTAGGCTGGAGCTTTTTCATATATAAAACTTCACATCATGTTCTTTTTCCCCAATTAAAATATATCAATAATTTTGAAGAGGAGAGCAAAAGGGACAGATGTCTCTTCTGTTTCGTTAAGTACAGAAGCTGAGCTGATCAAATGGAAGACTTGAAAAGTTAAAAAAAAAATAATTTTAATAAGTTATTAAGTTAAAGAAAGACAACAATAAATAAAGCCTTAACAATCATGTGGCGACATCTCACAATTATTATTTAGGATCCTTCTACCTGTTCTATTCAAGACGAATCGGGATATATGATCGGTTTTTCATAAATTTCTTCGTAACGAGTAAGAATGAAATGTTCAAATTTTCAGAAAGTGACCAATATATATATAGCAAATAATATAAAAAATCTGAGCGAATTTCATTTTTGCATGTTTGTCCCTTTAAGCAAGGGAGGAATCAGGTTTATCTCGTGTGAGAAAAATATGGTTTAGTGCTGGATGTACAAGTTCTAAAGTTAACAGGATTAAGGTACGCATTTTTCATTTCACGTAATATTCTGTTTATTTATTTATTTCATTGTTTGCTGTGTGCAAATTTATTTGTTATGACTAAGTTCCATATTATGCTTCCTTTATTCAATTTCATGGAAATATGTGGATACTAATAATGTTTTTATGCATTTTTTCGTATTACGTTTTATGGAAATACGTGGATACTAATGTTTTTATGCATATTTTTCGTATTACGTTTTATGGATATATGTGGATACTAATAATATTTTTACGCATTTTTTTCGTATTACTTTTAATGAAAATATGTGATGCTAGAGTTCCTATGCATTCATTTTACTTTTTAATTTTACAGTTTCTTGTTCATTAATAGGATTGATTTAATGCAATCCAAATGTTCATATATACAACATGTTTGGGTTATATGAAAAAATATGA
Organism: Unio delphinus; assembly: GCA_029339505.1. NCBI lineage: Eukaryota > Metazoa > Mollusca > Bivalvia > Unionida > Unionidae > Unio > Unio delphinus. The sequence goes on along the minus strand of JAQISU010000029.1, from coordinate 3,187,553 downwards.
AATGATGTCCATGGTATTTTAGGACGATACTGATTAGCGTGAGTTAACGATAACTACCTATTATATTTGCTTTTATAATTTTTACATCACCGGAAAATGATTAAGAATATGTAAATCTTTATATAATCTAACATGTAGTAGCATAAGGTCAATTTTCGATGGAGAGGTCACGTGGTAATTTATGGCAAGGTACTACCGCAAGTAGACACTATGCAGTGTCTGAATGCAGTGTGTTCTGATTAAAGTAAATGAAGAAATGTTATATGCATCTAGACTGTGGCAAATTTAGCAATTTAGAGATAACGTTGTCCTCTAGGGAAACAGTTTTCCGAGAGAAGGGACTCGACAATCCAAAAACGGAATTCGAAAACATAAAAAAGTGAAAGTGAACTCAGGAAAGTGAAAATTTACGAATGAAGATTGAAAGAAGGAAGTGTCATGTACAAAGATGGATCAAGGAAGTCAAAGAAGGACAAGGTAGTCGGAAAAGGAAGACTCCAGGAACTAAGAAACTTTGAAACACAGTCGAGAGGAAGGTGATGCAATTCTTTGTCGACATTGCGCTCTTTTCATCACTCGTTATGATGATGAAATAAATCAAATTTAGACACTGCTATTAAATCATGTTGATATCATTTAAATTAAATTAAAATATCCACTATTAATTTGTTTCAATAAATTTGTTATTTACTTGTCCAGTGGGGCTCGTTTTGCATTATTTCTTCCCAATAATCTTGCCCAGTTCTCTATTGATAGTATATATTTCACTCACACCTGGGTCATAATATCGATAGACGTCATTCTCTAGACATCGTCGTTAAATCCAATTAACTACCCTTCTTTACTTACCTCCGAAATTAAAGAGCTTTACAACGTGACAAACTGAGCACCTCTTAAAGTGGTTAAAAAATGGTCACAATTACCAATGAAATATCACGGATTTTTCACGTAGGAACTCATTTATGGACACATTATGCCATCAGGACGCAATGCCGGCCGTACAGGAGTAATTGGGAAAACACATCCCCAAAACAAGTATTGAATTTCAAAACAGATGTACTACTGAGCTATATACAATTCATTGTTTGGTTTGGAACGAAAACTAATTTTTAAATTAGTAGTAGCACAGGAAGCAGAGACCTAGGTCAAGTCAGGTAATTTTTTTCAATAAGAAATACTCATTTTGAACAGGAATGGAATAATCCAACGTATGTGTATGACTTGTCATATGATTTTATCTTGATCTGTACTAAAATATGCGTGTAACAATTTACTTCTGCACCGGTCTACTCTGGTAACCATAAGAGCTTAATTTTCTACAAAACAATAAAATAGCATGACCAGCATGCCTGCGCATGTGATAATACCTTGCTAGTGTACTTATTACAAAGTAACACTTAGGCCAATAAAGATGCATTTATGCAATGTTTTCGCCGCAAAATGATTGGAATTCCTTATTGAAATTGATATTAGAAGCACGATTCGCTTGTGAACTTGAATTAGTTGTTGTAGCCAATATGCTTTTTTTCGTAGTACTTTATTGTTTTAATAAATACGTCCATATTATATATTTAGTGACTGAAGCAGCCCAGTGGTCAAAGCACTGGACTCGAGTTCGATTCGCATGGCCCATGTGCCGTAAACAAACAAAAACACTAAAAACCAAAACAATTCCAATTTTTGGATGTTTTAAAAGCTAAGGTGTTACACGTCATCTTTAGAGTATTTTAGGCAATAATTAATATATTTTTCTTTTGCCCAAAAACAAATTTGTTCCGTCATTGTTTAACGAACCTTAGCAATGACGCATTTGTATTGAAAAAAACACAATACATATATCAATCATATTGGATGGAATTTAGCTTTTGAACAGAAACTCTTCTCGAGTGACATAATTTTGTTCTTTAAGGCTTTTTTTTTCCTTTCGCACTTTCTTCTTAACCGCATGCGATATAGAGATAGTTTTTTATGGAAACGGCAGGATTTGGCAAATTCAGTAAGTGACAGGATTGATTCTAACAGATAAGTGTGAAAATTTCAATGAAGGTTCGGATCTTTAATTCGAACACTGGTTATTATTCAAACGAAATTATTTCTTCTTGATAAATTGCGTTATTGATGTTTACAAAGCTTCTGAATCGTTGTAATTTAATTGATGTTCATGCTCTATCATCAACAGAGACATTCATTGTCGTATGCGATCAATAAGGCAAAGGTGGCAAAAGCACGATAGAAAAAGTAGGGTTATTTAGTACAGTCAGTAGTTATCTATTATATTATCATATCAGGCACTACATTTTCAAATCTAACAAAAATCAAACAACAACCTCATACTAGTCCATACTTCGCGTATATGACCCATCCTGTGAATTAACATATTCCAGAGCGTGCTTAAACAGTGAAACTAATATGACAATTAAATCCAGACGCAGAAACGTGGCGGAAAACATAACCCAGGCATGTAAATATTTCCGTAGCCATATTGTTGAAATAAAAAGTATAATTGTAAAGAATATTTAGTGATAGATGTGATTATATTAAAAAAGTGGTTCACTTGAAGTGAATATTTAAATCATTTTATGAAAGAATACGAAACTTTTTCGAAGTACATCAGCACTGTTTGAAAGTTTGTCGAATTGACGTTCATATGGGACAAAATATCGCTCATCTCACTTTCATTTAGATATATTCAAATATCGTTTGTTTCATTTGGAACCAACTGGACACCATACATTAGACCAAAATATCGTTTATTTCATTTAGAATCAACTAGACACCATACATTAGACCAAAATATCGTGTTTTATTTCATTTAGAATCAACTAGACACCATAAATTAGACCAAAATATCGTTCATTCCATTTGGAACCAACTCGACACCATACATTGCATAACAATATCGTGCATTTCATTTAGAACCAGCTAGGTATCATAAATTGCACAAAATATCGTTCATTTCATTTATAACCAAGTAGGTATCATAAATTGGACAAACTATCGTTCATTCCATATTAAAGAACTAGACACCATACACTGAAACAAAATATCGTTCTTTTCATTTAGAACCAACTAGACACCATACATTGCACCAAAATATCGTTCATTTCATTTAAAACCAACTAGACACCATACACTAGACCAAAATATCGTTCTTTTTTTTAAACCAACTAGACACCATGAATTGGACCAACATATCGATAATTTTATTTAGAACCAGCTAGACACCATACTTTGGACCAAACTATCATTTCATATTGAAGCAATTAAGTATCAAAAATCTCTTTTATTGAACGTTCCTATGCTAATAAGACCATAAATTCAGGGGGTAGCGGAACAAGGATGGCTGTACTTAAAATCAGAGTGGTAGCCAGGTTCACTTCGAGACAACAATATAAGTCTTCTGGTGCACACCCAATGTAAATATGACAATCCTTTGGCAGGAGTAGCAATAACACAAGTTTCAAGTTGACGTTGTTGCGGCCTTTTGGCACGAACTATCGGCCTCATTTTAATTTAGGTTCACTAGACATCATAGGAAGACCTGTTAGTGAAAACCTCATATTGATATGATCATCCGTTCAGGAGGAGTAGCGATTGGGACAAAAAATTAAAAATGGCCACAATTAAAAACGGCTGGACCCCGGGATAAATGTATAACGTTTCATGTCAATCCTCTTAACTGCTTAGAATGAGCAGCTATAGTAAACTTTGCTAACGGACGTACAACAGACAACAGACTACCCTATAAGCTGTTCTGGTCCATGACCATAGACCTAAAATCTACAAAATATCTTGAATACACGCCATCCGTCACCGTAATGCTTCTAACAGTCTAGTGTACAGGATTTGAGCTTACTTCTCATATTTCGCGGTATGGGTAATGTCATGTTTGGTTCATGTATGTTGATGCACAATGAAAAATGAAAAGATGGACTTCAGTAAAGATATAACACGTTTTAAAAAAAAAGAGTAACAATTTCTGCCAATTATTTACTGGTGTATGTTGATGTGTAACCTACATGCATTCCTTTGTAAGACAGCAAATATTCCTAAGATTTGCAGGAGAGCAGATGTTCTCTATTTTTGAATGTTACGCAATTTTTCAAGTACACTAAAAATGTCCTATTTTTTGCTGCTTAAGTGTGTTTTATGTTTACTGGTTCTCTCTGATAACTATCTTGCCTAGGAGCTTACATCCCACTCAAAGTTTATTTGCCTATTATAGCAATGATGTAACTAGTAAAGTGTAGGCTTCAGTATTGTTATCAACAAGGCCTCTAATGTCCGAACAATGTCTTTCACATGGTATTAGAGAGTAAGATTAATGATCGGACCTTTGCATAGACTTATTAGATTACCATTTCTAATTTATACACACGTATCAAGTCCATCTACTATCCTTCTAATTTCATCCCTGGGGGAGGCAAGGATGCGATTTTCTTTTGAGCTATGATATTTTATTTTCATTTAGCCAGAGATAATTATTGTTTCCTTAATAATATTAGGTGTATATATATATATATATATATATATATATATATATATATATATATATATATATATATATATATATATATATATATATATATATATATATATATATATATATATGTGTGTGTGTGTGTGTGTGTGTGTGTGTGTGTGTGTGTGTGTGTGTGTGTGTGTGTGTGTTATCTTGCTCTAAATCAAAGCAAGAAATTTCCCAGTTATTGACACACAGATTTTGTGTTTATAAATTAGTGTCAGGCATCTGCCACAGTACAATATAACTGTTGTTCCTCATTACAATATACCGTAGCATGTTTCGCGTTGTGTTCAGAAATACCGCGTTGTACCGCGGTGCAAACATTTTCGTGGTACCTAAGTCTAAAACAGAATATCATTCCAAAATCAGATTCCTATTCGAGTCTTGACCAATTATATATATATATATATATATATATATATATATATATATATATATATATATATATATATATATATATATATATATATATATATATATATATATATATATATATACATATATATATATATATATATATATATATATATATATATATATATACATACATACATACATACATACATACATACATACATACATACATACATACATACATACATACATACATACATACATACATACATATTGCTTGATAATAATCTTACACCCAAACAATAACAACTCAATTGAACCGAATACGCCGAAATGAGCAGAGCTACAGAGAAACATCAGTTCTAAATATAATTGCTTAAGGCTGTGTTGCTATCTGTCTAGTTCTACTATAATTATATATAATTACATATAATTGATCTAGATATTCAGAAGAGCTCTGAACATTTAGAATCAAACCATTAAAACAATATTGCATCTGATGCCTTTACAGACAGGTAATACGCAATGGCGCCTGGGGGATTCTGATATTCTTGGAATAGAGTATCATCTATCGAATTGCATGGCTCTTACGATGAGTTAACTTGAACTGTATTGTCACTGAGATCTTTGGAGACGCTCCAACAAAAACAAAACAGATCAAAACAGTTTGATAATCCTAATGCAGTATTACCCATAATCCTTCAGACGATTATCTCTACATAAATTTAATAGAAGCGTTTGCGTGCAATTAATACAAAGTAGTGTATAATTGCAAATGGATGTTTAAGAATGTAATATCAAACAATAAACAGTTTTCATGAATTATGACAAGACAATATTAATAGCTTAAAAAAATGCTTTTGCGGAGAAAGATTCAACATGGGCACAAATAACATATAGAATTGTGAATTGCGAGCAGCAAGTTCTCTAAATGTTCTGAAATATTTTAGCGTAAGTATATAAGTATCAATAATCTAAATCGATAAAGCATATCTAGTAAATTCGATTAGATAATCGTTATTGAGTATACAGATAAAATTTCACTATCTACAATAGAAACATATTCTAATTTAATAAAACATTCAGCATAATCAAAATTGTTCAAGGCACCACAGACACCACAAAGCTCGCCACTGGTGTTCAAACGTATGGTGGATGTATGCTTCTTGAAGGTTTAGACATTGGAAGATCGTGTTTCTTTACAAACAAATAGCCAACGTTCGAAAACAAAGATTTACGTGATTATCCATTGTCGTGTAAAAGGAAACTACTTGAAAAATAAAATTTAGCACTTCCATGAGAGCCCATAGGCAAGAGATTTTACAATAATGTGAGAAAATATTATGGACGTATGTCTCATAAAAACTCAGTAACTTGGGTAACATTTTATCACTTAATAAAACTCCTAAACGTAATTGCCTAACTGCATAATAGTGGTGTTCACTATTCAATTTCTAACTATATCCTACAGGTATGGACATAAAACATACATTGTGTCTGATTTTTAATATAAATATTTGTCGTGAAGCCAAAGTCAGTCAGTATGACATACGTTCCCGACGATTTTTATTTTCATTTTTCTTTTATAAAAATCGTTTACCGGTTTCAAAGCAATTATATTTCACATATTAGCACCAAATATAATCTAAAGGTGCATCTAGGCATGGACTCTATTAACACATGAAAACATTATTTACGTAAATTAATTTCCTTTACTAAGAATTTATGTGTATGCTTTTAAGTTCTGCATTATTGAACCTATTACCGTGAAGTAGTGCATTGTGGTTGCCTGTGGGATTAAGCTGTGCCACTAACAAAACTAGCGATTTTGCAACCTTTATGGTTCAGATTATTCAACACATTTTTGGACTCGGGTAATGACTTGTATCTCATCTAACTTTAATCATAAGCATAAAGTATGGACGGATGAACGGAAGGACAGATAGACATACATTCAGACAGACAGACTCTGAGACATATATATATATATATATATATATATATATATATATATATATATATATATATATATATAGAGAGAGAGAGAGAGAGAGAGAGAGAGAGAGAGAGAGAGAGAGAGAGAGAGAGAAGAGAGAGAGAGAGAGAGAGAGAGAGAGAGAGAGAGAGAGATAGATAGATAGATAGATAGATAGATAGATAGATAGATAGATAGATTGATCGATTGATAGGTAGGTAGGTAGGTAGGTAGGTAGGTAGGTAGGTAGATAGATAGATAGATAGATAGATAGATAGATAGATAGATAGATAGATAGATAGATAGATAGATAGATAGATACATAGATACATAGATAGATAGATAGATAGACGGATGGATGGGTGGGTGGGTAGACAGACAGACAGACCGACCGACCGATCGACCGACAGACAGACAGACAGCAAGATAGATAGATAGATAGATAGATAGATAGATAGATAGATAGATAGATAGATAGATAGATAGATAGATAGATAGATAGATAGATAGATAGATAGATAGATAGATAGATAGATAGATAGATAGATAGATTATATAACATATACAAAAGCTGGAACTGTTTATTTGAAATAAGTTGTGAAAACCTTCTTGGTTTCATTGTCGCACACTTCGTTATTACTACCTCCAAAAAAAGTTTTTGATTATTGATATGAATTACCGTTTTAAAAGTCGAGCGATTAAAAAGAATAATGTAAACTTAAAAACCTCAAGTTAATTTTACATTCATATCACGCTTAATTCAAGAAACATTCACACGCCGTGCTTTCGGTCTTGGGTAGTGATCTACAAATAACTTTGTTGTTTTTTTCTATTCTCGCTCCGTGTCAAGAGTGTGTGTATACAAAATATGTCAATAATAATTTCAAATTGTGAAGAAGGCACCGAACATTTCGATTGAGAAAACAAACTTGAGGGGAATGTTCTATAACTCTAAGATTTAGGAGCGTCGCCGTAAATGAACTCTATGTATAGCAATCTCTCTCTCTCTCTCTCTCTCTCTCTCTCTCTCTCTCTCTCTCTCTCTCTCTCTCTCTCTCTCTCTCTCTCTCTCTCTCTCTCTCTCTGAAACTTGAGGGGAAAAACTAAACGTGAGCATGCGACTACATCTCTTCGAAAAGCAGGAACCAGATATATGCTAGGACTAAAACCTACTGGGAAATAGATGTAATGGATGTTTTAGCAAATGCCTTTATGTTGAATTGAGTGAATTATAATGTTTCATACAAAACTCATGGCAATATATTAACCGACAATAAGATTGTGTATACGTCTACCGGTTGTTGACCATTGTTGGTTACATTTTGCTGTTACTTTGTAGCTTAAATACATAATGGCAAAATATTGGTTTTTAAAATACATGCAGTTGATTACTGTTGTCATTTCTTATTTGTAATGAATTTGCTCCTAAAAGGTCAGTTTGTGGTCAGTTATCTTTGGGTTAAAGAAACACACAAACACCAAATAAGGGTCCAACAAATTAATAAAAGATAAACCTAAAATATGCAAAGACCAATAAACAATGTTGCATACAGTACCAAGCACAGCCACGTATATTCCTGATCCCCAAACGTTGAAATCGTTTTGTAAAGGTTACATATGAGTGATTTTAATTTAACTTTTTTTGTGCAGGGGCTCCCGCAAAATTATCAGGGTGGGTGCGTGGGTGAGGATAAACCTGTAATTGTCAGTTACTACCTTTTATTACGGATGTAAGCCAAAGCATATTTAATCCAACACTACCCACCCACCCCGACACTATGTGCGGAACCCCATGCATGTGTGCATAATCCATGGGCATCAACTGGTCCAGGCTCCGTTAGCCCAGTAAAGATTAAATACAGAAAGGTCATGATGTCTGTTGACGGTCTCTGGAATCAAATATCAGGAATGCTGGATTAATGTTCCGAACAACAGTTACTACTAACAGCTAGAATGGTATATGTTAGGAGGGTGAATGTATGCCAATAGCCATGGTTTCCTATCATATTAACCAGGTGACAGATCATTTTCACGAACTTGCACTATAACATGAACGAAAAAGAATTTAACGAATGGACATAAAAGCTACTTTGGATATTTAGTTGGTGCATATGTTACCGATAATAGCCCGGGTCTGTAAACATGTGCGGCTGTGTTTATAGGCATAGCGGTACCAATTGTACAACCCCAAGTAGGCGGAGCGTAAAGCGTAGGGATCATTGTATTCAGAAATAAACAACAACACTATCTACGATTGGTGCATTATGTAAGAGTTGTACTTTCTGTTAGGCTTTTAAAAAAATTAATCCTCTTGGCAACGTGCGAGATTAAGTTAAGTCATAGCTAAAAATATTTTGTATTTTCTACGATTTTGTTTTACATTTGGGACACATAGTTGAAACTTGGTTCGTTGTGACTCGATAACTCTTAGCCCTGTCTAGTTCCAACAGAGTTATCTCTCTTAATTGCAATGGAGTACCAGGTTTCGTCCTGGTCAAATTGACTATCTAAGATTGTTCTCTGTAACAGTGTGTGACATGCATTCTGAAGTAGGATAGAAAGTATATTTATTTCACAAAACATTAGCATTGAGGTCTATGGAGAAACAATTGGTACCGTGAAACTTATAGGAAAGAACAGCCTCACAATTTATCCATAGAAACGCATACATGTGGGCAGTATTTATGAACTGTATTAATTTGATGTAGGAAAACAAAATGTATGCTGCACATTTTGGGTCAAATACTGACAGTCTTTTAAGAATAACATGTATGAAATCTTCAGAAAATAACAAAAGTTGGTTTTGGAAGGGGGCTTTTGTAACTATAGCTACAACAGATATAGACTGATGGCTTATGTCTGTGTAGTCAGCTCCAAGATTAGTATACATGCAACAAAATAAGTTATGTAAAGTTAATATAGTTAATTTTAGCCAAATATTGACTATTTTACCTTCATAAGATAAAACATCGTGTCTAAAAACAGCTATCTTGTTCTTGCAAGGCATGTCATAGACCAGAATAGAGGACACTCCTTCGTCCACTTGTAGATAGATCACTTGTATCAAAAAGAATATTCTGGTATGAGTATTTTAGGTAATTTATTAAAGATATGGTATTCCTTCCCATTTTTATTTTAATTGTTCTGCTCTAATTTTCCATTTATGTACACATTCCCGACTTGAAATTGAACATGCAATTCTTTAAGGTAGTTATATCACGACTCTTGAGGTCTCCAATATATATAAAAGCCTGGATTTTAGGTTCTCACTTTATCAATAATGTATTTTTGGATAATTTAATTGCATTGAAGTTAATGCATGTGTTCCTGAACTCATCCATATTACATGAATAATATATTGGAGGAAATAAAAAGAACTCACCTTACGTATATCAGTCAGTTATCTCCCTTACACCAGACATAACATATCAAGAAATAAAAAGTTTAGAAGTTAAGAAACTGAGAAAGTATGTTTTGTTTGGTTTAGGTATTTTTCTGCCTAAATGAAGCCTATTATTGTTAATTTCTTATGTAGAATAAACATAAATTATATGCATCTATATTATCTACATTATTCACCCTTTTATATTAGCTGGGAATGAACACCATTTCACCTGAAATTTTGGTGTCTGTAATGTATGTTATTATAAGGTGCCTTTGAACTGTCTTTGCACCTATGGTTCACTGTCTCCATATATTGTCTAAGGTAATGTCGTCAAGATCTCACTTCTCATTTTTCTCATTGCTGCTTTTGTCTCTTTTTATTCCCTTATCATTAGCTACATTTCACATTTAGATACACACGTTCCTCCTGTTTTTAAATCAACTGGACTCACTATACTCATTGTTAAACTTTAGCCTTTTTCTGTATTTTATTCCCCAAATCCAACATAACCACTTAGAAGCTATAATCTACTAGATCTGGTGTCATATTGGCTTATTGCATCAATATTATTCACTACACAAATGTGGGAAGCTTTCTATTTGTATGACAAAGAGGCTTGGTAGGTTGACCTTTGTGCGAGGACTGGGGTTAGTGACCTCGTGTATCTGCAGGACAGTGTAAAGTGTTCAAAGCTTATACTTTATTATAAGATTCAGCAATGTCCATCTGTCTGAGATGTTAAGTTAAGCATCTATCAATCAAATATATTTTAAGTGAATTGTACTTTTTGAGGCAGGAGTGGTACGAGTTATTTGGTACATTGACCTTTGAACTAGTTATTATATAATATGGTATAATGTTATTTATCCCCTATCATCAACGTGATGTTCAATAGGTGCTGATAAGAAAATAAACACAACCCATATTTAAAACAATTCATTTTATTCCCAAACATGCTGATATGAAAATAAACACAACCCATAGTTAAAACAATTAACTTTATTCCCAAATAGAAGCTTGGTAGTAAAACACAAATATGAAAAGAGCTACTATAATAGACAACTTGGTACCTCCTAAAATTGTTTTTTTTTTCAAGCGAGACTAAGTACACATGCTACTTGTACAGTCCCAAGCTATATCACAGATTATTGAAACAGTTATGGTTGACTATAGGCATAACTGTAACGATTGTACAACCCCAGGTAGGCGGAAGTTGTACTTTCTGTTAGGCTTAACAATGCGTTAATCCTCTTGGCAACATGTGCGATTAAATTAATTCATATCTAAATCATATTCTGTTTTTTTCTATGATTTGTTTTTTATCTGAGACACATGGGTAAAAAAAACTGGGTCTGTTGTGACTAGACAACTCGTAGTCCTGTCTTAGTACCGTGAAAACTATACCGTTATAGATAATTAAGGCTCAGCTACTCCATCAACATTTGTTGGTTGTATTTACGAGTTATGTCCCTTGCATATCCTATTCTTTGCCTACGTTTCGGTTTGTTACCATAACACTGTAATATCTTACGGTGTCGTTTATGGTAATCAGTATGTATAGTTCTTCCTTGTTATATGCACAAATGGTGATATATATATATATATATATATATATATATATATATATATATAGATATATATATAGATATATATATAGATATATATAGATACATATATATACTTATATATACATATATATATATATATACATATATATATATATATACATATATATATATATATATATATATACATATATCAATTTTATATATTGGCGTGCTTTTCTAACCCTACAGTTCAATTCATTGCCACTATGACAATTATAGTACAAGCATAACGGTGGTGGTTTATTTGTACCACTGTTTATAACATCTAAAACGCAATAGATTAAATAATTGAAAAAGCATTAATCCATGATATGCGAGAGTCACTCTATCGTAAAATTGACATAGTATAGGCTTGTCAAATATTTACATAATACTTTTGATAATGGTATTATTAAACATACTTTTGAAGTCATGCGAGCAGTATTAATAGTAAAACCCGTTTGGACCAGCGTCGCGATTTCAACGAATAAGGACAATACCTTCTATCACTGCATGCCGTGATTTGACCTTTATTTTCCGAACTATTTGCTAAATTGAATTCATCACGTATATCTTATTTAATCAGTGGAATACGTGTAGCAAATCGTGTTCTATATCGAATCAATCTTAAGAACTGAGCGAATTTATTACTAATTCAAGTCATATAAAGTATCAGCTATGTATATTATTTATCCATATTCAAGGCATTTCTCATAATCGTCAAAGCACTTCATTATAAATCCAAAAACACATAAAAACTCTCAAAACACTTCCAAACTCCCAAAACTCATCTTTTGAACAATCAAGGGCACGGTATACATTCAATTACTTTTCTAATACGTGGTAACCGACTCCTTGATAAGACACACAATACACGATTGAAATGTGTGTGCGAATCTAGTGCAACGTCTCAACATCTGATTTTATTCAGTATTCATAGGTATTAAGATAATAGACTGGTGCTCACATCTCGTGGGCGGAGTTGGTTGGACACCATACATTATTTATCACCCTCACCCATTCATATGCACAACAATCGTTCCAAACTACAGCAATTTGGAACAGCTGGTTGTAATGTCATATCACAATGTCAGGTTAATTTGAATAAGTGGTCACTGATGCAACCTGATTGCGGCATGATGTCACAGCGCTAACATCACTATAAACTGCCACACTGCAGACAACGTAGCGATCACTGTCACAGCGTTTAATCTACGTTAAAATTCCAAATCTCTCTCTCTCTCTCTCTCTCTCTCTCTCTCTCTCTCTCTCTCTCTCTCTCTCTCTTGTGTACATGCAAAATCCCATGTGTGTGTGTGTGTGTGTGTGTGTGTGTGTGTGTGTGTCAGATGGAAGTCACGTAATGGTTGCATGTTTTCATTCATAAATCTTATCAAAGAATGGAGCACAATATCGGCTTCTTCGAATTCGTCAAGTCAGAGGTGATAGATGCGTCAGAAATCGTCCTTATGTTGTGATGATCTTCGTTCACTGCATGCTTAAGCATTGGGTCTTCAAGAGTGAAAACACTAACAAGATCTGTGTCATCGCTCAACAAAAGTAGAATGCGATCATCGGCGCTTCTCACAGAGATTGCATGTGGCTTGTGGACTCCATCTTTTATTGATATGATGGACTTCAAACACTGTCCTTCGTGGTTTACGATATCTACCGTACTCTGTTCTTGCCGTGCCATAAGGAGATAGTCGCAACAAACGGCAAGTCCTCGGGCGTCCTTGATTTGTCTCTCCCAGACAATCTTTCCATCCGTTTTAAGACATTTGGCACACTTACTTTCTGCATCAGATACGTAAAAGTAGTTCTTGCTGCTGTTATATGTTACATAATATGGTACTTTAAATGTCAAAGTTCCACTTCGAATTCGGATAGTACGTAATTCTCCATTGTTGTCAACAATTTTCAAGTTTGGCACCGACCCTACACATCCCACTGCTATTTTATCGTTCATTAGGCACATACCATAGCAAATGTCCTCCGTTTCAATATCTCCTGTTTCAGTAAATTCGTGATCGTGTAAATTATAAAAACGAATCCGTTTTTCATTAGGACAAGTCAGGGCAACTAACAAGTCACCAAGGTTAACAACATCATATGCGTCTATCGATATTGCTGTAATAAAATGATAATATGCATCAAACAGTTTCAATTTCTTATTACCTCGATCAACAATGACGACACAACCGTCGTCCAAGAAGCACGCGCCAGTCACGAGGCATTTTACCTTATCGGGGAAGTTTTCACCATGCATCATTACATTGTCTCCACCACTGCAGATTTTAGATATATTACGCCTGACATTAAATAATGCATTTAATTCACAGCTCAGCAAAGGGTCCCTCTTAAAATCTTCATTGCGATCCAGAAAGGCAATTATATGGCCTTCTGAACCTTTCATCAACCCATGAATATCACCACACTCGTCACAAAAGAAACTATTACACTTTCTGCAGTGTTTTGTTGCTTTGACATCATAGAATTTTCCAGTGCAAATTTCGCAAAACTTCAAACATATGTCCCCCTTGTCTAGGTTCATCTGTTGTAACTTGTTCATCAGTTCGTGGTTTGTAGGTATGCTGTCCACCCACTCTACCAAAGGCCTGCTGGGATCGGCCACTTTTATTATCTTCTCACAGCAAGGACAGTCAAACCCATGATCACGTGCATTGTTCAAAATATAGTTTTGTATGCAGTCTCGGCAGACCATGTGCTTGCATGGAAGTTCCTTCGGCTCCTGCAGGCACTGTTGACAAATGGAGCAAACATAGAGGTTATCTAGTGTTGTTTGCTTTTTGGATGCCATTGTCAAAGACACAGTTCGTCTCCTGTATCTAGTTATGTTTCACTTAATTGTTGAATTACAAATAAATTCTTACTAATAATCTATGCTGCCATATTCCACAAGCTCAACATTTGTGTTAGAATGTTCACCTTTACATCATCAATTAGTGCACCGTATCCTGCAAAAATTGAAAATGTGTTACTTTGTCATTCCGTTTGTGAAATCTAAATTTCAATTTTACTCCGAAGATTTAACTCGTCCTACTTTGCAACATTAACCACGAAGCTGTGCGAATTTGATGTCCGGTATACAAAAGGCCTCTTTCGAGTAAAGTAAACATTTAATTATATGCCGCTGTCCATTTACTGTCAATTTAACTTATCGTAGGAGATCTTCTATATACCTTGAACAAAATATAACAAAAGTGTATAGAAAAAATTTAGAATATTCAAAGCAATGCAAAGAACGTTGTTGTATGACAGTGAGCAATAAATAGCACGTACGTTGATAGATTTGGCCGAAACTATTTAGACAGAAAACTAAGATTCTCAAAAACAAATAGCATCTTTTTATCTATATCTGTCTCGTGTGTGTGTGTGTGTGTGTGTGTGTGCGTGCGTGCGCATAGATGGATGCATGGACGCATGGATGGATGCATGCATGCATGCATGGATGCACCTATTCATTTTTCTATCTTAAACATATGTGATTTTTCTGACAATTTGTCTGTTTACAATTACTTTATCTTTATATATGTATTGTTAGAAACCAGGGACTGGCTATGGAAGAAAGCTTGCCAGTAGCTTTTCGTGGGTCACTGGTTCTGTCCGATGACTTTCCGTGGTTCTTCCTCCACCATTAATACTGGACGCCATGTATCTTGTGCTGA
Organism: Unio delphinus; assembly: GCA_029339505.1. Classification (NCBI taxonomy): domain Eukaryota; kingdom Metazoa; phylum Mollusca; class Bivalvia; order Unionida; family Unionidae; genus Unio; species Unio delphinus. The sequence goes on along the minus strand of JAQISU010000029.1, from coordinate 3,172,039 downwards.
AAAATGGCGTTAAACCCTACAAAGCTATAATAACAACTAGAACCCAGGGACCTTCACTTGACCAAACGGTGTCAGTAGTCATAAGTTTACCCCAAATTTCCGACGAATTCCATAAAACTTCAGTTGTAAAAAAGAAAACCCGATTTGTTCGTTCTATACATAACGTTTACTTTAATCAATGCAAGGCCACAAATCTCATATCCTGCCAAATATATATGAACTGCACATCTACACGGTGTCTCATCGCCAGCAGTTAACGCCGTAGATACTATACAACTATCCCTTGACACATGAAGATATTTTACTATGCCACCTTAAGCCAGACAACATATGGTTTCCAGACGCATTTCGCCAATACAGTTGCATCACATTTGCCAGCATGGTGACATAAACGGCATCTGCTAAGTCCCTTCTTGATTCCATTGTATTATTTACAGGTTTCCTACCGTAAATATTACTACTACAGTCACGACACCAATGTATACCACTAAATTTTAATTAGGACTATGATATTCCAGGGACATTCAATCGGTTTTGACCTAACTTTACTACTATTTAACCATGGCATCATGGAAACTCCCTAACACGTCACTCCGTGGGGTTTGCTCCTAGTAATTGGCTAATTATTTCGGGCTAAGTAATATTTCATTGCATCGAATTGCACTAATCACACAATTAATCACAAAATTCTAAGAATTCCTTAAAAAGGGGCGCTTTTTCTAAATGTGAACACTCCAAATTTAGTACAGTATATTTTTCTTTCTCCTTTATTCGTTCTTCGTTCTGATATTCGTGCAATTCCATACTTTGCACCGTATCTCAAATCAAACATGTTATATATATATATATATATATATATATATATATATATATATATATATATATATATATATATATATATATATATATATATATATATATATATATATAAGAATATTACGAGGGACACAACAGCGTAGGAAACTTTAATGTTTAAATGTTTTTGAAATATACTTTTAAAATGTTCATGTGATAAATATTTATCATGAATATTCAACACAGCTTCTACCAAATTAAGCTCCTTTAATAATAACAAATACGGCCTAATCTCAATTTTTTAAACGAAAATTCCTCCTACCTTGACAGCAGCCGTTTTCCTTGATCTTAATTATACCTCCACAGAGACATATCAACAATAATTGCCCAGAATGTATGTTGTCAAATGTGTGTGTGTATATATATATATATATATATATATATATATATATATATATATATATATATATATATATATATATATATATATATATATATATATATATATATATATAATTGACAGTAACAAAGTCTATGCTTGTATGAAATTTTCACGGACGTCTAGTAGACAATGTGGAATGTCATCTGATCATTAGTTTTTGTTCAGAAATAGCGACAATTTACCACATACAGGTTATTATTTTGTAAACCTGTCTCAGGTCAATAACTTGAAATAATGAATCAGTTGCTTGTTTTGGTGGATTTAAAAAGAACGTGTATGCAGTTGTCGTCACGGGCTTCGCATAGCTGTATCATATGCAATATTTTAGGCATAAACAATGATTTATCTTAATTAGTTATCATTGTTATTGATGCAATCATTGCTTTTGGCGTCCTTCCACCTGTACCAACGTCATCAATGTCGTCATTATATTCTCCTTTTGAAAAAAAACATTTCGGTGAAGGACTGCTAAAATAATAAGATTCACACGAAATCATTCCGGCGTTAATAGATGATATGTGAGAGAGCAAAGGAAACATTAGAAACCAAACTATTCAATACAAACACTAATAACAAATCATGCAAGGAATTTATGTTACGCCTACTATAAACCCATATACAAATAAGGTCTTGTGTCGGGAAAGTGGACAAGAATACCTATAAACGTTATTAGCCGTCAAATAACGCAGAAACATATTTTTGGATACAGATGCAATCTCGACTATCTACCCACGATTGTCACGGAATAAAATAATGAAGTAGGAAAGGGATGAGGCTTTACTAAAATGTGTATCAAGGGTCCATCTATATTGATGAGATTCGTGTTGATCTCGACGTGTTCAAAGGCTTTTTCGTCGTAGCCATCAAAATCATCATTTCAATATTTAACAAATAACGAATATGCGCGTGAAATATCCGGCATCTTTTCATTTTGGGCCTTTTCTGAGGGCAAGTTACTCCAACATGTCCGCTCTCAAAGCTTTAGGACTGCTTGTCCCGGAAACAGCTGTAATGTCCATAGTCCTGCCTCATTTCTCTCAGTATGTGACCGATATCGCGTTTGGTGTCAAGGCTTTGATTGTAATCCTAAACTTGCTGATACAATTAAATTGCAGCATGTCAATGTGGGTCCAGATTTTAAAAAAACATAAAATAATATTTCAAAGCACATTGATACATGCTTAAAGCTGTACAGGGCCGGCGCTTCCGCTAGGCGAACTAGGCAATCGCCTAGGGTGCTGGGCTAAGGATTTTTTCATGATGGGTGGGTGGAGGAGGGCGTGAGTGGAAGGGGGGCGCCAGATATCTGATCTCGCCTAGGGCACCAAAATGCCTTGCACAGGCGAAGACGCTGAACTACTACATTTATAAAAAAAAAACAACACAGATTTACCTTCCAAAATTTGACAACGCCTGTTTTTGGAAATTATAATCCTACCATGAAATATCTGATCACCGACGAGGGCTGCTTAGGGCTAATAACGTCACTGTTGTTTTTTTTTTAAATTCTGAACCGATTACGTCTAACGAAAATCAAAAACATGTCGTTTTGTATATACATAGTAGCATAGTAATGGACGTTTTCGCAGAAGATATACTCACTGGTTGTGGTTGTGGGTCTAATAACATATTTTAGCACACTATATGAAATGCATGGTGGCCAGTCATGGCTCGAGGAAGAACCCGAGATAGCCCTGGTCAGATATACCGACCCCACGGAAAGCTAATGACTCTCTCTCTCTCTCTCTCTCTCTCTCTCTCTCTCTCTCTCTCTCTCTCTCTCTCTCTCTCTCTCTCATCCATAATTTTGTTTTCTTTGTGACGTTGGAAAGGAATAATGTGATTTAAAAGATGACAGAAAAAATTAGAACACCGTCATTTTGTCTATATCCCTTATGTACAAATGTATTGAAAAGTTTCACTTCCTACTCCAAAAACAACGAATGGAAATAATAAAAGCAACACTATCTCGTGCAGACTGAAGTGTATATCTTGGAATCAATTTAGATCGTGTAAGTCGCACATCTGGCAAGCTAGTAACATACCATTGTTTCGACAAATGACAATGAATACATTCTAAGTCACATATTCAGCAAAAAGAAACAGTACGTTACGAATTAAAAGAATAAGACTTTCAATTAAACAGCGGTGACTTAGTATTTATATTATCATTACATCCACCATCTTGGATTTGGAGGAGGGAATTTGTAAATTATATAATTAAACAACGTATTAAACCAGTCCAGAGAATGATAAACAACGTAATAAACCAGTCCAGAGAATGATAAACAACGTAATAAACCAGTCCAGAGAATGATAAACAACGTAATAAACCAGTCCAGAGAATGATAAACAACGTAATAAACCAGTCCAGAGAATGAATCACTCAAAAAGTTGTTCATCTTAATCGTTTACAGTAATCTGTTCAATTCATGAAAAGAAACATATATGGATAATATTGATGACGTTGTAACGAATTACGCATTTATGACAAGTATCACCTGTATTTTCTTCAGAAAATAGACATCTGTAAAATTAGTCTGTAGTATTCAATATAAATATATTCGTTACTTCTGTTAAAGTATTTGGCGTTTCTTGTCAGAATAAAAGTCTTGGTTTAAATGATTTTAACATATTTTAATACATTACGCGAATTAGTTTGATATTTAATGAATGATATCGTAATGTATCGCAGTTCTTGCATTTTGTTACTGATAATATCTCGTTTATATTCATTCAGCAATACTTCAGATTGCCCTTGATACACCGAAAACCGACGAAGATTTAAATTTGTCATATATTCAACAGTTGTTTTTGACTGTGTGTCTTTTTATTTGCATCAATTAATGTTGAGTTTTTCAGCTTTCCTCATTCACGAAACTTTTACACTACAAGGATTTATCGTTCCATGATGGCTGGAAATTCTTTGACCGATTCCTTGCTACACTTTGCAACATGTACAACTGCGTTCTGATGAAATTGAAAAGTTGAAAGTACCTTTATTAATAAGTGCCATTTCCGTCGCCAAGGTTCTAGCACAAAACAAATTGGCATGGGCTTTACTCTGGACTATGCAACATTCCACATCAAGAAATCTTTCTAAGTTATGTTCTTATATTTCTGTTGAGCATCGCCTTTTGCAACTTTCACGATTGTAATATCTGTGTTAAGCGTCCAGATCAATAGAAATTGTTCATATTTACTGAAGACCTATTCAGTCAGTTTCTGACAGGATGGTTCTGCAATGGAGTTTCCTTTCCGTACAAATGATATGACATAAGCACCAAGACAAAAATCATATAATTTAACTTGGCAAACTAAGTGACTTCATACATTATGGAAACCAATATATATATCAGGGCTATTAAATTCTGCATATTGCCTCTGATTTTGATTTCTTTCATAAACATCTATTTAGCGTATAAATGTAGTGCCGAATTTTGCCATTTTTAACTCGTATTTTCAGAAGTACAGAGCACTTTGAATCACCTTGATGCTCGTTCTTTTTGGACCCAGTTGATGACGCTCTTTATGTGATGTAATAGAGTATCGGGCATCTAAATAGATTACCAAAATCTCCACATTGGCTATTAAATATACATGATCATCGTCTTGTATATCCTATTAGGACTCTATGACCTGCAATGTCATATATAATTTTGAAACATTGATATCCATAATGATGTCATGGCTAACTGTTTTCAATAGGTGAAAGTAAAATGAATGTAACCAGTCTAAAAGCGAATTATTCAGTCAAGAGCGGTTAGCTAGAGGACGGTAACGTTCCACGTATGTACATTTTTCCATAGTATGTTAATTGACCTAAAACTTTAGGGCAGTTTCACGTATTATATGATACATGTTGTAGTAATGATTGTGTTCGTCGTCTGACCATCATTGAGAGCACATTATTGAACATTTAGCACAGTTTTAGAAAGAAAATTAAAACCCTTTCATGAATGCTCTTTTTCACGACTCCAACAGGATGTGTCTGCAACTTATGCATGTACACTGTGCATTTTAACAACAACTCCAAGATAATAATACAAGCCTGCTATATGAATATCCTTCGCGGCACTCATTCTCCTCACGTACTGTACTTTACCGCGAACTGGGCTTGAAATGGACTTGATCTCATGTTGATTCTGAATCGTAGTTAACATGATTCGATTGGCAAATGCTTTTAAAACGCTGTACACTGCTGACTAATATGAATAACAGAACAAAATAATTGCTTTAGGAGTTATGTCCACTGTTTGTTTAAGATGTACAACCATCGCGATATATGAAAGCATGACGTACATTTAAATTAATATAATTCAATTTTTTTTATCTTTCATCTGCCTGTGTTGTGTGTAGATTCCCTTAAGGTCAGTGTAGCCTATGGAGTTATCTCCCTACGCTGAATATGTGCTTGATGCAGATAAAAAAAAAGAGATAAGAATAAGAAAGAAATATCACTCTGGATGTTTTTGATCAGGCATACATTTAGGGCGAGAAAGGCTCTCATAAAATCAACAACAACACGACCTCTAAAAACAACAACAACACCAATAATAATAATAATAATAATAATAATAATAATAATAATAATAATAATAGCAAGCACTCGCGTATCTGATATTTGTTCAACTTCAAAGGATGGAGAAAAAATTTCTTTTGAGAAATCAGTCAAACTTCGAGTATGTTTTCAGATTGATTCTAGCGGATTGTCTATCAACAGTTTTTGTAGGTCTTTTCGACCTTCAACGATTTCTACTTTACCATCTACGTTTTGTCTTACAATGGGTTTGTGATTATAACTTCGTGTGAAATGCAGAGATATTATTAATTGTAATCAGTACGTACAAGTATTTATAAAAATTAAATTGAATTAGTCATCGGTCTGACCATCATAATACAAAACGTTTATGCTTTCACTACAACATGTTCACTTAAGTTACCTTTGCTTGTAATATACGTTTAAAACTAAGTGCGAAGGACATTATCTAAAATCACTATAACAAAAAAAATCAATACAAACATCTTGATCTTGTTATATCCTGCGACAGTCAACCATTCATAAACCCGAGACAGCATATACCTGTCAAATATTTACACAGAAATGTCAATAGTAGTGTTATAGACTGGGTTTTGGCGTCATGCTATTTGTGCATTATTACTCTTAAATCATTTTATACCAGCTCGGAGATTGGTATGCAGATGGACAAAAGCTTAGATTTATGGGTGGCGTGTTAAACATAATGATTCAGTTACTAAACTAAACTTATCAGCCGTATCTCGTTTAATCAGTTGAATAATTTTTGCAAATTGTAATCTATACCGTATTAACCATTTGAATAAAGATGATCAGGTCACACACAGTTTATATCTATCTAGATTTCTTCTTTATATAAAGATGTACTTTAGAAAATAACTGAAAGCTGACATATATTTCATCCTAAATTCCACAAACCCTTATGTCTCTATACACTTATATTAAGTATATATATTGTGTGTAAATCTTTTATATGTCTTGCTAAACATGTTGATTACCAATAGAAACAGTAAGACTTTTTCTTATATATATATATATATATATATATATATATATATATATATATATACGAACTTACTGTTACTTTGACCATTAGCATCGTTGGTGTTGTATGACTACACATAAACACGATAGATTAAGCTGTGGTCGAATTGTCTGTAGGCTGAATTGTGCTTGTGGTCGAAATGTCCGCACCGAATTAACTTTAGGGTTGAAATATCTTGGGGTTGATGTGAGACAAGAGAGAACGATACATTATGGAAGTCCAAGGGTCCTAGTAACAGTCTAATTGTGTATTACGTACCGATAATCAATGGCGTACTAAGGGTAAATGGATATACATCACAATTAATTTTACTATATGTTCTCTACATATATTTCTCAGTACTGACCTTTCAACTGTGTGACAATCAATACAAATCATATGTTAATCTAAACTACATCCAAAGATGACTTCACGGTGAAATTCTTGTCAAGGGTTGATCGGCATTTTTTTGAGTGGCTGCACTGTAAACAGAACAGCATGTCAACAGAACACAGATTTCACTTCCGGATCATCACCAAGGCCTTATTACTCAATGTGTACTTTCGCCAAAATACACACAGCCAACCACTCTTTGAACTCATGTTCTCAAGAATAAACAATTACCTTTAAATCCCTACCAAAAATGCATCAATATAACTCTTCTATCACCACCAAAATGAGAGAGGAAAATATGTTCTAAAAATAGACTAGACCTACGTTCGTACTGAACTGGAAATAATAATTGTGATGCGATTCCAAATGGTGCCAGGGGTGCCTCAATACCTCTAAGAGTCACGGTATTAATTTAACTCCCATAGCAAAACATATGGAAAAACCATCATATTCAAAATTCAATAACTTAACATTTCTGGGTACTAATGATCAGATCTATATTTATCCATGCACAATTATCCGTGGTGCAATCTTCCTTGTGGAAAACTCCATATGAGCTGCGGCAATTTCTTTCATCGACATGTTCATGAAACACATGTTATTAATTCTGCACGAAATGAATCAGGTCTTAGTTTCATTTTTTAATACTCCTAAGTCAAGGCTGTAAAAATACTAAAAGTGCATCAATGCAATATTGTCTATATAGTTTTAAATTACAGATAGCATCAGCTGTCAAAAGATACTTTTACTAACATTTTACTTTTCAATATTAACCAATTATGGGCCACCAAACCCGTATACACTCTATTATTTCTTCATCGATTAATAGACTGGTTCACAGTTCTTCCATATAAATAGTACCGTGTATCCTCTAGCGAATATGGTTTTTTGGCGTTTCACGACTTCTCACCCCCCCCCCCCCCTCCTGCCCCGTTAGTACGCTAATTCCAATAATCATGCAAAATGCCCTTATAAAATGAGCATTTGTATTTTGTATTCTTTTCTCTGACCATTAATAATTCATTGTGACGGGAGTTGCCAACACAAGAGTTTTTTCTAACCCAAACAGCTTTTGTTGAAAAGACCGGACAACATACATCAAATACGTCAGTTGCATCTAAGATAACTTTAATTATCTTTAACTACCGAAAGATAAAATAAAATATGATAAATCCTAACAACATAAAAACAGCAATCAGTATTTTAATACTAACCAATGCTAGTAGTCAAGTAGTATGATAATGGTCGTTATGAAGATTTTAAATGTCCTAGCTTGAAGGCCTTATATCCCTGTGAAATGGTCTTCACATCACGCGCACATGCCTAGGCGTAACTGAGGCCCGGATACATACATGATTTGCATCCGTACTTGCACTGTTTGTAAATGAATGAAGCCACACTCTTTAAATATAAATGCAACTTCCAGAGCATCTGATTTCTTAGAACGATGAATATTTGTATGCAGCCTTAATCTTAGCTCTTTGAAAAATGTGCAAATATATCGGTGACTGATCTTTCAACAAAGATGCATTGAATTCTGTTTTCCGCTTGCAATCCAATTATCAAAGGGAAATTATACAGAAGCCATACTTATAGCATTTTAATATTAATTAATATTAATTAACATCTCAAAGAAAAATGGGGCATTTATTTTCTTATGCATGAAACAGCCAATTTAGAATTCGTCAATGTGAACGATACGAAACGCATTGTCCGGTGGAAGTGATAGCAATATTGGTGAAACAAGCATTATTGTTCAAAAATACTGTGCTCGCTTACAATAGAATAATGCATGGCTATGTCCTTAATAAGGTATGCAATAGCAATGCAAAATGGCGTTGCATTCGCGTGGGCTTATTGTGGCAATGGTGTGCACCCATTTGTTTTCTATTTTTGCCAGCCTCTTTTTTTCAAGTTCCAGTTATCTTATTTGATAACTGTACTCTGTGGCCTTGTTAGTTACAGTAATATACTGCTGACCTGAATATTGCAAGTTTCACATTCGCAGAAAATAATATTTTTTTCATTAATAATTTAAGACACGTCTGAGTTTGAATAGGTTGTATACAGAACAGTCTAAGTCAGTCCGGCGATGTAAGGTCGATGGCAGGTACTTTAAGATTTGGTTTGGACATGCTCTTGGCTTTCTAGTTTCTGGTTTGGCACGTTTTTCATTTTTCAGACCTGGCTCAGCTTATTGTGTGTTTGAACTGTTTCACTATTATTCAAATCTGGCTTGGGACATCAACTCGTTAAAATAGACTTACAGGTGCACGACACATATTGGTATTTTCTCCCGTGTGACGCATTCTTGTAAACTGAGGGAAAATTTATATAGAGCGACGATAACGATTAAAGTACTGATGTCAGGTTTGGATTTGTTCGCATTGTTTTCAGGCGCGCGTTTTTCCATTGATGGAAAAGATATCGAATAAATTGACAACGCCAAGACGATTTTCGGAATAGCCAGGATCACGGAATTGTATAAATCTCTTAATTTATTAAATACATGTACTCGCGTTGTGTGTGTGTGTGTGTGTGTGTGTGTGTGTGTGTGTGTAACGATACCAGAAGGTTATTTATGATTATTATACAATATTTCAAAAACGTGAGTTTGGTTCATCCTAAGTCGCACGTGCGAAGTGCTTTTGATGGGAAACACCGATTCATCAAGTACACAGACGATGTAGGGCTACATTGTCTGTGAATGCCTCACCGTAGGATAAAATCATTACATTACGGAACGGCTTGTCACTGAGCAATCTACTTAGCCAGGGTCACGGAATTGTATAAATCCCTTTATTTATTACATACATGTACTCGCATTATCTACTTAAGGACTTGCACAACATCAGCTGTGGAGATAATTGAGTTATGGCATACATAAAAGCGGTCGGTCGAAATTGTGTTTCATAACACAAAACAATTCACAGAATACCCTCAGGCAGAGATATTAGGCTGCCCGGTGTAAGTCAAAAAAGGTATCATGTACATCGACCAATTTAATTTGTGGTAAAGACAGTCCAGCATTTATGTGGTGTATTGCTTCGATTCGATGGTCTCGGACACACAGAAAATCGTCTTTTTAACCTTGATTCATCATCTGGATTTATTGGGTAGCATATATGGTAATTTTATAACCTGACTCAGGCAGACTTGCATCACCACATGTAGTAATTGGTTATAGTAGACCTTCGATTATCTGTCACCCTCATGACCGTCAGGGCATTGTACGTCAAACGCTTAAAAATAGGTACATGTATTGATTACCCGGTTTGTTGTTTATTTTTAATGTACATTTTCTATTATACGTCTATTCTTATATCCGTGATGGTCTCGGTTCTGCACCCTGACGGCTAGTTAAAGTTATGTTGTATTTTACGTGAGGCGGTGGACAATAACCGCTTTCTTTATCGGCTATGCCAAAAATATGCCAAATGCAAACTCGGCTGTACAGGTCAATATGTGGACATTTTGTTTGCATATCTGTTGCATGCACTCGAGATTTCACTGACATCTCGGACGCATGCTGATTTTACCTTATCACAAAGACAGTACACTTCATAGTATGCGAAATGGATATCAATACTTACTGATTCTAATCAGCACGACGCAGGGCTGATGTGCATCTGATTAAGTTTGCCAAGAAAGAGAAATTGACAGCTTTTACCATCCGGGTTGTTGTCGACGTCGAACTAGCCGCGCTAAGATCAAACTAGAAGGTTTAAATCATTGAATGCGGACAATCAAGGTGTTGTCTTTTAAACTGTGAAGAGACGTTGCACAGGAAAAACACCATACTCTGTATGAAAGCTTGGTGATCAGAGACTCTGGTGTATCGGTTGTGTTTATCAAAGATTACTTCTATACTGCTAATACAGATTTGAAACAATAGATTGCAGAGGCGCCCTTGTCACCACTTCTAGTAACTTCTTTTATTTACAACATGCTTAGGACTGTTTACTAAAGGAGAGACAAAAGGTTCAAGCTCTCATTGTTCCTCCAGACCTGGATTGTTTTGATAAAATAAAACATCACATCCTAACAGAGTGCGAGTCCTGATCGTATTTTATTTACCATATCCGAGTATATGGGTAGAAATAATTGGCGGCATCGATAGAAACTTAGGAGTGGTACACAAATAACGAAAGCTAGAGGCAGCAGGCGATGCTGGTAAAGTAATTAAATTTCGGCTGCATTCACAAATACCCTTTGTTCGAAACTTCTCGCAGCAGCACAAATCACTCTGATACAATCAGTAATCGATGATTTTCGAGGATAAAATAATTAGCAAGGTGACGCTCGAGATACTGTTTGCGGCAATGAAAAACCATCGACGAATTAGTTACTGAAACAGGTGATTGGTTTACAGACAGTGAAAGTCGATTAACTGTTTGCATTTCGAAAAAATTAGTAATTGTAGTAATTGTATTTCTAAAAATGGTAATCATATTTTTTGACTTAGTAATTTCTACATCTTTTTAGCCCATAGCCGATTTAGTACACCAAATTGTTCATGCTAGTTTTAGACTTATACGCTCAAATGTGACGATATGATATAAATGGTAAAGTCATGAATCGTAGAACTAGTTGACTTAATCAGCTAGCGAACTCTAAAATGACCATGTGATAACACTACAATGATGTGTGCATAAATTCTCAAAACTCCCAAGGTCCAAACAATTAACACGCCATTTTGAGTCCCTAACAAACCTTTTCCAACATTTGTCATCATGTATATTCAAGATAATACACTGATTTAACTATCGATAACGATATTTACTTTATTGAAACGATACATAGATTACACTTGAAATTATGTGCCCTATAGCACAAAATTAAAAATAAAGCTGGAAGTTCCTTTACTTATATCGAAAGACAGAATAGTGAAGTTGAACCTAATCGTGTATATTGCTATCCATTATAAATACACTTTTTTGCAAAGAGACAATATTGCGGTATTTAAAAAGTGTTTCGCATCATATCCTTACGCTTGTCATCTTGAAAGAGTATTACAATATCAGTCTCGAATCAAACTTTTATAGCATGTTTTATGCTAGATATTTTATGTACAAATACATTTCGCGACAAGATGTGCTTGTACCAAAGACAGTTGACAAACCAATTTAATTAGCATAGTCAAATATTGTATTTGTGGTGGAGATGATGGACGTATGATAATACTGAATGAAAGAGATAACCGTTCAAAAAAGTTTCATGTTTAGTTTATTCAAACAAAACGAATGTATAACGGAACATGAATTTGTGTCGAATATCAAAAAGAAGTATTCCTGAAATGCTTTTTGAAATATGAAATTATATATTACAAATTAGCCTTTAAACTTGAACAATAACCAAAAAATTGACTTAAACCTATGAAAATTGAAAATAATTACTTGCTTCTACTTGTTTGTGTGTCCAAATGTTTATGCGTTTGTTCATAAATCGATTTATTTGTTTATAAAAGAATAACAAAGATGGTTGAAATTTAAATATTTTACTTGAGGAAAACAAGTAGAAAAGTCACGCATTCGATCTCGTGCGGTTGACATGCACAACATAATGTGATGCATTATTATATTCGTACGCACAAAATAAAACATACCTTCGTACTTTTGCCGGAAAAACAATGTTATTAGGTGCCTGTTACGAGGGTAGGGACTCAAAATAGCGGATATAGAAGTACACAGGTCTTGTGACGTTATCTGAATACAACGGATACAATCGGTTGTTTTTTCTGTACACCGCAGTGAAGTTCAGCTTAAATATGTCATTCAAGTTAAGCACTTTATACGGACAGACTCAAACTTTTGTTTTAGAATTGTTTCATGTTACCTAGTGCCTTGGTTTGATTATTATTGCAAAAGTTACAGGCATTGCTCATATTTGTCCTAAAATGCATGCTAAGAATCTAGTGGAATAGTTTTGGATGAAAACTTGTTAACATTCAGTGAAACTTTATTGAAAATCTCAAATAGTTACATTTTCAAAATAAGTAAAATAAATCAGTCATGAAACTAGATTATTTCAATATATATTTAATCCAGTACCAGACGTTCAAAGGCGAATCCCGCGCACTCGTATTAAGAGCAACCAAGTATGAAAACTTTCCTATTTCAACATTCAGTGGTGTTTTTCTAAATAAATTACCTAGGCAAATGTTAATAAATCATGTTTAACCATTGCTACACAAGTGTAAAAACAAATGTCTTATCCCCAAATAGAATCTAATAATTTTGTACGAATATGCCGTATTTTATCGCAGAACACTTGTCAATGTTTTTTTATTTCGGCTAAAAACACATTATGAATAAATTATGTATTTTATTATTATTATTATAAGTAGTAGTAGTAGTAGTAGTAGTAGTAGTAGTAGTAGTAGTAGTAGTAGTAGTAGTAGTAGTAGTGCAAGTGCATCAATACATTTTAACACAATATTCCCAGTGCCGTACAATTTTTGTACTCAAGAATTTTAACGTTGTTTTTCGGTGAAAAAGTGCATTGAAGTACAGCGATGAAGACGAAAGTTTTAAAATTACGATGTATGATTTAAATTTATCTCAACGGTCGATTACCATTACCAGAGAACGGCATTTTTTAAATAAACATACGTATAAAATTTTAAAATCTGCATAATTTAAATCAGCAAATAAATATTCGAAAGACATAATAGTCAAATTTGTATCTTTTATTACCACATCTTCTTCTTATGTATATCTAATTATCATAGGTTACAAGGAGTAAAGCCATTATGAAACTTTAAAAACTATTATGCCAAAGGGAGTGATGACTAATCAATAACAGTATATATTCAAGTATGTGAACACAACAAACGCGTCGAAAACTCGAAATCAGAAGGAAATAATAATCTTGTCGAGTGATGCTTATCATTAGTAAATAGAGAAACACAGAGAGAGAGAGAGAGAGAGAGAGAGAGAGAGAGAGAGAGAGAGAGAGAGAGAGAGAGAGCAGTCCATATAAAGGCAATTTTCGGAGGGTTGTTAGGTACCATACTACTGCTTGTGAAAGCCAGGAAGTTGTGAGATGAAATAACTGATATATGAGCTAGGCATTACACGTGGAAGAGAAAATGTCTAACAATAGTCAAGAAGCTTATTAGCTAAAGATGCCACGGAGCACGATTTGCTATTCTTATTTAAGTTCCGGCACTGTTCTCCACACTAATTTGTTTTTGGCACATCAGTACCAGTAAACACCAATCACCAGCAGATACTTCCAACTGTAAAGTTCGCAACTACCATATGTAAAATACACACTGAATGTTTAAATTCAGACGACGTTGTGATCAGAGAATGGAACAGAATCTCGTTGGCTGCAATTTCAGTGCGTCAGATGTGATAGATGCGTCAGAAATCTTTCTTCTGTTGTGATATGCATTCACTGCATGGTCAAGCATTGGGTCCTTAAGAGTGAAAACACTCACAAGGTCCGTATCGTCGCTCAATAAAAGTAAAATGTTATCGTCGTAGCATTTAACACATATCGCATGTGGCTTGTTAACTCCGTCTTTGACTGAAACGATGGATTTCATGCACTGTCCCTCGTGATTTACGATATCCACTGTAACCTGATCTTGTCGTGCAATGAGAAGATAGTCGCGACAGACGGCAAGTCCTCGGGCGTCCTTGATTTCCCTCTCCCAGACAATGCTCCCATCCGTTTTAATACATTTGGCACACTTACTGTCTATATCAGATACATACAAATAATTCTTGCTACTGATATATGTTACATAATGTGGTATTTTTAGAGAGAACTTTCCACTTTGAATTTGGATCGTATGCAACTCTCCAGTTTCATCAACAATTTTCAAGTTTGGCACGGACCCCGTACATCCCACTATTATGCTATCGTTCATTAGACACAGGCCATAGCACATGTCTTCCGTTTCAATTTCTGCAGTCTCAATAAATTTTTGTTCCTGTAAATTATAAAAACGCATCTTATTTTCACAAGGACAAGTCACGGCAACTAAAAAATTGCCAAGGTTTACAATATCATATGCGTCCATCGATATGACTGTTATAAAATGATAATAAGTATCAAACAGTTTCAGCTTCTTGTTCCCTTGATCAACAATGACGATGCAACCGTCATCCAAGAAGCATGCGCCAGTCACGAGACATCTTTCCTCATCATATAAGTCATGACTAGGCGTCACTGGGTTCTCTCCACCACTGCTGATTTTAGGCTTTTTATGTCTGACATTAAATATGGCATTTAACTCCGAACTTAGCAGAGGGTCCCGCTTGAAAGCTTCGATGTGATCCAGATAAACGATTTTATGGCCATCTGAACCTTTTAATAACCAATGCGTGTTGCCACAGTTGTCACAGAAATAAATATCACACTTCCTACAGTGTCTGCTAGCCAGGACATCAATAAATTTACCTATGCAGGGTTCACAAAATTTCACTCGCTTGTCCCTCCCATCTAAGTTCATCTTCTGTAACTTGCTCATCAATTCGTAGTTTGTAGGCATCTTATCCGCCCACTCTACCAAAGGCCTGCTTGGCTCTTTCACTCGTATTAACATTTTACATGAAGGACAGGTGAACCCCTGATCCTGCGCATTATTCAAAATATAGTTCTGCAAACAGTCTCGACAGGCCATATGCTTGCAAGGAAGTTCCTTCGGTTCCTGGAGGCATTGTTCACAAATGGAGCATACAAAAAAATTGTCAAATGTCCTTTCCTCGTCAGATGCCATTCCGAAAGAGTCAAGATAAGGTCTGTAATCCAGATATGTATCCCTGCCCAACTTAATTTAATACTCTGCCTCTTTGACCACGTAGAAGTCAACTTCCACAATCTTAACCTACATCCTAGCGCTTTCACCTGTACATCAGTGATTAGTGCACCATGTGTTGGAAAACCGAAAAGAGATATACATAGTCATTCCATTTTGACGCGTCTGAAATTTTCGTTCACTCCGCGACTCTGGACCGTACCAAACTACGCAATATTTGCATGGTTAACTGTATTTGTTGCCTGCGGTTGCATGTAACTGGCCTTTCAGGTAATGCAAACGTTAAGTTGTAGGTAGCTGTATGCTTTGCTATAAATTTAAATTACGAGAAGATATCTCTTAAAGTACTAAGTGATCAACCGTGACTATTATTGGACAAAAGCTTATAGAAGTAATCCAATTAGTCGATAAGCTATACTCCGCGCACTCGTAGTAATGCGTAGACACCTGTAGTAGTGTAGCATATAAGGCAGCCAGGTCATATATAATATTTACTGCGAACCGGTGGCGTGCTTAGAGTAAATGCCGCTTGGGCAAGAATGAATGATCAACTTGGTTTTGGTACCCCCAAGACCTCTGGGCCTTAGGCAACCGCCCCAACCTTCCCCTCCCAACCCCCGTTTGTACGCTTCTGCTGCGAACAAAGGCAGTGTGGAACATTTCGAATATTATCAATTAAAAACGATACTGATTCATACAAATACCAATCATTCTTTAATGTTTAAACTTGCACTTAAGAAATATCACAGTATTTGTTTAGACTCTCTCTCTCTCTCTCTCTCTCTCTCTCTCTCTCTCTCTCTCTCTCTCTCTCTCTCTCTCTCTCTCTCTTACACACAACCATATATCCATGATCATACATAAGGTACCAGGAATTTGTATGTTTCCCTATTTTAACATTGGATATTTTTACAAGCCTCATATTTCAAAACAAAGTCCGGAAATTCGTTTTTCTTATTGTTCAAAAGATGTTATCCATCAGTGCACTTGCTGAATTTCGTTGGGCATAAAATTAATATCTTTCATTAGTTAAAGAGCACAACTGAACGTGGTCCAGTATGGAAATGGAACGGAGAAAACAAAAGGCATAATCCGTGTTACTGTCCTTATTATATACACGTAGACGATAGCAGTGGCAGCGTTAAAAGTAGGCGGAGCCTAGGGCCGACCATTACCACGCGGGGTCAGAAACTGTAGCTTCACGAACTCACAAGGTCGACCTTGAAGAGCTAGGGCCCCTTAAGACCTGGGGCTTTGTAAGGTCGCCCCACATCTATCCTCCAAACGCCGTTCATCGACTATAGCAATATGTTTCGTCATTGTAAATTGTGTTAATGCATGGTCATTGTGTTATCCGCAAACCTAGAAAGCTGTATATTCTGATCAAACATTTTAACAACAGTTTAGAGTTGAAGTTGTTATTTATAGGTTTTGACCAGCGTTATCAACTGCTGGAGTGCGATCCTTATTCCTAATTATATGAGTATAATTAACAATGTCAAGATGAGATTTTATAGATGGTGTACCAAACTCGGATAGTCGCCCAAGACCATGAGCATGCGAACAGCTATATTTCATTGATCGCATTGCATCGACCCCTTCATGTCAACATTATCCAAAACAAAATCATTACTGAGCGCAACAACATTATCCAAAACAAAATCATTACTGAGCGCAAGAGTTCAATAAAAACTAAATGTCATAAAAGTTGTACCTAGTAATGGATCAGAACATTTGCTGAACAAATATATTAGTAGAGAAAGTTTTACCACTATATCTAGATCCGAAGACATATGAGGATTCCAAACCCCTTATTTACCCCACCCAGTATCAACCGTTCCAAATTGCTGTTTAAATTAGAATTATATTGTGCAAGAATGTCATACAGTAGATTATGTTGTTTGAGCTAAAAGAAACCAATTTATGGTATTCATTTTGTAAACCACACAGCTCATTTATTTCGTAATTACCATCAGAAGTAGAATTCTAATTTGATTGGCAAAAGATGCAACATTGTATTTTAGTCTTGGAGAAAAGAATAAGATTTTTTAAGTGCAAAAGAAAACGTGCATACCTTCATATTTTAAACGACTTTCAAAAATTTCTGTACAAGATATATAATTAAATTGAAATATGAATAATCTAAATAAATTGAACAAACTGAATTTAATCGTGTTAATATTTAAAACAATGAAAATGACAATCAATGTTAAAGTAAGTGAAACAAAGCATTATCTTACGACTGATATTATCTTTGTCAGAATCTAACATGAAAATATAAAACAGAATAGAAACTGAGGGAACAGGTTGGCGTTTATTGTTGATCTGATACAAACAAGATATTTCATTTTAATTTAAAATAGGAATATATGTTATTTTGTAGCAAAATGTTGTTGAACATGTCACCTAGGTAAGCATAGCTAGGGTTTAAGAAAGACGGCACGTTCACCACTGGTCTGTATTTTAAGATATTACTCAATCGACCCGTTATTGACGTTTCAGATTTCTTTGTAATATAATGTGCCTTGTATATCTAAATCTGTTATATTGTCAATTAAGGTCATTATTTTCATGTAAAACAATATATGCATGTATGTATATATGCATGTATGTATGCGTGCGTGCGTGCGTATATGTATGTATGTATGTATGTATGTATGTATGTATGTATGTATGTATGTGTGTGTGTGTGTGTGTGTGTGTGTGTGTGTGTACCCATTTTCGGCTCTTTAGCTTATGTGACATCTCTTTCACTGTTCCATTCGCACTTTCCATATTATATCGTTATAATCTTCACATATTTTACTGTACATGATACCAAAAACACAACTAATTTAATAATCGTTTTAATGTCTTTATTCAAGGGATGTTATCATATCACTACTTAGTAAACGTTAACACCGGAATTACACCCCTTGAAATGAAAGAAGCCAGAATTTCAGCTTGTGCTAACGATATTATTTAGAAAGAACTTACACACAAACAAGCTAAAGGAAACTATTTTAAAACGAAAGTAATGAAACAATAAGTTTGGAAATTAAGTTTAAACATTTTATGACAATTACTAAATAATTAAGAAGACTATGTTTTACAAGCCATTGTGTAACACATGTTTGTATGTATGTGTAATTTGAATTTTTAACGTAGCTTTAACAAGTTTTCCGTCATATCGCTACAATATCTTCAGTGTGGACAGTTTATAGTGATGTCTAGCACTGTGTATTCATGATGCACACATCTCACATGATGCCCCATCCAGTCCCATTATCCTGATACCAGGCAAACCAGTCCTAACACAAACTCAGCCGGGGTCTGAACCCGCGACTTCCCACATTCTAGGTGTACGTCCTAACCAATACATGTAAATTGAAGCTAACAAAGGACAAACTCTAAAATAAAACTTCCTGTCTTTTGATCAAACGGACTTTTGTGAATAAATATAAATAGCACCCAAAAAATAGCCGTTGTAGCGTATACAGACAATGTACAGAAATCGTACGAACTAAAACTGTAATGTTGTATAGGCAATTTTGAAACATACAGAATTCAGGTTTCCGAAACTGGGAATTGTTCATTAAATGAGACTGGTAACAGTAATACTCATTAAATTCTAATTCATTTTTATAGAAAACATATTAGTTTGGACTTTGTGTATCAAGTTTAGATTACGAGACAAAGATAAATGTTTGCGCCTTTCAAGATATAAGCATACAAAATATACATATTCATTGTAATAAACGTACTACTGTAGATAACGTAAAATTTAGTATATAGCCCTGCTGTTCAATGCTCCAAAAATACGCTGGTAATATGTTATTCCAAAATAATAAGATGCTAGCTTGCTGTTTATAATTTTAATTGTTGTGTGATACCTAAGAAATACCGTGAAGAGTAAATATGACTTTGACAGGTACACTGTGGGGATTAAATATGATTTTGACAGGTACACTGTGGAGAGTAAATATGATTTTGACAGGTACACTGTGGGAGTAAATGATTTGAGTTATCGTCTGTGTAATCAGATCACCTGTTAAAGGTACAAGTATTACAAATTTCGGTTATAAATAAACCTTTCTATTTTTTTTTAAGAAAACGAATTTTTATTAAGCTAACATTTAACCAATTTTATACAGAAAGTCAGCTAAATAATTATTTTGATGTTAACGGGAATTTAAGGATTAATTTTAAAATAATATTAAAACCCAGTTAAATAATCGAACATTCTTTCATTTTCGCATTGCATCAAAAGTAGTAAGAAAATTTGATTTTGATGCATGATAAAAGAATGTAATGATGATTTAGCAAACCAATAGCCGATTCTTTTGTTGTATAATTTACTTGCAGACTGAATTAAACCGGCTACAATGTCTTTATCGAATACATGTACATTTCTCAAACAATATTATTTTTGATGGGGAATATATCTTTGGCGTTGTTTATCCTTTTCGTCATCCAAGTTTTCATTCAAGTTGGTTAAATGTTCTGAGTTACGTTGCCCAGTTTGCAATACCGATTGAAATCGATTACCTATGCAGTGACAAAGCTGAAATGTTACTCTCAAGTCGACGAGACCAGTCTTCTTGCGCTTTAAGGATGACTGCCATAATATGTATTTGGACTTCGAGAAAATGAAAAGAAACATCATACTGGATAATGATGTCCGCTCCCACCCCATTCATTGCTGACTGAAATAAATATCTGAGTAGACGCAAATGGGCAAGGATGTTAAGACATCTTTCGATAGACCAAATGTACCGACAAACAGTATCGGACATGTTAGGAGTTTCATGATGATGATGATTCATTGATAAAATTCCTTAACGCCATTGTAAGCACCGTTTCCAGTGCCGACAGAATTAATAAAAAAAGGACAAAGTTGCTAAATACCGAACATATTGACCGTGTTCTTCTTCCTGAAGCATGATACTCTTTAATCGTTTTCCAAGCTTCAGGTCTGATTGTCTTGATAATTGCTGTATTTGTTTTGGCCACAACAAATACCTATACCATTCAACAGGGACGGAAATGTGTGTGTTAATTTACATAACGTGACCAGGCATTGATATATCTGAAACCCAAAAAACACAAGAAAATAAATTGCAGCATACAGGTACGAGTCCTAGATATTAAAACATTTTTTCGAAGAACGTTAAAATATGCTGGATCAGTATGTCGAACTAGATTCCAAGCCAGAGATATGACGAAACCATATGTTAAGAACCAATAATTGTTCTGCTTGCGTCTCTAACCATGATCTCAGATGCTCGTCACAGATGTATGCAACTTAAACAATGTCACTTTAAACAACGCTCATTTGAGTGTAACAATAGAGAATTGAGTTATCTTCTGTGTAGTGATTATAATGAAGCACAGTGATTTAAGTTTTTGCTGAGAAAAGAAGATCGGGAAACTTGTTATGGTCTAGGTAATTGTACAGGTTTTTGTGGGCTTTTCATGTCATCAGTCATCCATGCTCCTCCTAACCCGGTTTCATCTTTGTTTGCTGACAGGTTTTGTCAAACATGGCAGGTATCGCTGGTACGTATATTCCGTAGAGAGGAATGATTTTGTATTTTATGATGTTCGTGTTACTTGATATGTTATCAGAGTTGTAAATGATGACTCTGGATGCTGAAGGACCTTTCTCCAGTTTTATTGAGGAGAGAGTACAGTGATGGTATGACATGGTCATTTGTATTCTCTTCGTTCGTGACTTCCTTTCACAGTCTGAAAGATAAACGTTTGACAATTACATGGATCTATCCTGTTAAAGTAACACCGACACTTAGCAATATATATATATATATATATATATATATATATATATATATATATATATATATATATATATATATATATATATATATATATATATAGTCATCTTGTTGACACAATTCTTCATTTGTATGGACCATCCCTGATACTCCAGGATGACTTGTGATCATTCAGCTTCCATTGCTGGATGTTATATTCCATACCTTTGTAAGCAAATCGGATTTGTTTACATTCGGAGCTTGAGACATTTTGTCCGCTGCAACGTCCTAATGATCACGGGTTCGGGACAGTTGGGTATGAAGAACAAAATACAGGCGAAGGCAATCCTGACATAGCTCTGAAATGGCCTTGACCTTCAGTCGTATTGACCTGATGGCATCATAAACACATTCCTCTAATATTTACATCTTACCGATACCATTTTGGTAGTTCGTGCTTGAAATCGAAGACAGTATCCTTACTTGTTCATACTATTTAGGGAAACACTACTAATCTTACGACAAATGGCGGACGGCTTATATTTCCATTCTATGGAAAAGATGTGAAAGGTAGTTTCTGATCACTACATTTAACCCAACCATCGTTGACAGTTTGAATAGGGCATGGTTAAGCAACTGACTGAGTCAACCATATTTGTGTTGCAAGCATGAACCTCGGCTGATATGCTTTTGGCCACGTTTGGAAAAATGTCAGGATTCAATTAATGCACAGGTATACGTAAACTGGAAATGAATCATAACCATTTAATTTATGGCAAAAACAACAGCAATGTTATTTTTACACGTCTCCAGACATAATGCAAAAACCTGCAAACAAGCGACAATAGTACATTAAGACGCTCCGGGAATTTATTAACAACAACGAAAAAAACAGTGTACATATGACACTTTGTGTTCATAGTGTGCCTGTCATAACATTCTCGTTAAGCAGCACACTTGTCTTTGCAGGTGAGGACACTTAACTTGCAGTCAAGTGGTCTGAAGAGCTCTCCGTTACGGATCACTGCCAACTCACCTCTGCATGGTTTCGAGTATCATCTTCGGCCAATGTTGGTATGTGAGAAAGCTTGGGAGTAGCTTTTCGTGGGTTGCTGGCTCTTTCCGGGATTTTTCTGGGTTCCTCCTCCACCATTTATACTTTCCACAATTGAAAATGACGTTAAACCCTACAACAACAATAACAACAACTTAAAAGCACTTATTTGTTTTGTATAGGCAACACTCCCGACCGATCTCGAGATGCAAATGGTAACGAAGGGGCTGTCTCTCCCACAAGATGTTGTCCCTTCCCTACTCATCCTATCTACATGCTTATACGTCGAGTCAAATTGCAAACAATACAAATTCATATCTATTTTTTTTAAAGCGCTTGCAGTTTAGGGTATATGTTGTTTGTTCTTCTGATTAGTCCTTACAATCTTCACAGATCCAGATAACTCGGCAAATTATGCGATGGTAAATCTGCTTCACTCCGTGAAATTTGCAGTTGGACTTACTTATTAGCGAGTATATATGGTAGGTTTCTAGACTTTTCGCTGGTAGATTTCCATCTGAGAATGTAGTCATAGTCATATACTGTTTATTTATCACACTAGATAGCCCATTGAAAACGAGATGGCACTATCTGCAAAAGGAATCGTGTTACGTTATATTCACGAGAATGGTACAACGCCCACACTTGTAAAACTGCGTGTGGCATATTAGTGCATTATTTTTTAATTACTTTACATACAATTTTAATCAGGTACTAGTAAAAATGCTGGGAACGTGGAGTGGCCACCAAACTATAGCGAATCATTATTACAGTCAGCAAAACTAAAAGATTTTTGGATAACTATAACACTACAAAGCGGTACTTTCCACAAATACTCTACCTTACATGCATCTAGTCTACTGAAAATCTGTGTTTCTCAAAACTGTTTCTCTTAGTAACAAAATGACGTTTGATATTTACGTTAGAGAAGTAATAAATAGACCACCAACCTTTAGACTTATATATTTATAAATAATAAAATTCTGACCTTATGGATATCCTTATGATATTACCTCACCTCTTCCTCTTTGACTGATCTTAAAGACCTATACATTCTAACAATTCATTGTTTCACATATATTCAGCTCTTACTCAGACACGTTTAGAATTTTCTCTTACCTGTATCAATTAAAGGCCGGTCGCCCTCTCCATCATTCCAGTTATCCGGTTTTAGTATTTTACGTGGTGTTCTTACAATAACTGTTTTTACTATGAAGGTATGAGATAAGGGTACAGAAGCATTTAAATGTTCACAACCTTTGATCACTTAAATTTACATTGCTTGGTGTATGACTTAACTACAATCAATACATGAACATTTTAAGCCAGCTGAAAAGTGAATGGCAGGAGGAAAATGTCAACAGGTAAGAAACAAACGATCATACAACCAGATTGAATAACATATGGGACAAATCTGTGTATTTTTTATATTAAAAAAAAGAATCAAATTTTTGGGGAAAATATGATTTAACATGTCTGAACACCATCTAACTTGAATTATTTGCATTTATGTATATCATGTTAAGAATATATATATATATATATATATATATATATATATATATATATATATATATATATATATATATATATATATATATATATATATATATATATATATATATATATATTGTTATTAACACTCGGGCTGTTAATCTGGTTCATCTCACTTGAAACGGGCATCACGTGACCACGGTACACATATTAACCATGTGAACATGTATGACGGTAAGATCTAGCAATTTAAACACTCGAATTGTAGTTGGCATGTAGCAGACGTCTGCGTCTTTGCAATGCTACTAACTACTATTATACATTTCGTCTATTAAGAAGTTTTTAGATAGTATAAAATTATATTGCATTATGTCGTCTATATAGCATTGAATGTCTAAATCTTTCCAGCTTACATTTCGTTTAGCATGAATTGCCTCCCTTAGTTTAGTTGATTCTGTTATTACAACTATGTTGCATGTTTAGCATTGAGTTACTTTTAGTTTTCTGTCTTTTTCTCATCTATGTTTTCTTAGATTTACTACTAGATGCAGTTATTTGCTGGGTTTAGTGATAGTATACTCCCAGCATGTGTCACACTGATCGTTTGTGGCCATTATTTACATGCAAAGTCTAGACAAACTCTTTGTCCTTGAACGTTGTGCGTCTAACTGTATCACAGGCGTATTTGCTGTACATGCAAATATTGATGCATATGTCATATTAGAACCTATTTGAGTAAGTTACATTTTGTATGCTTCAAATTTTAAAAATGACTTGAAAGAAATAGGAAGATAATGAATTGAATTGCCATGTAATGTATGTTTTGTAAAATGTTTATGTCTGAATACATTTTCATATATATGTGTCTATTACTTTTTGTCTGTATGTCCCTACATGTATGTATGTATGTATGTATGTATGTATGTATGTATGTATGTATGTATGTGTGTGTGTGTGTGTGTGTGTGTGTGTGTGTGTGTGTTACGTGTTTAAGTTAAAACGGGTGGTTAACCAATGAAATGAATCAACCCTCTTATGAAATGAAATGTAAGACGATTTTTTTTTATTCGTGTGTTTAAAATGTTTTATTAATCTAAGATTTCCGCAGCAACTACGAATCATATTTTATCAAAATCATTACCGTTTTCAATGAATCATATTATTATAGAGGTGTAATTAAAATACCTGAGCCTTTCCTGTCAAATGGACTCGTCCCGAATTTTGCAGTCTGTGTAATATAATCATGACTGAATCTTCGAGATCATACAAGATCAGTATTTCGAACGTGTAGAATTGTTGTCAGTGATATCGCCTTTTAAATTCATATCGGCGTCTTTCGAAATATACTAGTGATAATTCATTTTTGATATCGGTATTTTATAAACATTTTATATCTGCTTGTTTCAGATCATGATAATGATTTTATCGATGAGAATCCATCTTTGAAAAGGATTTCAGCTAATAAAGAACAAAGTATATTTCCTAACATAATCAATTTGTTTCAAATCATAGTAATACGTTTACTTGATGAGAACTACTTATTTTACCAACGGTTTCAGCTTATAAAGAACAAAGTATATTTCCTAACTTAATCATGCTTGACTTTTTTTAAATAGCACCCCCAACCTATAACGGACTGTATTATATTATCCTTTGAGTTGGCATGATTAAAACGTTGATCTGTAATTTTTGGAAAATTGAAACTCTTTTGTATTTACGAAAGCTTGCTCATGCGTATTTAGTGATTGATTGATTGATTGATTGATATTTAACGGCGCACCAGCACTTTTAGGCTATTTAGCGCCATACAACAGGTTGTATTTAAACATGGTTAAAATACTAAAGGTTTAATATCGACCAGCGATATAGAAAAAAAACAAATAGTTCAATATAAAATTTTAAGTTGTTGGTAACAGTCAAATATGAAGCTTCCCAATCAACGGGAGATGTAAATGGTGTATGTTGATGAACATATGTTGTAAATAAGAGGTGATATTTGCATTAAATAAAAATGCACTAGGTGATGACATACAAGTTAAAGTTTAAGATAAAGATTTACTTCCTTCAGGAAATCTAAAATACAAGTGATAGATACAGTATCAAAAAGTTCCTTCATGTCATGTACATTATAGTACTTAGCACGTGTAGGTTGCAGGTCGGAACACTCGGTCATGAAGTGTTTAACAGTGAATGGTTCATTGCAAGAGACGCACTCTGGTGGATCTTCACCTTTTAGTATGTGGGAGTGGGTTATGTATGAATGACCGATTCTGAGTCTTGCAATGACAGTCTCCTCCCTACGGATAGTTCTGTAGGAAGGAGTCCATTCTCCCAGGGTTGGTTTGATGGCATGAAGTTTGTTGTTGACTGTATGATCCCATGACGTCTGCCACTTCTGACGCAGGTACTTTTTGATACAAGGTTTAAAATCAGTAAACGGTAGTTTAAAATCTGATGGTTCTTGGGGTAGAGCCATCTTAGCAGCACGGTCTGCTTCTTCATTACCTCTAATACCAATATGGCTAGGTAACCAACAGTATACTATATTGCTGGAGGTACTAAGCTCTGTATTTTTGACGAGGAGATGGACTAATAATGGGTTATCCAGTTTTCTATTGTGTAGCGACTGAAGTACTGATAAAGAGTCACAGAAGATAATGCTATTTAAGACGCGTTTCTGTTCGATAAATTTGAGAGCAAGGTCTATTGCTCTGATTTCCGCTGAAAATATGGACGCATCGTTTGGCAAACGCACTTTGGTTATGTGCTTGCCACTAACAAAGGCTGCAGCAGCCTTTTCATCAACCTTTGATCCATCAGAATAAAATTTAGTGTAATTTGTAAAATCGTTGAGAAGTTCATGATAAGAGTTCAGGAATATGACAGGATTGGTCTCAGATTTATTCCCATCATGTAACGTAAAAATCACTTTGGGTTGCTTAAGGAGCCAAGGTGGTGTTTTCGAGACAAACGTTTTCTGAACTGTGGAGAGATTACTTTTGATATTGTCAAGGCTGGATGATATTCTAATGCCAAATGAAGGTATGGCATTTGGTTTATTACCATATAAAGTTTTGTATTTTGTTTGAAAAACAGCCGAAAAGGCAGGGTTCCGAGGGTTTGATCTTAACTTAAGAGCGTATTGTGCAGAAATCATTTCTCTGCGATGCAATAAAGGTGGTTCATTCGCTTCCGCGAGAAGGTTTTCACATGGAGATGTCTTAAATGCTCCTAGAGCGAGTCTTATTCCCTGGTGATGAATTGGATCAAGCATTTTCAAATAGGACTTCCTAGCTGAACCATAAACAATGCATCCATAGTCTAGTATTGAGCGAATAAATGTTCTATACAAATTAAGGAGAATTTTTTTATCAGCACCCCAGTCAGTGTGCGCAATTACTTTAAGTAGATTTAAAGCTTTTAAGCATTTAGCTTTTATATTCTTTATGTGTGGTATAAAAGTCAGCTTTCTGTCGAAGATAATACCCAAAAATTTTGTTTCTTCGACGACTGGAATAAGTGTGCCATCCAGCGTGAGTTTAGGGTCATCATGATGTCTTCGCAATTGACAGAAATGCATGCATACTGTTTTCGATTTAGAAAATTTGAAACCGTTATTACTGGCCCAACTTTGGATCTTACTGATATTTTGCTGGAGTTGCCTTTCAATTGTACGCATGTGCTTTGATCGATAACAAATTAAAAAATCGTCTACATATAAAGAGCAATCCACACCGGGAGCTAAGCACTTGGTGATGCTATTGATTTTGATATTAAATAGCGTCACAGATAGAATACTGCCCTGGGGCACACCCATCTCTTGCTGGTGCATATCGGAGAGGGTAGAGCCCACTCGTACTTTGAATTCTCTGTCGGAGAGAAAACTGGAAATGAAAGAAGGCAGACGGCCTTTTAGGCCTAGATCGTGCAGGTCATTTAGTATCCCATACTTCCATGTTGTGTCATAGGCCTTTTCTAAATCAAAGAAGACTGCTACTAAATGTTCTTTCTTGATAAATGCATCACGAATAAATGTTTCCAGTCTAACCAGATGATCGTTTCTACTACGACCAGAACGGAAGCCACTTTGGAAAGGAGATATTAAATTGTTACTTTCCAAGTACCATATAAGCCTAGAATTAATCATTCGTTCCATTGTTTTGCACACGCAGCTTGTCAGTGCAATGGGCCGATAGTTGTTAGGATCTTCGATGTCTTTGCCTGGTTTGGGAATCGGTATTACTATTGCTTCTCTCCAGCTCTTAGGTACATTACCAGCAATCCATAAATCATTGAAGATTTTCAGAAGTAATGTCAGAGAAGATTCTGGGAGGTGTTTCAAAAACTGGTAATGTACTTCGTCAGGCCCAGCTGATGTATCATGGGCCTTGTCTAAAGCCTCCCTAAGTTCCAATAAAGAAAACAGCTGGTTATAGCTTTCAGAGTTGTTAGATGTGAACTTTAAACGTGACTTTTCTTTTTGATATTTTAATCTTCGAAAGGTTTCTGAATAATTAGATGATGATGAGTTTTTTGAGAAACTGTCGGCAAGAATATTTGCTATGTCACGTTTCGAACTAAAATTGTTATTGTTTGTTTTCAGTTGTCGAATAGAATTATGTTTCCTCTTTCCATTTATTTTGCGAATAGTATCCCAAACTTGTTTCATTGAGGTACGAGAGTTTATAGTAGAAACATATTTCTTCCAGGATGTACGTTAACAATCTTTGATTGTGCGTCGAGTTTTAGCCCGCGCAATTCGATATTTGTTTAAATTTTCGGGCGTAGGACGAGTGTTGAATTGTTTTAATGCTTCTCGGCGTTGTCTAATGGCTTCTTTGCATTCCTTGGTTATCCAAGGTTTTTGCGGTTTTTTACTGTTCGGGGAGGACTTAGGAATAGATTCATCTGCAATTGAGATTAGAATTGAAGTAAAATGCTGTATAGGATTAACAGCGTTGAATATTGTATTATTATTTAGTCTAGTTTGACATAGTGTTTCAAAGGAAGCCCAGTCGGCTTTCCTTATATTCCATTGTGGAATTGAGTCATCAATTTTAGAGTTATTTTCAAGAATGATTGGGAAATGATCACTGCTGTGAAGGTCATCAGCGACCTTCCATTCATAGTCCAAAAGCAATGAAGGAGAGCAAATTGTCAAATCAATGGACGTGTACGTACCCGTTCCTGGGTGTAAATATGTCGGTGAGTTGGTATTATATAGACACAGATCGTGTCTAGAAATGAAATCTTCTATTTTATGGCCTCTGTCGTTTATGTGATTCGATCCCCATAGAATGTTATGGGCATTAAAATCCCCGAGTAGAACGAAGGGTGTGGGAAGTTGTTGAACAATATTGTCTAAATCATTTGGTACTAGTTTGGCGTTTGGTGGTAAGTAAATGGAACAAAAAGTAATCACTCGATGTAAAGTGACACTTACAGCAATAGCTTGTAAATTTGTATTTAAAGGAATGACTCTGTGCAGGGCTCTATTGTTCACAACAACAGAGACTCCTCCTGAGGCCTTGTCAACGTTTTGAAAGTACTTGTTGAATAGGGAAAAGTTTTTAAATGTAATTTTATCTCTGTCTTTCAGGAATGTTTCCTGTAAACATAGTACAGCAGGATCATGTTCATTTAAAAGCAGAAGAACATCATTGTAGTTTGCTTTAAGTCCTCGACAGTTCCATTGTATGATGGTGTTCTTCATTATAAAGTTATGCTGGAGATTCTGGATCTAGTTAAGACTATTCGTGGAGAAAATGTGTTGTTATTTGTCTGGAGGAAGTACGGGAGTATATTTGGTTTTGCTAGGTTTGGAGGAACCTTGAGTACATGGATCAGTTTCTTCTGCATCCATACTCTCAAGTTCTCCAAACATATTGTAAAGTTTAATGGGGTCATCTGACCCCTTTTGCTGCTTATTTGTTTGTTGTTTTTGTTTATTTTTTGGAGCATTTGGTGGTGGGTTGTTATTAAATGTTGTCTGAGTTGATGCTGTGCTTTTCTGTGGTTGGTAATTAGGGTTGTTGGCACTTGTTGAATCGGGCTGATCTGTCTGTGTTTGTGCGTCCTGGGTGATTTTGGGATTGTGGTTCACAACTGTGGAGAAGGATGGGCCAGGAAGGGATGTTTTTGCCTGGACAAGTTTTCTGGCCTCTGGGTAGGGTATGTTGGAGGAAAACTTTACTCTCTGAATTTCCTTCTCCTGTTTCCATGTATCACAATCCTTAGAATTGGCGTGATGCTCTTTGCCACAGTTGACACAGTGCGGAGTTGCTCTACAATCAGCTTCCTGATGAGAGTGGTCTCCGCATCGGCCACAGACCTTGACTCCGGAACATCGGTCTTCGTGATGGCCGTATTTCTGACACTTGTAGCATCGAAGAGGATTTGGTATGTAAATCTCAACCTTTACTTGCAGAAACCCAACCTTGACCACTTTGGGCACTGTCGGTTTATTAAAAGTGAGTACAAATGTGTTGGTGTCCTGCAGGGTGTTATTACGTTTAATACGTATTCTACGTACTGCAGTGACACCTTCATGTTTCATCCCCTCGATGATATCTGTGTCGTTGACTCCAGCCAAGTCACGACACCGCATCACGCCTTTAGACGTATTCAATGAAGTGTGAGCGAATGAGGTTACTGGAATGTTGAAGAATGTTTTCATCTTTTTCAGATTTTCAGTTTGACCTTTTCGCTCACATTCAACGAGAAGACAGCCCGATTTTAATTTTTTGACACCTTTTGGTGTGCCAATCAAGCCCGTTAATGTTTTCTCTATTACAAAAGGAGATAGCGCAGCGATTTGAGTTTCAGCATCTGTTGACTGTATGACCATGAAGCGTGGGAATGACTCCACACTACATGGTTCTTCATCAGAGTCGGATAGTGGTTTCGTTCGTTTGTTTTGATTTTTCTTTGAATTTTCCATGATTTTTTTTTAAAGTTTCAGCACCCATGCTCCCCGCCCACCATGGAGCCCAACAAGGGGACACTTTTCAAGTACCAGGGATACACAGATGCCATACTCGTTAGATAAAATTACCTAGGATCGGCAAAATTACCTCCCGATTGACCCGTTAAGCCACCGCTATCTAGGAGGTCTTCTAGTACTTGGGAAAATGAAAGCTAGAATGATAGAATGAAGGGGCAACGGTGGTATCAAGAGAGATACAAGAAAGATATAGAACGTGAGCTAGTAAATAAAGACCTCCTAGGGCTCGGCGTGACCAGCCGATTTGTCGAGACCGGGCCCATCTCGACCACCCGTCTAAGAGAAGTAGAGGCCAAAGTAGTGTATTGCATCGGAAAAGCCTCCGCTCAACTACCAGGATACTTTCCTCCTCCGACACGGGTCGCAACCCACGGCAAACAGGTCGCCTCTACTTAGTCGCCTTTTACGACACGTGGCGAGGCACGTCGGGCCAATTCTACAACCCCGAACCCGCAGGGGGTGCGTATTTAGTAACACAGCAATAACTAAATCTACCCTCAGCTTTCGGCACGAATACGCCAGGGCTAGCTGCCAGTGTCGCCACAACCACACTTAAACCATTTCATCCACCGTTTTGATCAAGTTATATTGAAGCTCTATCCACACAGATTATACAGATTTAAACAAACACATGTTATACCCGTGCTGATACCATTTATGTTGTATAATACTTTATTAATATTTAATGAATTTACTTCAATGTCAGACATCGTATATACTAAATGGTAAATTCGCACTCTAGCTTGCAGGTGCGCGTCATATCTTTTCCATTAGGTCTGTAGTTGAAGATTTAAATGTAAGATTAAGCAGTAACAATGACTTTTTGATGCTTGAACTTAATTACTTTTAGATAACTGACGAATGGGTCCAGAGCTTTAATCTAGAATGCCATTTAGAAGGTCCTTATCCTGATGAGATCTGCAAATAAACTAAATCTACAGGGGTAATATTTGCTAGCGATAGATTTCTTAGAAAAGGTGAATGAATACATCAGCAGTCAGTTGACGAAAATGAATTCTTTATCAGTACTTTTAACCCTAAGTAATACGATGATAAATGTGATGTAACATCGCTGGGACCACGAGCAATTTAGTTATATTTAATTCCATTTGTGTTACTAAATTACATGCCACTGAAATGTCAATCCTCAGAATATGACAAATAACGTACCCATACAAGGCATTATCTCGCAGAATTTGGCAGATAATGTATCTACGCTAAGCATTATCTCTTACAAAGCGACATATAACGTATCAACACTAAGCATTATCTCCCAGAATGAGGCATATAACGTATCCACACTAAGCAATACATCTTAGA
Organism: Unio delphinus; assembly: GCA_029339505.1. NCBI lineage: Eukaryota > Metazoa > Mollusca > Bivalvia > Unionida > Unionidae > Unio > Unio delphinus. Next base: position 3,139,454 of record JAQISU010000029.1, on the reverse strand, counting down.
ATGTGGCAGATAACGTATTAACACTAAGCGTTATCTTTCCGCATGAAGAAGGTAACGTATCCAAACTAAGCAATATATCTTAGAATGCGGCAGTTAACGTATCTACATTAGGACTTATATCAGAATGCGGCAGATAACGTATCCACACTCCGCATAATCTCTTCGAATGCGGCAGATAATATCTCCACACTAAGAATTAACTCTCAGAATGAGAAAGGTAACGTATCCACACAAAGCATTATCTCTAATTTCAAGTCAACGCTGGTATATAGGATTTTATAATTGCTTTCAGTGATATTGACAGTTTTTAAAGTATTATCTTGGATAAGTGTACCATGTTGTTCAATTGATGAATATTGCCCATTGATGTTCTATTATTTTGATAATCTCAAATATGGAAGATTTTGACCTTACATAACAGATGGCTATTTTATGCTTTATTGGTGTAACAGAACGGCTAGTTGAATTATGCATACAATTTGGTAAATAGTTCTAAGAGAAAGTGAATCATTGAAATGTCATATTCAATTTCATTGGCTTATATAATTGATTAAAACGTTGTATATTACATACGGGAGATCGGATTGGTCTGTTATTTTTCCTTACTCAGATCTCTGTTATTCCATCCATTAATTTTACATTTTATTGTATTGTTTACTCATTCGGAACAGTAACACCGCGATCGATCATCTCATTGAGAATGATATCCAAAACACCATAAGGAGTAGGGATCTCAAATCCCACCCTCTGAGAAGCCGTTTCCATTTCGTGCCTTCATAAAAACTGACTGTAATGCAGTAGCTTTTAGTTTCTTTGTTTTACCCTCTTTGATTTAATGTATGATCTTTCTAATAAAAGAGCTGTTGATTTTCTTCATTATAATTATTTCACAACAGTAATGTTGCTGTCGTTTTCTAGTTTCATATTTTAACATGAACCAATATATTCCGATTACGTAAATCGAAATGGCACTCTAATTTAACCGCCATTTGACTATTTGTCCTTTGAGAAAATTAAACCTTTAGTTCTTTCGCAAACAGTCGGAACTATCTGATTATAATCTCCATCGCTTTAATGTGGCTTGACAGAAGATACAATTTATGTTTCCTCTTCTGTAATACGTATGCTATTTCAAAACTTAATAATCATTATAGACTTCGAATGAGCCTTTAAAGAAGAATTTTTGTAGATTACACCATAATATATATGTTATCGTTTCCTGTAAAGTTCGTGCCAATGACAATTTGATGTATTGTAATAATTATTGCCTACGATAACTCGATGGAGAAACAATGTGCAATCAATGTTGTTTCGCAAGGCTAATCATCATTTGGGATCTAGTTTCAAATATTTTATAGTAAGAAGGTATTCAGAAGGTGTCTTCAGTACACAATGCAAGAGAGAAAAATATTCAAATATCCAGCTTATATATTACCTACAGAAGTTTTATCAATTAATTTAAGTTCTTCACTGTGTATTCTATTATGCCGCGTAAGACGTTTATAGTATCTAGCAGTGCTGCTAGGAAATCCAGTCAGACAGAAGTTGTGCTAACGAGATTCAAGTGAAAAATTCAATGCATCGAGGTCAATAAATGTTTCTATTCAGCTATTAAATTTCTTCTTTTGACAGAATATCATAAAATCGTCAAGCTGTAAAACATACTAACATGCACAGTTAACTACACTTTACAGATCTGTCTGTAGTGAAAATGAAACTATTCTTTATATCGCAATGTTGTTATGACAGGTTTGATTAAACTTTTCAAAGCTGTCAATTTTCTCCACAGAAGAATTAGGTTTTCTTTAAGAAGGGAAGATGAATTCCAAAACGTGATCATTCTCGTGGTCAAGCTTGATCAAGTCGATCACAAAAATGACTGAAAGACTATTATCTGTTTATCATGTACGTTCACACGGTTACGCATATTGTTAGCTCGACGCAGACAATTTTCTGAAAATGTACATATAATATAGCTCCTATTTTGAATGCAAAATCATACACTTGTCAAATTTACTAGCTTCCATTGAGAGAGAGAGAGAGAGAGAGAGAGAGAGAGAGAGAGAGAGAGAGAGAGAGAGAGAGAGAGAGAGAGAGAGAGTCTTTTGAAAACTTGTTTGTTGATTGTATTCCTAAGGATATGGGCCAATATTTGGTCTTGATTTCAGCGTTGTGCTGTTTGTGAAACCTCGTTCAAGTTTAAGTGATAGCCAATGTAATATGGATAATACGAGCAGACATAATCATCACGGAATCACAGATAGTACTTCTAGTTGTAATGGTAGACACTATTGCTTATTTTGCATCGACATACTGTCGTATTGGTTTCATTTTCAAAACGATCGTAGCTTTAGGATAATGCATAATTTCTTTGTATTAAGATACTGTAATGGTTATGTGTATTTGGCAATGAATTGTTTTGAAAACGGATCATTTTATGACTAGTTAATTTTGAGTCTCGCAGCCTAAAATGGTTCAGACATTTTTATAACTTTGATTAAATGATAATATTTTAATCATCGTTGTCCACAGCCACATATTTAAATTATCCGAAGTTCGTCACCAGTTGTGAACTTAGATGTCTGCTTTCACAACCACACATGAGAGAGAGAGAGAGAGAGAGAGAGAGAGAGAGAGAGAGAGAGAGAGAGAGAGAGCTACATTTATACAAATAAGGCGATTCTAAATCAAATTCATGTAACTATTCAATTTGTACGAGTCAATGACAATCCTCATGTTGGAAATATCAATCCGACTGTCAATATTGCAATACCAGACAATCACTCAGGTAATATTCTTTGATAAGATTAAAACGGACGAGCACATACGCTGTATTTGGATGTGCCAATAAAACTTTCATACGCGTTTCGCTTATTGGTAGTATATCCACATACAATGTTTAGTGCGAAAGAAAGCATCATGGTCAAATTATTATGATATACATTGCATGAGAAAGACGATCGTCGAAACAAAAGTAAAACCGCTGCTGACCGACACGTTGTTTACAGCAAGAGTTGTTAATATAAAAGTGCCCTACTGACCGATTTAAGAGCCTGAGAAGTCGCCTTCGTAATGAATAATTCAAACAAGATCTTTCCTTGTACAACAGTATCAGCCATTTAGTGACAAGACACTACATATGTTAATACAAACACCATGTAGTTTTATATAACAGGTTTTGTATAAAGTTCATTATAACATCATACAATGTGACAAATCCCTTGGTCACTGAACTTAGATGTTATATATATTTCACTAATTCCTTTATTAAAAATTGTTTATCAAGGATTATCTGTATCAGATGAATCATTGCTTTTACAGCGAACTGGATCACGCAGTGTTGAAATTATGCAGAATTGTACTTCATTGATCATCGCTGTAGTAGGTAGTGATGTTTTAACTCAACGAGTTTCATTGCATGTTTATTTGGAAAGAAATTAGTGCTTTGTAATACTAACGCATAGCTTAGTCACGTGTATGAAGGCCCTTCTTTAGTCTTGGGATTATGGTTTCACATCAATCACTTTATACGTTAAGATATGAATAACCTTAATAATCCAATGTTAAAACATTTTTAACATTTGTTTACAGACTTCACACTTTTTGTTAACAGTTTGCCTACACTTTGTGTCTCATTGATCGTCAATTGAGATGTTTGAATATCTACATCACACTCCTATCGAAGCTCTAAAATACCCTCGCTTCAGTTTATTTCTTGTTTGCATTGAACATTGTTCCTCTTTTTTTAAATTACCTGCCAATAGTACACAATATGGAAATCATTGAGCTCCGCTGTTCACGCCTTGTCCAAGAATGAAAAGAATGTGTTTCGATAAAAGAATACGTTTTCAATTTTCATGATATAAAGTGCACGTGTTCATTTTAAAATGAACAGGATAAGTTTAAAATAATTTTCGGAAGAGTTTTTTCTTCGACATTATTGTGGTCAATATAAAACCTTGCCGGTTCTCAAATTTATGCCTTTCGGTTTAATAATTATCCCTTGACGACAGTTGTTTCGTAATAATTTGATATTTTACCAAACTCAGTACTGAACAATATCAGTGTAAAATCAAAAAGCCCCAAATGTTTCAGCTAAGAACACATTTTTATCTGAGAAGGAAAGAGGCTTACGATCAAGAAACTGAACCATGGACCTTTTTTTTAAATATCTATTTACTGTTGTTGTTGTTTTTGTAGGGTTTGACGCCATTTTTCAGCACACGATAGGCTATACATGGCGGACATTATTTAATCGAACTATTGAAGAATCTTGTCGCTAATAATTAAATGTCAATAGGAGACATTACCTGAAAATATGTATAATGCTTGTTAAAGAGATATGACACGAAAATGGCTCGCTACTAAGCTATAATTAAAGATATGACACGAAAATGTAAATTTGTTAAGCTATGCTTTCGAGACGAAATTTGTACAATAGATTATTATCAATATTGAATGCAAAAGCAGAGAGAGAGAGAGAGAGAGAGAGAGAGAGAGAGAGAGAGAGAGAGAGAGAGAGAGAGAGAGAGAGAGAAAGAAAGAGAGAAAGAAAGAAAGAAAGAAAAATAGATTATTATCAATATTGAATGCAAAAGCAGAGAGAGAGAGAGAGAGAGAGAGAGAGAGAGAGAGAGAGAGAGAGAGAGAAAGAAAGAGAGAAAGAAAGAAAGAAAGAAAGAAAAAAAGAAGAAAAAAAGAAAGAAGAAAGAAAGAAAGAAATAACTGACCAGGTAGTATTAACGTGACCATACAACAAAGTCAAGCTAAATACTTGATAACAAATAACTTAAAATTTGATTTAGTAAGAGTGTGTTCAAAAACCTAACTTACTTTTTAACATGGAATACGTAAATATAAAATCAACTGTGAAATAATCGTTCTGACAGCCGACGTGTTAAATGTGTTCATGGCCAGTAATGACAAGAAAACATGCACCTCATTTAATTATATGTATAAAACATGCGGTACCTTCACTGCTGTATTGTCTATAGCATTTCAGACTTCCTTCACTACCGTCAAACGGTTTCCTTAGTAATATATGTGACAGTGGAACCAGTCAAGGGCAAACGTCAAATGGTTCACTTGGTAATATATGTGACTGTGTTACTGGTCAAGGGCAAACGTCAAATGGTTCACTTAGTAATATATGTAACCATGGAACTGGTCAAGGGCAAACGTCAAATGGTTCAGTTGGTAATATATGTAACCATGGAACTGGTCAAGGGCAAACGTTAAATGGTTCAGTTGGTAATATATGTAACCATGGAACTGGTCAAGGGCAAACGTTAAATGGTTCAGTTTGTAATATATGTGACTGTGGAATTGGTCAAGGGCAAACGTCAAATGGTTCAGTTGGTAATATATGTGACTGTGTTACTGGTCAAGGGCAAACGTCTAATGGTTCACTTAGTAATGTATGTGCCTATGGAACTTGTCAAGGGCAAACGGCAAATGGTTCAGTTGGTAATATATGTAACCATGGAACTGGTCGAGGGCAAACATTAAATGGTTCAGTTGGTAATATATGTGCCTGTGGAACTGGTCAAGGGCAAACGTCAAATGGTTCAGTTGGTAATATAATTGACTGTGGAACTTGTCAAGGGCAAACGTCAAATGGTTCAGTTGGTAATATATGTGACTGTGGAACTAGTCAAGGGCAAACGGCAAATGGTTCAGTTGGTAATATGTGTGACCATGGAACTGGTCGAGGGAAAACATCAAATGGCTCAGTTGGTAATATATGTGACTGTGGAGCTGGTCAAGGGCAAACGTCAAATGGTTCAGTTGGTAATTTATGTGACTGTGGAACTTGTCAAGGGCAAACGGCAAATGGTTCACTTAGTAATATATGTGCCTGTGGAACTAGTCAATGGCAAGTGGCAAATGTTTCAGTTGGTAATATATGTGACCATGGAACTGGTCAAGGACAAAAGTCAAATGGTTCACTTAGTAATATATGTGCCTGTGGAACTTGTCAAGGGCAAACGGCAAATGGTTCAGTTGGTAATATATGTGACCATGGAACTGGTCGAGGGCAAACATCAAATGGTTCAGTTGGTAATATATGTGACCATGGAGCTGGTCAAGGGCAAACGTCAAATGGTTCACTTAGTAATATATGTGACTGTGGAACTAGTCAAGGGCAAACGGCAAATGGTTCAGTTGGTAATATATGTGACCATAGAACTGGTCGAGGGCAAACATCAAATGGTTCACTTAGTAATATATGTGACTGTGGAACTAGTCAAGGGCAAACGGCAAATGGTTCAGTTGGTAATATATGTGACCATAGAACTGGTCGAGAGCAAACATCAAATGGTTCACTTAGTAATATATGTGACTGTGGAACTAGTCAAGGGCAAACGGCAAATGGTTCAGTTGGTAATATATGTGACCATAGAACTGGTCGAGGGCAAACATCAAATGGTTCAGTTGGTAAATTATGTGCCTGTGGAACTGGTCAAGGGCAAGCGTCAAATGGTTCAGTTGGTAATATATGTGACTGTGGAACTGGTCAAGGGCAAGCGTCAAATGGTTCAGTTGGTAATATATGTGACCATGGAACTGGTCAAGGACAAAAGTCAAATGGTTCACTTAGTAATATATGTGACTGTGAAACTGGTTGAGAGCAAACGTCAGATGGTTCAGTTGTTAATATATGTGATCATAGAACTGGTTGATGGCAAACGTCAAATGGTTCAGTTGGTAATATATGTGACCATGGAACTGGTTAATGGCAAACGTCAAATGGTTCAGTTGGTAATATATGTAACCATGGAACTGGTCAATGGCAAACATCAAATGGTTCAGTTGGTAATATATGTGACTGTGGGACTTGTCAAGGGCAAAAGTCAAATGGTTCACATAGTAATATATGTGACCATGGAACTACTTTCCATATAAGGAATAAGGTTTACTCCCCTCTTCCATTTTCATTTTTGGATGGCAGAAATGATTCCACAAGGACCTATCATGGGGCACGTATGAATTATAACTTGACTATGATCACAAAAGTTAATTACCTTTTCATAACAGCTACCGTTCAGTTGTTGCAAAGTTAACGTGTTGGACGTAACATCCTAACGTTTATGAAAACGTAAAAGTTGTGGAAGTGTAAAATATCGTTTATCATAATGTTTTGAATGCTTCATTTGCATGCAACGACAGATGCTACCTGTTATGTATGAACAGCGTGGATGACACTTCTAGTCTTAACTTCATTGGTAACGTATATTTACAGTGCATTTATTCCATGTTAAACAGTTACAATAAGACCTTTTGAACCATTTACAATGCGTCCGTTTCAAACAGTAACAGCGAGACCCTTTCAAACTATTACAATGAGAATTTTCAAATAGTTACACAAAGACCCGATAAAAATGTTACAATAACGCCAAAAGTCAATCAAGGCAATTATGGATGAATAGCAAAATCTGATAATCAATGCATCATCGTGATACAATACATCGCAAAGAATAAAACGCAGAACATTCAGATGTGAACAGAATACACTTGAGGATAAAAACAACACATTGGTGAAAACTTTGATTCGTGAAGTAAATACCATTTATTCTATGAAGCCTCAGTCTATCCTGTCAATCCAATGGTGGTTGTGGCTATGACCAGTACCACGCGTAAAACCAGTGATCAATGGGTCATCTACATGCATCCATTAACCAACACTCCCAAATGTACGATATGGGCAATCTGCACGGATCCATCAATCGACACCCCAAATTGTACGCAATTGGCAATATACAGACATCCATCAACCAACACCTCATCCAAGGAAGTGTGCTCACTCCCTTTTAAAACGCGTTTTGCTGGTTCATCTTTTGTTCATAAGGAATATGGCTTCCATTTACGGCCTATATTTCTACCTATGTAATTGTCGACAATTGAAATGTCAGATCAAGATTCTCTAAATGAACTGATATACCCCAACATTAGTAAATGTCCCGACGATAATGCTATTTTGCCCATCATTTCATTTTTATTTTATCAACTACTTGCACTCGTAATCTTGTTTGCAATTTGTAATTGGTAAATCACACAACTATCTACAAGGAGCAAATATATATCCAAGATGCAAAACATCCACATATCGGTCTAAAACAGTTGTGAAGATAAAATCTTAAAAATAAATATAGGAACAATTGCATACAAGAGTTTGAAATTAAAATCAATTTGCAATGTGATTTTATAGCCTAGTGGCTACATTATGAATTAAACGTACAAAGTTACCATACTATAGTTGAAAGTTTTAACAAAGGTTTGGAATTTAAATTTGTATTCTTGTGCATTAGTAACGCAGTTGGTAAAGTGACCAATGCTACAAACGTAGAAAAAAAAAGTATATCAGGGTGTCAATTTTTAATTCATTTACTGCCTATTTAGACAATATTGTCTATTGTGTAAGGCTATTCAGTCCAAAATAGTCCTCTAATATGAGGACTCTACATCAATATGAACAGTCCATGGGTCAGTTCTAATGAATGTATTAACGACACGAAAGCTCTTGCATATATATTTGTTCCTTAATGAAGTTTACTCCACTCATAGACAATTCATGCAACCTGATTTCAAAACACAAGAAAACGGCGAATCTCGACCAGATTGTATGACTTGTCAATACATATAAACAGTGAGGCGCATCAACCTCATCATGTAAGACAAACGTTTGTTGCTTAGTGCTTATGAAGTGGATTTTTGATGATGTGCACCAGAGACAAAAATTCCTGGACTTTGAAATATATTAAGGTTTTTAAAAAGAAAGCAAACAAAATCCAAACACCTAAATTTGATTCTCATTTTTTTGTCTTTAGAGTTTCTTTTTCTTTTCAAGAATTGTTATTTTCGTGACCCATAATACTTGCTATTAAGAGATTATATATTCACTATAATTCTGAATGCTTTCTTTTTTCAACGATATTAATGTTATTATCTTTATCAAGTTTACTAACTGATTTGTACTCGGGACACACACACACACACACACACACACACACACACACACACACATACACACACACACACACACATTCAGTGAACCCGGTTCCATCTGTTTTTACTTGGGTGGTTATCGAATCTGGTAAGCTTAGCTTCGAATGTTCATTTAATTCACTCAGTAATTTGTACATCTCAGACACGGACAATTAATGATCTGTAAAATCATATACAAAAGTCAAAATGATGTTAGGAAGTGCAGTGTTTGCTCTATGCAAAAGATGCATTTAGTACTGACATAGAAATCGAAAACCCATGACATGTCTCACAATACTACTTGACCTGATATTTTGAGATTTTGTTTACTGTATTTAAACTCATTTTTACCATCATTAACTTGCTATTGACCAGAAAGCATTTCTAACCTCATATCAGTTAATAACAAAAGCCTCGCTCTAACATAAAATATGGGAAATGAAATTACAGATGTTACAGTGGATATATCGACTGAAAATTCATAACATACATTATTAGTCATCGTGAACCTTTCGTTCGTACTAAAGCAATTGTGGATAATACCACGGAAAGATTTATGCTTTTACAAATCCTTTAATGAGTGTCTGCATGTAATTATGGTTTTCAAATTAGTTATAGTAGCATTCCTACCAAAACAGGAATTTGTTTCCTTGATTAAACAGCATGGGGCTATCACTAAATATCGTGCCCGCATTAACACCGATTTCTGAAAGAATTAAAATAATTCTAAGTTTGTTATTTAATAACGTTTTAGAAAGCTTGTTAATAGTCATTACCAGTGATTATTAGTTTTCCTGGAAAAACATCGGATTTTTATTGATTATCTCACTCACCTTCAATTGGTTTCACTATTAAAGTTCAAAACTCGTTAGAGTTCGTTTTAATACGTAACAATGTGCGTCTGCAACTAAATAGATGTCGTTAATTAATTTTTAATTGGTTCGATACATTTTGTTATGGTGGCTTCTCAGGTTGAATTTATTGAAGTTTCAGTATAATTTGCTTACTGAATACCTCCGCAATGGTTTGAATCGTGTAATAGATTGGGTCTGAGACAATGTCGCCAGTTTGTGGTTACCAGGTCCAAACCTCTTCTGTGTTTCACATGACTTATATCTGACTAAGATGTCTTGCACACTTCTGTGACCGTGATTGTAGCCAGCTTGTCATGGGAAGGTGAGGTGGGGGTGGAGGTAGCGGTGCTGCAGTACTGTGAGCTAGCAAACATATCGATACACACAGACAATAAATAAGTGATTCATTATTACAGATTTGACAGCTTGTATTATATAACGTCATTAAAATCCATATTGTTAAAGACATAATATTAGGAATTTATTCACGTTTGCGGAAAGTACCGGAATCAGATTATTAGACCATTGGTTTGTGTCGTGCCTTCACAGAAAACATCAAAAACAATTTTGGCCAGAATTGATTAAATCGTTTCATCAAAGAGGCCCAACGGTTGCTATATAATTTCTCAAACATGTCTCCGGATCATCCTCCTAATTTGAAACTAACCGATTTAAGGATCGCGTTGGAGACTGTATGACATACGTTTGGCGAAGAATACAATGGAAAGTCAGAAATGTCATCGTATGATAATGGGCGGATATCATACAAGTGGACAAAGATCGATTGTATTATTGCATGCAAGCGTTAAAAGAATGATGATGTTGTTCGTGTAAAATATTAGGGCAATTTTTACCGATCATGAATTATCCCGCAACGCGCGCTGAAGAAATGTGTAAAGGAATAACTCACGTAGGTATTTCTTGAGCAGGTTTGAATTTCCAAACTACCCAGTGACGATCCTGTGTGGCCGAAGTTTATAAAATCGTTCTATTCACAAACTAATTGGAACAGAAAATAGCCAGTTGCAAATATCCTGGAATAAACGACCCGAATCTGTCTCACGAGGACGATTAATTCATCTCAGAAGAATATTATTCCTACTAGAAAGCCCACAGGAACCACCAAAAGGCGAAAAATATATTGGTAGCAAATCCTTCAATTGGAGCCTCCCAAGCAAGGATAACACAATTTACGTTTGTACACTGTTAGGACTTTTTGTCTTAATCTATGTAACATAAAGAAGCAGAAAAATCAAAAGGCTAGTATAATTAACATATTTATTTCTATACAGGACGGAAAGGGAACCATAAGAGACAAGTACAGTTTTTGTGAATTAAATCCCAAATAATTATAAATATAATATCACAAATTCAAACAAATAGAACGTTCCAGATGAATTCCTATATTCATCGATGTCCTCATGTACCACATTCGTGAAATTAATAATAATAATTTTTAAATGAGTTTAGAATAGTGTTGAAGTCAATGAGTACTTAGTGATTCGAATGTAAAATTAAATACATGTTTCCTCTGGAGAAAATTGTGACGGATTCCAACAGTCCGATCTTAAAACAGGAATTAGTTGTTTGTTTACTTGGTCCTTAAATACAGATTTTCACATATCATTATGTGGAGACTTTAGAAACGAAAAACCTCTATAACTGTGAGCATGAATGACCATCGAACTATCAAAACGTTGTTTATAAATTAGAATCCTAGCCAGGTATTAGTTAAATAAACATGTTATTTACAAAGTACAAGCATGAACATACATAAACAAACAATTTATATTAAATATACCTAACACGACTTGCACCAGATCAATGATCAAGAACTCGAAACGCTCGTGGAAACTGTTGACACTAGCGACAATTCATCATTGATACCCATCGATTTCTCAACGATATCATGTAGTCGGCGAAGTTGTGCTCGTCAGTCCATGACACAGTGCCGCGATAATGAGAACCATTGCAAATACAACATCAAGTGCCACTTGGATGATCACGATCTCGTTTATGAAACCAGAATTTTACGTAGTTTTCCAGCAACAATTACTGCAGAAGTGTCTCCCACACTCGAAATCACACTAATATTATTGCTCGTGGATTACCGGTACAGTTGGTATAATATACTATCGCAGCCATTAGACCGCTTCGACCTAAACTAATAATGATTTAGGCAGATGGAGGGGTGGAAAAATGTATGGTATGTTGTTTAAAGTCATATATTCGCTTACGATATGGACTCAAACAATGAATATATTTGATATAATCATCAATAATGCTATCTATCAGAGAACAGCTGACTGAATTGTCCTTTTCTCGAATGAATGTACCTGCTCAATCCGTCATTTTAAGTTCTTGTAAGATCCGCACTATTTCTTCCACTTTAAGATAGCCTTTTGAACGGTTTGGAAAATAATTGGTTGTTCTTGTCTCCAAAGGATCATTTATATCCTTGATTAACACCTGATTCATCATGACTGACCGAACAATGCATAATAATTTAAACAACATATTCGTAAATGGTTTTTTATTCCAGAAATATTACCCTGGAGGTTGAGTAAATTCCTTATAAGGGTAATACATTACTTCAGGAATTGGAATTTTGTCCTTGACAAGTGCCATAGTCACATATATTACTAAATGAACCATTTGACTTTTACCATATTTTACACTTCAAGAATTTTTAAGTTTTTACAAACCTTAGGATGTTACGTCCAACACGTTAACTTTGCAACAACTGAACGGTAGCTGTTATGAAAAGGTGATTAACTTTTGTGATCATAGTCAAGTTATATTTCATACGTACCCCACGATAGGTCCTTGTGGAATCATTTCTGCCATCAAGAAATGAAAATGGAAGAGGGAAGTAAACCTTATTCCCTATATGGAAAGTAGGATGCCAAAGACCGAAATCGCTTGTTTATTAGATTTATTGCAGACATTGTAATTGGTCAATATTAATTAATATCTTGCCTAATTTGACAATAAACGTCAAATGGACCTCAACACTGTATCATAGTCAATATTAATGCCTGTAAATCGACATGTATGATACTCCGAGCAAGACAGTTTCTTCATACTAATTTGGATTTACTTATAACTCAAAATGTTTTTGACGTGCATGTTATCAAAAAGGTAAAACATATTGGCATCTATATTGATAAACATTGCAGATGAATATACCTTTCCATCACAAATGTGCAATGGCAATTAAAAGAAAAGCTCTCTTGAAATTAATGTTGAACTTTTTGCCTTTCAAGTTACTTTAACTTTATTTCTTGGGATATACACAATATACACAATATCTATACGATTACAACTGTGCCATATGGGAAACACATCATATTAAATTATATATATATATATATATATATATATATATATATATATATATATATATATATATATATATATATATATGCGTGTGTGTGTGTGTGTGTGTGTGTGTGTGTGTGTGTGTGTGTGTGTATGTATATATAGTTCAAGAAAGAGCCGCCCAAATTATTCTGAAACATCCTATTACGTCTTCCTTGAATGTTATGGTTTTCACATCAGTGAATACCTAAATCTAAAAGTTTTATTTATTTTAAAGGAATCCTGATAAATAAGTTATTAAACAATCTTTCTCAAGATTATATCTCTAACGCAATTGAATTACCAATATCAAATACTCAGGCTAATCTCCGATTAACCGAAATAAACGATATCCTTGGTTAAAAACCAAACGTTTCAAAAGTTCATTCACTTTATCAGCACCTACATTTGATGTAGCTATCCCTGAATATATGTAATTAAAATTCCTGGCATGTTTTATTTTATATATGCATGTGACGTCTGACATACCTGAATGTGGGTAAGTGACATTTTACATTTATAAATATATAATATGAATTGTTACAAAGATTGAGAACTACAAGGCAGATGGGTTCTTCGTGACTAAATCTGGTATCCTGACTAAGTATATATCGTCATCACCATCATCATTGTTATTATTGTTATTATTATCAATATTAGTATTAGTATTAGAATTAGTATTTTATTATTATTATTATTATTAGTAGTAGTAGTAGTAGTAGTAGTAGTAGTAGTAGTAGTATCATTATTATTATTAGTAGTAGTAGTGGTATTAATATCATTATTAGAATTATTATTATTATTATTATTATTATTTATTATTATTATTATTATTATTATTATTATTATTATTATTATTATTATTATTATTATTATTGACGGAAACAAAGAGAGTGGCTGCGCAATGGATGACTTTGTAATGAATCGATATAGTATGAGTATAATGTTGAGATTTTAAAACCGTTAGAGAAACACATTGCACGCTGGTAACTGTGGCGGTCAAATGTGTGTGTGATATATATATATATATATATATATATATATATATATATATATATATATATATATATATATATATATACATATACACACACACACATAGATTTGGATTTTGAAGGTAACTTTAACAATTTATCTGTCAAATTATATGCAGAAGACATGTAGCATGATGTTCCATGCAGTAACAGTATTCTGACACCAGACTAACCATTCATAACACTAGCCTCTTAATGCTGAGAGCCTAGTGAGGGAGAGACGTTAGTACCATTTTAATAAGTCTAACCTCTAGGCCACCAGAACGGTCCACCCGTGAAAAGCTTAGATACTTATTAATATACACAAATCAGGAAGTCTCCAAACTTTGTAAATAAGATTAATATTATACGGGTTTTTTTTGTCCTTCTTGATGATATCAATTACTATTTGAAAGAAAATACTATCGTATCGTATAGTTTATTGTTTCTTTTAACGAGCCTAATGAAACAAAAGTGAATTGTTTTCCTTGGAAGTATGTGCGATTTTTATTAAGTCTTAACCTCTGTATAAATAATCTAATATAAGATTAATATCGATAAGTCTATATATCATTAACTAATTTTCATTCCATCTATAGGATATGATACTTTATTTTAGACTGTATTTGTTCATCATAAGAGCTGCAAGTCTTGTGGACTGCTTGTATCCTCTTCTTTTTGTTTATGTGGCTCTGGTATCTATGCATGTTTTACTCAATCTAACTGACGTATTCCTACGACTGTTAAGTAATCGATTGTGAAACATTAATCGATTTTTTGCTTAGTTTGTATCATCATTGAAATCAAATAATAGAGACATTTTATAACATATATCTCACGATATATCTTAGATTATATCGATGACATCATTTTCTTTCCGAGCGAAAAACAACAATGTGACGGGAGGATTGCCTGTTTGTTTAATGGTTTTTGCAGTTGATTTAGATTTTTGGTCAAATCAGATCCAGACATCGATGAATCTTTGTAAAGATACCAAATCGTAACACCAGATGCAACTTTGGCATCAAATAGCTTTCTCTGATCCTTTAATGTCGTCTCACAGAGTATTCACAGCACGGAAAACCCATCGTAAACGATCGCCGATGGATTCATTTAAATCTAATTAACCACGAGAAGTAGCATTCTTTGCTCAGGCACGTTGCTCGAATGTAAATAAAATGTTCTCGTCAAACAACACGATCCTGGATTTAGATACTGCATCGTCTTAAATCAACAAGTTGTTCTTAGCCACATTTATATTTTCTGACATTACTAAACCTGATCCGAAATGGTACAAAACGACTGCAAGATATGTTGGTCACCCGTTTTTCTCTTCATAAATGCCAATTCTTTATCAACGTTGTTTTTCTCCAAGGTGGCTACCAATCAAATAATGTTATCTTGATACGGAAGGTAAATCCTCAAATGCAGGATATAACATGTCAAAAACTGGTAATTAATGATAAGAAAAGAAAAAGATAAACAAGTTGTGATTTAGAATAAATATTTCATTCATTTTTTTAATGTAAAACTCCTTTTCGAATGTGATTATTGCTATTTAATGATACACTTATTACATGTTCATTTGAACGATGTTTTTAAATGCTTCAAACTTTTCATTTGTTTCATTGCATCAAAATCCAAGTGAATTAAGATATTGGGCAGATATATATATATTGACCATTGAAATTTTTGTACGAAATAATGATGGACAGCTCTTGCACTTAAGCAATGGACAAACATATTCATTAAAAACATGGTCTACATGACACAAAAACCAGTGGATATGTCTCAGCTGTTAGACTGTCAATATTGATTTATCATTAATAATGAAGATAGATTAAGCAGACATCATAATAAGTGGTACAGAAATGCTGATTCAGAAGAAAACACTACATATGGAAATTATATCAAAAAACTGACTAAGAAGGAACTAGTTTGAAACGTTCAGGATGGAAAAGAAAATGATGCAATGAAACCAGTTTAAAGAAAATGATGCAATTAAACCAATTTAAGAGTCGAATAATCCGCTTATTCAGTATAAATATCGTAGCATTAGAACTAACAGTACTCTGACAACAGGACATCTGAAGAAACTGTTAAACAGCGTGTGCTTTCTTTATTAAAGTGTCGTTAAAGATAATTAACTTCGTCCTGCCAAAACTTTTAAGTAAATGGTGAGATACTTAACGTGTGAAAGCCGAATTAAAGATGAAGCATAGAATGACATTTTTATTCTTTAATATTGGAGAATATGCCGTTTTATTCTTACACAATGGAATTTTGTTTTCCTCATAATCAAAAGAGAACGTTCTTGGCCGTAGAAATTTATTAACGTTGAAAAAGAAAAAACAGTGGACAAAATGGTTAGATATTTACATCTAAAACGTTGAATTTTACATGGCATTAAATCGCATGATAGTTATATAATAAGCATAACTGCTAGAAATCCACCAACGTTTTGTTAAAGATTTAATTTGTAATAATATTATTTTCATGCGTTTTTTGCAAATTCATCTGGAGTTTATTCCTACGTTTCACAAACATCTCAAAGGAGACTAACATAACGCTTCATTGAAAGAAATACAACCCAGGCCGGATAGCAGAGTTAGCTCAGTTTGATATTTAAAAAGGATCGTGTATATCATTCACCAGAGTATTAAAATCACTTTAATATAAATTATTATGCTCTCTTTATACCGTCACATCTTATACTTTTTATACGGCCATCTTATCTTACTTCCTTCTTAGTGTCTAATCAAATACTTCACTCTGTAGCTTTATAGCCGCCATTGATCTGTTAGTTGAACATTGGATTGAAAGTCCAAAACCCGCGAGGTCGATACCCGCCAATGCTAGCTAGGGTTGGCTGTCTCAAATTATCATCATGAACATCACTTAGCTACCATTTTGTATGCATGATAAAGCCAAACAAACTGCCCAATGTATCGTTAGAAAAACAACCAACATATTCCAGTCTATGATATGATTACGTTCTTTCAATATGAAGGAAACCTATTGGTGAGTGCATAAACTAATCACTGTACTTTGTCAATAAAAGAGATTCGATCACCGAAAGGCGTTGTAAGTAGATGAATTGCTTCATAGTTAATATGATGCAATAAACTGTGCTCTATTAAAGCGTACCACCACACTGTCAACTATCATTCCAAACATTTTCTGACATAAATGAAATTGATATCTCAGTATCAGGAAGGTTTTGAGGAAACTAAATTTAAATCATCTCTTTAGGCAAATGATGGTGTGAAATTTGTCATGTCTCATAATGGACGAACTATTTCAAACATTTTCATTCTGATAATCGTGCCAAAATTGATGTTAGTTTTACTTGCGAAAGATGATATCGTATACTATGAAAACGAAGTCATTTTCAATTTCTTTTATCGTTTTAGAAGATTTAAATTGCATTCATCAAGAACGTAATATGCCGTTGAATCTTTCGTGATTCGCAATATTATATAAAATATTATTACAATACGCAATATCATATAAAATATTATTACAATACGCAATATTATATAAAATATTATTACAATTGGTTACACTCTTACACTGCGCACATGACTGCAAGTTTCGTAACGTTTCTGTTCGATAAAGATAAAAGCAAAAATCAATAGCATAAATTAAGCTATAACATTTCCAGAATGTCTGTTCTTTCTTCAAAATGACAAGATTGATGCTAATGCTTATAAGACAAATTAGCTGCCTATAGCAGTTTCTTGTATGACACATCATTGATCTCTTCATCACAGAAAACTTTTTTTTTCATTTTAGCAGTGTAAGAAGTGCAGGTATAACATAGGTTCTGTGTTCTTAAGAAAGTTTCTGAAATTATTATCCACTTTTGATTCATCAGCAACACAATACAAAATATAAGCAGTTATTATTCCATAATAAATGTCAACCAGATAAACGTTACAAGTAAACCAAAATAAGCAGTAATGTTGAGTGTCATTGGACTGGAGAAAGTCGTAGAAAATGATGCTGCTGTTGATGAATATGATTACGATGAAGATTTAGGAGTAGGACGAGGAACAAGTATTGCAAAAATATAAGCAGCAATAAGACCACAACAGAAGCGGTACCAACGAAACATTACACGCATTAGTAAATACACATAGTAATGTGACTGGACGAAAAACAAGCTTAAAAGGTAATGGTTGAGGCTGAAAGTCAGATAAAGAGAACATAGAAGAGTTTCCGAATATTGGTTTAATTTCAATAAGTCATTAAAGTTCAGTTGGTTCCAATAATAGTATAGACGTTTGTATGTGATACTTTGTTACGAATATTTTTCTAAATGTGCAGATTAGGAGCAATTACATTAGTCAGCCTCATCAATACAAATGGATTATTTGGCTAGCGCGTAATTCATTGAAGTCTTAAGTCCTTTTCAGTGTTTGAGGAACTTACTATTTAACTCAATGTAATGTCATTAGGTCATTTTAGCGTTGAGAATAAAATAAGTTTTAGTTTATTGTCATATATATATATATATATATATATATATATATATATATATATATATATATATATATATATATATATATATATATATATATATATATATTGTCCGTTTACCTTTCTTAACGTTTCTGACACTTGAGCTGTAAGGCAAGAAGTCTACGTAATGTGCTGGCATACTACTTTTTTGTTATAGATTAATATTATGTTGAACTTTAGAAAGACATGAAAGCACAAGAAGGTCGCATATTGTCAAGTTAATATGGTATACAAGACGCTTGTATTCAAGGTAGCCGTATCCAAGGTAATAGTTTACAAAATCGATTACCGACGTATCGGTTTCCGATAAGATATGTCTTTAATTATGTATGCCATTATTTTAAAATTATTAACCATATTGCAAACTTTAACCGCTCGTTATGCAGTTTGCTATACGAGTCGTTAGTTTAACACTGAATTTTACTTGTCAAAACCTGTGGCATCATCATGTAGTTTAAATGCACTCCTAATATTGGAGTGAAACAGAAACATTAAGATTCAGATGAGGTATATTTCATTATCATCTGATTACGACACATTTTCCGAAATATTTTCCAACAAAATTGAGATTGTGGTGTGTGTGTGTGTGTGTGTGTGTGTGTGTGTGTGTGTGTGTGTTGTGTGTGTGTATTTGATCTATTGTCGTTGAATACTTCGAATTTGAAGAAAGGCTCATTTTTTTTAATCACATATATTCAGTAATTACTCTACAAGCTTACAGATGTAAACATCTTTAATATTGGTGATTCCCTTAGTACATATGTTCTATTGACTAAAACCGATACGAAACGTATGTACATATACTTGGATTCTAACCTTGCTATACAAGTAACATGCATGCCGTATGGAACAAAATGTAATCTACTATTGGGGTAAACAAGTAGATACTATAAACGTAGTAGGATTATCAAGGGAGGTTAATATACATTATGTCAGTGACGTCACTGCGGTAGATGGCACACGGTGCGGTAACTCATGGTGTCTCCCTATGAACCTCCTTCTTGCGCAAAATTTCAGACATTTTATAGACAGTCATTTTGGTATCACCCCCTCTGATGGTGTTACCCGGTGAAATCCGCACGACCATCGCAGCGTCACCTATTGACGCCACTGCATTATGTTTCGATACGTGTGGTCGACACTGCAAGGGTCCCAAGATTTGATTATGCCTTCATAATGTTGCCACATGCTGAAGATCACTGCTACACCACTCGTCCACATGCATCCACAGTGTTACCAAATGTTGTAGAACAATGCCAAACCACCATTGACAATCCAGTGCATGTATCCAAATATTCATGACACCGGAGCAAAGATCTCCCCGTCGTAACAGACGTACTAAAAGAAGTATAGCATCCGAACGTTGAGACATCATCGAGTCAGCACTAGTTTAAATCATAATGAATTTTGGCTGAATGCCGTAATCAAACTTTGAATGAAGGATAGATGATGTTAAAGCCACCATATTGTTGCAAGTGCTAATTTTCCGGTATATTAACAACCTCTTTCAAACAGTGAATACAAAATGGCAACTAACAATTAGATAATCAGACGGAAATACAACCTGTAAAGGTGCATGGAGATTTCTTTTAGGAGATGCACTGATGTACTATTGAGTAATACATTAGTTTGTATTATATATTCATCGCTAACTTGACAATGTCAGAATCGTTCAGCATCTTCGATACACTCCTTAATAATGCAAGACCAGAACGTCTAAAAATAGCATACTATATTACGACCTAATTTGAAACCAAAATATGTACACTTATGTAGTAGACACTTTAGGTTTTAATTTATTATATTTGTCTGTGCATCAAAAAAAGAAAGCCGTCTCGTCTATTTCAAAACAGAGATGAAAATTAATTATGTGGAAGACTTTACTGCGTCACAAATTAAACTTTGTAAGAGGAAAACAAATGAGGGTGTTATTTGCAATGTTCACATCAAACGTGATATGCAATATTGAAATACTATTCTCATCATTTAAATTATTAATTAGGATAAATTTTCGTAACATTTCGTACATACACTGGTTAAGACTATAACATGTCCTCTCTTGGGTATATGAAGATAGCATACAAAATCATACTGTGACCACGAGATACTGCATGTCTGTCAGCGATTTAGCGTTTAAAAAGTAAAGGTTCTACATTCGAGGGGAAAAAATGCAACTGACGGTTTTGGTAGAAAAATAAGGGCATCAGAACCAGTAATCCAATAGGACGAAGACTTTTTATTTCCGCTAGCTGAATGGACTGTCACACACCTGCTACTTTGCAAGCTCCAATGTGTCGAATATAATCTAGCTATTTGGATGCCATTGAAATCATAACATAGCTAGGGTCCCTCCAAAGAACATGAATGTGACAAGACAAAAACATGTCTTCTTTAGCTGGTAATAAGAATGGCAAAAGTATATCAACATTTTTACATGGTCTTTCATAGATAGTTCTGCTCAAAGCACATGTCCTTGGCGTGTATTTAACAGAGTTAATACATCCACTCCATAACTAGCAGAATTGAGTAGAATCGACAATAAAAAAAATTCCATCCATTCAGGACCGACTGAAAAAGTTGACGCAATGCACAATCTTTCGCATATAACTCTAAATTTCAAGTAGACGAAAACGATTAAACACAATTTTAACTTTATGTCGAGCGCGCGACGAAGTTGAAAGTTTCGCTTGGTATCCACCCCAAGCCACGAGCGTCAACGGATCATTATTATATCTTAGACACAACATAAAAAC
Source organism: Unio delphinus (assembly GCA_029339505.1). Taxonomy (NCBI): domain Eukaryota; kingdom Metazoa; phylum Mollusca; class Bivalvia; order Unionida; family Unionidae; genus Unio; species Unio delphinus. The sequence continues at coordinate 3,117,965 of JAQISU010000029.1, read as the reverse complement.
TCTGCAATTAATTTTCGCTGGAAATTGAAGATAATATTGGATGTAAAATGTCATCTGGGGGAATCAGCCTTTCCACACTTCTGTGTTATTAAAATTAAACTTTCCGAGGTCATAGCCATTGTGCGTTGTTTATATATGTCTTCATTCTGAGCATTAATGAACAGTTCTATTAATTGAGAATCGTATGTATCTCTCTTTGAGATGGAAACAAGGTAAAGAGAAAGAAATTATACTATGAAGCATGCGAATGCTCAGCTGTATTTGACCGGAGGTATGAAGGAATGGGCCATGTAAAGGTGATTGACAGAATATTGGAAAGTAACTCAACGTTAAGGAGACAGGTTGAACCACCCTTTGTACAGACATTCCTTTGAGGAAAACGATGTAATGAACTTAGCGGATGCATATGCTACAAAGACAAAACCTAGGGTATAATGTATGTTGATACCACGATAAAAGTGCTCAAAACGAAGGTCGAGATTTGAAAGTTATAAGTATGTTCAAAGTCCATGAATGTGTGCAGAGGTCAGAGCCTTGAGTGAAATGCTGTTACGGATTACATGATCTGATAGTCTTCCAGTCTGATTGATGTAGTGTGCAAATGCATCGGTAATATACTTATCAACGTACTCCATGACAACGTACTCGAGCATAAATCCGCCGTTGTGACATATTTTATATGTCTAAGTTATAGGTCACGTACTGACATAAACTTGACTGTATATTAGAGATGACTTGGAAGTCTACAATCCCGTTCGTTTACAACTGCACAATGAATGATATGTTTGCATCATTTGCTAGTAATTGTACAGGATAAGGACTAGTAGGTGACACATACGTACAAAATCATGCAATAAATGCGGTGGCAGGAAAACATTAGACCCCAAGCAAAATTGCTTGAAATAAATCAGGTTATATTCGACAACTGAAGCATTCATACAAAACTAATCCGTGTCTGAAAAGAAGACATATATTGTAATGAAATTAATATGGGTCAAATGTTATCTACAGGAGTCATTATAGCAAGAGATTTGTCACCCACTTAACGTTCTCTAAGTTTATTGTAATATAAATATATTTCAATATATTTAATAACGCTAGCCTAACACAAGATGGTTGAAAACTCAAATTATTGTGCGAAAGGAAATTTAGTACAACACACCACGCTTTCCATTGACGTTTACACATTGCGCGAAGTTACATAGCTTTAGTGATAGATGTAAGAGAAAAAACTGGGTATGTATAATTTGTTTTTAGCGAGTGATATGTATCACAAACATATAGACCGTCTCTCACTATACGGATATTTTAGGAGCAGACTAAGGCTAACATAAGTAAATTATATTAATGTTAATATAAGCTATTAACAGAACTTGACCTGGTGGATTTATTGCGAAAATTAAGAGGAAGATATTATTCAAATGCTGCATTTACTGTCAAAAGAAGATCCATCAATATTGTATACATTTAAAAAAATAAAAGTTAATGGACGGATAGCACGTGATCATGAAATTACTCAGTTATGATTACCACAAAGTGCCATGGTATGTTGCATCACTTCATTTTAAAGTGAACGTAAAGGTGAATTCAAAGAAAGATAAAATATAATCACATCAAACAACATTTAACACTAATAATCACACTTAACGACGATCAGGAGATATTTTTATGAAGTGCTTTGCATAAACATATGAAACTGTCGAAAAGACTGTCAATGTGGAGTCCTGTATGATTGCAATTGCAGTTATTCTTCGCTAGCTAATATGAGGTTCATATTGAACGGTTGAAACCGCTGTACTCTACGATACTATGAAATCTCACATAGATTTTGGTAAAGTAACGACTCTATAAACCATTTAAAAATCGTGGATTTGTCCATCTGTAACAGCACAGATACATATAACATGTATCTGATCTTATACTACCAAATAACGAATAATGCATTAAATTTCATATAAATGAACACGGTAAGGGGTTGAGAATGACCTATCAGAGGATAAGCCAAATGTTTCGAAGGTCTTTTTATTTGACAACATATTTTTAAATTTCAACCAAACTAATATGCTGATACCTAGAGAATGTTTTTCAAAATAGCTATTCAATTCTATTGTCTGCCACATAAATGGTGATGTGAGTAAATTATGTGCGCAAATTGTGATCGTAAATGACGGGTTTTTAAATGTAGTTTTGTGCTTTTCGAGGATATTTAGAACTGATTGAAATCTCTTAAAACCTTGAAAACGATAATATTCTTAAATCATGCTGAATTGAAGAGGAGCAAATGAGTCTTTAGTTATCAGCATTAGGTTTAATGAGAAAAGAGTAGAAGAATTTGACATTAATGGGTAATTTATCAATTTATTGACAATGAAGAAATTGGAAACTATTTGTCGCCCAGCGAAAGCAAAGAGTAGAGATATGATAAATTAATAACTCATGGTTTTAAACCTGGATAAATATTATGGAGGAACACGATTACTAAACGTACTTTTGTTTTGGAAATTACATAAAAAGAAATACACTGTACGTTATGCGTTCAATGTCAAGGAAACTTGTTTTCGTACTATTCTCCTTCCATTATAAAAAGAAAAGCCATTCCTCGTGTACACTTTATACGAAATGAGAAAACGTGGTGCATGCAGTACCTGTTATATCTTATATCACATGAGAAAATATGTTTTACGCAGTACAGGATCTTGCGTTTCTCATATCAAATGAGGTGATATGCTGAATGCAGTACCATGTGGGTTTCATACCACATGAGAAAGCATGTTGGAAGCAGTACCCTGTGTGTCTTATACCAAATGAGAAGACCTGCTGCATGCATTACCTTTTGTGTCTCGTACCAAATGAGAAGACCTGCTGCATGCATTACCTTTTATGTCTCGTACCAAATGAGAAGACCTGCTGCATGCATTACCTTTTGTGTCTCGTACCAAATGAGAAGACCTGCTGCATGCATTACCTTTTGTGTCTCGTACCAAATGAGAAGACCTGCTGCATGCATTACCTTTTGTGTCTCGTACCAAATGAGAAGACCTGCTGCATGCATTACCTTTTGTGTCTTATACCAAATGAGAAGACCTGCTGCATGCATTACCTTTTGTGTCTCGTACCAAATGAGAAGACCTGCTGCATGCATTACCTTTTGTGTCTCGTACCAAATGAGAAGATACGTTGGATGCAGTACTTTGTGTTTCTCATACCAGTTGAGAAGACATGCTGAATGTAGTACCATGTGTGTGTTTTACTAAATGAGCAGATATTATTACGTATATTTGATTTAAATAATGTATTTATTTTTGTCAGACACAAATTTGACATTTTCGATTAAAAATTCATTCATTGGGAAATTTTTTTTAGAAATTTTTACTCTACAAGTAAACAACAGATGTTAACCTCATTTTCTGACCTTACTTCAGAGTATAAACAAGCTTCTAAAATGATTGGTTGATTCCAAGGACATTACATCTTTACTTTAAAAATGATTGGTTGATTCTAAGGACATCTTTCCAGAGCATGAGTTTGTTATGTGACCTTCTAGAAAATCACGTGACCCCTTCCAGTTTACGAGAAAATCAGTATATAGCTGTGTTTTAAAAACGGTTCAGTAGTTAGTTTGGGTTTTGGAACACAAAGATGTGTGTTTTATTGTTTGAGTGTAAATCATTTCAATTTGTTTGGGATCAAGAGGAATTTATTGTGTTATTTATCTAGAAATTACTTGTGCTCATTTGAATTATTATAAACTAAACTGACTTCATCACGTGACGTCGTCGTCCATATTTGATTACATCGTCAAGATTCGAACCGGGAACTATTAAGACATTTTATTATCAGGACTCTTGCAATTCCACTAGTGGATTATATTGTGAATTCTTTTTGGATTAATTTTGGACTTGATTCTCTAAAACCGTAAGTTTAAATATTTTCTTTTATGAAAATATTTGTACTCAATAAAGTGTTTGTTAAATTTTTACAAGCTAGTTATTTCCACTTCTTTCTATGTTGCTGCTTATTCGAGCCTAAGCACGTAACAATATGTTAAATGCAGTACCTTGTGTGTCTCGTACCAAATGAGAAGACATGCTAAATACCATACCTTGTGCGTTTTATCCCAATAGAGACGATATGCTGCATACGGTATATTCTGTATCTTATAAAAAATATGAGTGTTGGAAAATAGTCTTTATTACAACATGTTCTAATTTTGTAAAATGTACCCACTCTAATTTTTTAAAATAACCATTTTCGATGAAAATGTATCGTCTAAGTGTTTCGTAATTTGAGATAATAATTACTTATATTAGGTGTTGTGTCGTGCGTGGCACGAAGTAACGACATACGATTTGGAAAGAGTTACTGATGAGTCATACAAATATAAGCAAGTACAATTAGTCAATTGTGAAAGTAAGGGCTTCTGAATGTTTGGTTCTAAGTTGACAGGCAATTATTCGTGATATTTGTGTTTTTAGGAACCTTTTTGTTAACAAAAGACTTGCCTCAATACCCTTGGAGATAGTGTAAACAATGGCCTCAAGTCCGACACAGCAGATGTTGTTTGATTCGCTCGTTTATGACACCTCTTGCGTGTTTCAATATCTACTATCCCAACCATACTCATTAGCTACCTATGTATAGATCAAAGCAGATGACAGTTACGCTGACATATATTAATCCGATAAATCAGCCTCCAAACACGCAGTGTTATCTTAGCGATTTGGAGTCATATGTCACTTCATGAAATATTGCAGTTATTGCAGAGATATTAGTCCGAAGCAGTTTTTTTGATAGGTGAACCACTGAACTATGACTAAGCATAATACTCCGTATTACAACCATCATTTCGAATTATCCGGCTATGGAAGCGGATAATCGACTGTTCCATTAATAGCGAACTATCAACCATGCGACTTTCGCTATTTTAAACTATTTGGTTGTTTCGTCATGTGTTTCGAGCATCCTAGGATTTATCGTGTGACGCACATAATGCTTTGAGTATCACGGTTTATGAAAAAGTTTAAAATTATAATAAGCCCAATTTACAAGTATGGATCGTGCGGTACAATATAAAACGTTCTTTGCACTTTCTGATCAATTTCATAGCCCTATTTCACCAGCTCACCATATCTTAATTGGAGAAACACGTAAGAGCAAATTGCATGTGTAAAACAAGAAGGTGTGTGTGCGTATGATTTGGATTTGTAAGTAGCTTTAACAATTCCTCAGTCATATCGCAGTGAGGCAGTTTATAGTGATGTCTTGCACACGGCATCATATCCAAGACATGCAGCATCATGTCCCATCCAGTCACATTATCCTGATATCAGGCCGACCAGACCTAACACTAATCCCTTAATTCTGAGCACCTAGTAGGCCAGCTGTTAGTACCATTATATAAGTCTAAAGTATGATTCGGCCAGGGTTTGAACCAAAACAAGAATGGACCTAGCGAGCAACGTTTGTATATGTTACAAAACTGTGAGAGCGAAATATTAAAATGTATAAATTCTGCTTCATCAATTTTCATTCAAATATTGTATTTCAATCTTGCAATAAATGTATTAAACTTTGGTTACTAGTTTTAGATAATGTATTGTCTCTGACTTTGAGGTAACACAACTAATTAGAAGTTACATCGAAAACAGATCGCATATTCAAAACTTTAAGTCCGGATCAATTTTACCCCAACCTGCAGCATAAAGAACGGTAGTAAATCGTTGCACTTGAATGGTTAAATCAATGAAACAAGCATACCTATTATCGTATATTCGGCCAGAAAGAGAGCTTCCTTTTAAATATATGCCCTAAAGAAATTTCCATTTTAAAATAAAACTCTCACTGAAATAAGTCACATGATCTGCATCTATGTGTTTTCTGTATTTGTTTCCAAAACTATTTTCACACAATAGTTTTACATTAAAACATTTCAACATTAATCAAGCAAAATCGTCATTATTCTAAAACACAGGAACAGTAGGCGTAACTATCTCTTTAAACATGCATCGACGATTTGAAACAAAGCATAAATTTAAGTGCATCCGGCTGCTGTCGCTTTTATTGATTGTAGTTGTTTAATTTCAAGCCTATTTTGATCTTTCCTCTATTGGTTCCATACGCTTTGAAACTTCTTGTGACATCATTTAATTATCTGCGCAATACATTCTTGTAAAATATTTGGAAATGCTGATAGCATCATACACTGCTAAACAGATTTAAGAACGATTTATGCGCAAATTGTGCAGAAAATAATGTTTAATCCAATATCGCCAACAATATTTTCTTTGAAACCTTTTTTCCCTAAAGGCATTTACGTCTTGCAAGCAAAGATCGAACTTGAAATTATATGGATTTTCTCGATGAACATGGGAGATCAAGCTGGCATACTAAATATTGTTAGAATGCGTAAATGGCACAATAGAATGCTAGTCTTAGTCATGCATAAGATTAAAGTGCTAACGGTTTTGATGTAACAAACTGATATATTCCAAAATATCTCTAAATTAATTAACAATGATCCCGAAAAAGTGAATTAATCAGAAATTAATAATAAACACTTTCTAATTTCATATAATTGTTTAAATAAATAAATCCACTAAAATCAAAATTTGAAAACAAGTCAAAGACTGAGTCCACATTGAAAACAAGTCAAAGACTGATTCCACATTGAAAACAAGTCAAAGACTGATTCCACATTGAAAACAAGTCAAAGACTGATTCCACATTGAAAACAAGTCAAAGACTGATTCCACATTGAAAACAAGTCAAAGACTGATTCCACATTGAAAACAAGTCAAAGACTGATTCTACATTGAAAACAAGTCAAAGACTGATTCCACATTGAAAACAAGTCAAAGACTGATTCCACATTGAAAACAAGTCAAAGACTGATTCCACATTGAAAACAATTCAAAGACTGATTCCACATTGAAAACAAGTCAAAGACTGATTCCACATTGAAAACAAGTCAAAGACTGATTCCACATTGAATACAAGTCAAAGACTGATTCCACATTGAATAGTATGGTGGCAATACGTAATATCTGTTGACGTTTCCCTTATATATAAATTTAAGTCGAAATATGAGGACCAGGATGAGATTCAAAACTTCATTTCTGAAACATTCTCAAGTGTCAATGATATTAGATCCATTACTGATAAGTTAGTGAAGAACATGGGAAACAGCAGATACGACAGGATTTCCCATGGAAAACCAATGTCCAGAACTCAACTTCATTAAACATCTTTACATACAAATAATAATAATAATAATAATAATAATAATAATAATAATAATAATAATAATAATAATATTAATAATAATAATAATAATAATAATAATAATTATAATAATAATAATAATAATAATAATAATAATAATAATAATAATAATAATAATAATAATTTATCACATATTAGGTATAGTTTTAGTTAAAATATCACTCTATAGGATTCTGATTGGTCTAAATAAGACCATAAAATTATTGTTATGCCAGTTGTTGAACTCGATTCGCGAACGGGAATTGGGGAAAACTTCTCTCAACTGTCTGAATATGCTTATATTACACCCACAGGATTTTTTAATAACAAGAATAAAAATATGAAGTAAAATTAAAGGTATTGCTTATTTGATGGTGTGGTGGGGAGGAGCGGTATATCTGTAACATTGATATAGAATCCACTGTAAAAACATGCGTGGCTTAAATGTTAACTTATTTAAATAAATTCACCTTTGTATATAAATTGATCTGCTAACATAACTTATCCATCCATACTATCTTCACACAGTATATATGCAAATCCGACTAAAAAATAAATTTCTTTACGCCTTCTATATAGTTTTTTTTTGTTCCAGTCAAATACTGCAAATATCCGGTCTCAAATATGCCAGTGTTAACAATTCTTTACATCATCGACGGTTTCTGAGAAACTACAAGATTAGCAGAGTTTACGCAGTGAGTACTTTACTAAGAAGTTGCAAAATAATTTGATAAAATTGAAATAATCAAATGACTTGGGACAATTTACTTGAGTAATTACTGAAATTCAATTTAACTTAAGATTAAGCAGATATGCTAATAACAAGATCTTATTAGCAGTTCAATTCAATATTCCAGTTTATTAAAGTAGCAAGTGAATTTAAATGATAAAGATATATACTACAGATGTAACCATATAAATCATTAGATATATAAATACATTCACTTTCAAATTTGACTACGGTGGTTTATCAAACAAATATACAATAGAGTTATATGTACCGTGAGATAATACGTTTTGACATTATCATATTAATTGTGATGCATGGATGGCAACATCATCATGTGGATTATCATATTAGCACTTTTACCAGCATTAATGTTCCTTACAATTGGTGATAACTATAAAGAGATTTTTTAAACTATTATCAAAGGCCACAACGCCTATAATATATATATATATATATATATATATATATATATATATATATATATATATATATACTTTTACAACTAGACATGAGAGATGTGAAGCAAGAAAATAGTGGGGTATTGGATTATTGATGAGATGCAGTCCTTAGCCACACCAAAAGAATGAATAAAATAGGCATTTGTTTCCATACCAACGTGATATTAGACAGATGACTTCCTCTGATAAATTTAACGATACGATATTAATTCATATTTATTTCCATACCAACGTAATAATAAACAAATGAATAAAAAGAATACCAAGAAAACTAAAGTGGTTACAAAATACTATTTTGATCAGCAAGGATAATGCTCACTTTGTAATGTAGGTAACTTTTGAGAAACAAAATGTTTTTCGAACCTAATTTTAAATTTTACTAATGAATTTATAAAGATTGGTTCTGCCGCCACTAATTCCTTCATAAGTATCCTCTTGCATTACTTCCAATAGATAATAAACATTTCAATACAACCTATTGGCACAAATTTTGTTGTAAGGGTTAACCATGGCTGTTTTAACATTTTACTGGTGGTATAAGATATTCTTACAATTAAAGATGTTCAATAAAAACGCAGTACCTGTGAGCGAAACAATGATTAGAATTATGAGAACTACTTACAATTTTACAATATCTGATTAATTGGTGCAAACAAAAGATAAATGATCAAACATGATCAAAAATAAAATTACCGATATACTTAAAACGTCAGAGAGAAATTCAAGCAAGCACTGACAAATAGAAAGAAATACGAACAAGTTTTAAATGAATATATCAAATTAGAAATTCTTAATAATATAGCTGTTTTACAAGGAAGTATTGACATATTAATTATTATCTTAAAATAAATGACTTTCATGAGCAACCATTTATAAAGAAACAAATACTAATTCTAAAACCAGAATTTAACATTAACTGAATGAACTGATAAATGATATATAGAAAACTAGAAGATATATTTACTCTCAACTAAACACAGAAACCAAAAGAAGGAGTAAAACAATAAATCGATTGTAAAATTTAAATTCAAAATTTAAAGAATTGCCGTGACAACATCAAAGAAAGAGCTAATATGTATATGTAACTTATTTTATGGTTTAAGAGATGCAGCAACAATAGACGATATATGTGCTCAAACATTCAAACATATACTTGTGTAAAAAATGATGAATGTGTTTTACGAAAGAAAAAAATGGCTTGTTAAGTTGAGTCTTGTGACACATTTTTGTGAATTTGTTTGTATATATATATATATATATATATATATATATATATATATATATATATATATATATATATATATATATGTATGTATGTATGTATGTATGTATGTATGTATGTATGTATGTATGTATGTATGTATGTATGTATGTATGTATGCATGCATGCATGCATGCATGTATGTATGTATGTATGTCAAACTAGTACAAATGACGAAAGCGTAATGTATGTGTCAATGCGAAAGGAAAATTGAGTTTAATGAGATCAAAGTAATAACACTGCATTTTATTAATGAACGATTAAAGAAACAAGGAAATAAAATTTAAATAGTTTTTTTTTATAATTCTTCTACTCATTCAAACGCTGGTTGAGATAATACAAGACAACGTAAACTTGGTTAATTTATATCAGACAGCGGATAAACAAATTACTTGTAAGTATCGTTTATTTGTATTGGAATGGGCTAACTTCTTTATATTGTATGTACAAATTTGTGACGGAAACTAACGACAAAGAGTTAGGTCACACAATAGAGAGGAGCAAAGCGATTACGGATGTTAAACATGCATAACTTCTCAAAAGTAATGACAGAGCTAACCAGATGTAACGAGTGTTAATCCAACTCATCGTTGTACTGCACTCTCCCGATTAGTATTAGCAAATAACAATATATGCCGGTTGAAAGACCTTGTACATCGTCTAAAATATTGATCGTAACTTGCAGCTATTTGTATTTTCCCATCGGAAGTTCAACCTATATGCTAATAATTCAGCTGTAACAATTTAGAAAATATGCCTCTTAGACGTATATCAATTACGTACCACAGTAATGATATGTCTGTCATACCTGATGATTGAACTATTTCATGATAATTAAAGATGTCTGTTTGCCAACACATACAACGAAAAAGAATATAAAACGATATTATCAATGGAAAACAAAGACTTACGATGAAGAGTGGCTAATATGGAGTTGAAACGTTTCAGTTTACGTATATTTCTAAATTTTTGAAAACCGTTTCAGACTTTGATTTTGGTCGAGACTTAAGATTTAGGATCACATTGGAGAAAGACGTGAACGACCGTGATTATGCATAGGAGAATATTTTGTCTTAAAAATGAGGGAGTTGCCTCAAATAAAATTGCTATTAATCCTATGGATTTAAAATGGATTTACTTATCTTAATGGCTACGTTACCAGAGAGAGAAGTAGTGATATGGCAGCTAATGCTGTACAACGAGAGAATTTAAAAATAGCCTTGATCAACTATAAAGGAACACAGAGATGTATAACGAAAAATTGTTTACTACAGCAATTGACACACTATTGATTGGGTTAGAAGTATTACGAAAGTGCTTCTTTGACGCAGTGATAAAATGAAGCAGAAACATTTTAACGGATGAAAGAAATGTATATTGATAGACATCAAAAGCATGTCCAGATTAATAATACTGCTGTGAATATTGTTAATTCAAATCTGAATAGTTTTTAGATTTATCCTGAAAAGCACACAAAGTAATATATTACAAGACAAATGACACCAATTATCAATTGTTCATTCGATACTGCACTAGCATATATACATAAAAGTAGTTGATGCAAAGAATGTGTTTATTTATTTTGTAAATTGGTAAATTAAAATAATATTTGTTTAAATATAAAAACGAAACATTGATCAAAGAACATACACCATAGACGTACATTTATTTAAACTATTCTCAAACTTTTAAATTAATTAGAAATTAATGATTACTCTCTTATTATGTTTAATCATCACATTTAAGTGACATTACATTTTTATGTTCTAAACAAATCACTTAGCATTCTTTCATCGACAACACAGATACATTTTACACACGTTTGTAGGAAGCACCTTAAATAAAACGGGGAGAACAATAATAGCTCATAAGTTCTAAATTCATTCCTTAAATAAATCGTTTTCAGATGGAAAAGGATCTAAAACACGATATATAATGTTTAAAGTCAGAGCAACATCAACTATCACCTTAATTACCAGCGCGAGTATTTCATGCACTTATACGATTTTGTTTTGTCTTCAATGATAAATTATTTACTTAAGTAAATTTCTCAATGATTATTTGACTTTAATTGTAATCCACAGGTTGTCATTTTCAATAATATCAATTAAATACAGGTATATTAAGTTTTTGAAATTGCATCAATACTAAATCTAAGGTATAAGTATTATTTTAAAAAAAACTATCAAATATACTGGCTAGGAATTTGCTAAAGTATTGGAACGTTTGATCTAATTTTATTCACATACAAACTTGAACAATGTTGTATATGGTTCTTTGAAGTCCTTTTACAATGGTGGCCTAATGATTTCCCTTTTCAAATAAATAAATAAAAGTAGCAGCAGGAGGTGCGACGGTGACAAATCCCTCCCCAATTTACAACTTTTAGTCTCCATTTCGAAATCTGAGACTTAACGAAAAATCGCTAACTCGTATTTTGCTGATCTGAGACTTAGTGATTTTTGCCTCCAATATTGTGAACAACCCGCAGAATTTAATTATAAATTCTATCAAGTCCGATTCGATATCGTGTCTGTGGATCATGTAATGCTATTGTGACAAATCCGTGTGGAGTTTGTTGAGTATTACTAAAGAAGTCTTTAAACTGATCAAAATCCATATCACCAGAGCACCAAGTTTGCCAAATATTTTTTAGCGTGTGTATATCCACCCCCTTAAATACACTTAACAAATTACAATTATCACGAATTATTTTAGGAATATGTGCATACCTATGACCTACATAAATAATATCAGCATTTTTGTGCCTACCACGTAATATAATCTCTGTGGGGTTTTGTTGTTTTTTAAGTGTAACATCATCATATACCACAAGATTATTAATACTTCCATCAAGATCATCCACGGATGGAGCTTTATCAATATCATTTATCACATGAATGACATCCTCTCCAGCTTTTTTAGATGCAACTTCATTAAATTCTTTTAGTACATTATAGCAGTGTTGATCATCTACACTCGGTGCGATTAAATATAATTTATCCCAAGCCATATGTTTCATTATCAGTGAGAGTAATAGTTGAGTTTTTCCGCTTCCAGATGGTCCAATAATTAACATTCTGATAGAATTCGGTAGCATCGGGTGATGTTTTACAGGTTCCTTTTTCTTTGTAGCGCTAAAATCAAATACTTCCATTTATTGATATGTGTTTATTTACTATAAAAGTTATGGATTTATATTGTGTGAAATGTAAGAAACGTACACCAACAATCAACGAAACAACAGTTACAACTAAAAATAATCGACTAGCACTTTCAGGTAACTGTGAAATTTGTGGTATAAAAAAATTTAGATTTATAAAAAAAAAAACAGCAGGAGATATAGCCGCTAGTTTAAGTAATCTTCCAGGACTTCCTTGGGCAAAATATCCAGGTGAAAAACACATTCCAGGATATAGTTATTGTGGACCTGGAACTCGATTAGATATCAGACTCAACGAAAATGATCAACCAAATCCAGGTGAAGATCCTATTAATGCTATTGACGAGGCTTGCCGTGTTCATGATATCGCATATCGAAGTAATGATATTCAGCAGCGTCATCTCGCAGATCTAAAATTAATTCACGCGTTAAATGCAATTCCAGATAAAAAATTCAAAGAAAAGTTAGCTTCTTTGTTGATAAAAACCGCTATGAAAGGTAAAATAATGTTTGGTAATTGAAAATCTAAATTATTTTACAATAACATGGAATCTATTTATTACTCTCCTCGAGGATATTGGAAAGGTTATGCAGCAATTAAAAAACTCGCTAGCGCCGCATCAGTGAAATATAAAACCGCGAAAGATTGGTTATCCAAACAGGCGTTATGGCAAATTTATCTTCCGGGTCCTAAAAATTTTAATTATTCTCATTTTGATGTTTTTGTACCAAATGAAGTTCATCAAGCCGATATATTATTTCTTCCTTATGATAACGGTTACAAATATGCATTAACTGTAGTTGATATCGCTAGTAGATATAAACAAGCAATACCGTTAAAAACAAAGTCGTCAAAAGAAGTCTCCGATGCATTTGAAAAGATTTATCGTAAAGGTCCACTAAAATGGCCAAATCTATTACAAGTTGATCCGGGTAAAGAATTTCAAGGTGTTGTTACATCTACGATGAAAACTCATAACGTAGCTATACGACGAGGACACATTGCAATACACCGCGATCAGGCAATTGTAGAGCGATTTAATAGAACTCTCGCTGAGCGGTTATTTGGATATCAATACGCAAAAGAATTTACTCAAGAAACTCGCTCTCGTGAATGGGTCTCAAGGTTACCAAAAGTAGTATCCGCGTTAAATAACGAAATAACTCGAATGATTGGCATCAAACCTAACATCGCAATAAAAAAGAAAGTATGTACCTAGCATTTCCACTAACACTTCTAATTTCCAACCAATTCTTAGTAACGTCACTGTAAGATATTTATATGAGCCAGGTGAACTCGAAGGTGGTGGCGCAAGAGCCACTGATCCTATTTGGAGTATCACTACACATAAAATATCATCGTCGACACGATCTTTTAGTGGAAACGCTAGCGTTTCTAGACCAGCAATTTATAGATTAGATTCATCCGCACCTCAGCGAGGATTTACGCGCGAACAACTACAAGTTATTCCTGACGACACTCAATTACCACCACGAAAAATTAGTTAGCGTGACGTACATTACACGCGAGACAAGTTAATCTCACATTGCCAAAAATATGTCCGAGATTATTATCAATTCTGTCAACGGTAAATTGGCGACAATCTCCAGGATGAAATCTCCAGTGCATTAAACAATTGCAAGCAGCGCAGTGATTATCTTGTTGCTCTTTCAGTGATAAAATCAATTTTGAGTTAATACTAAAATTTCTATTTTTTTTCTTATCTTGTTGTCGATATCCCGATAATTTTTTCTCAACAATGTAAATATCAACATCAGAACTACTTGCTGTATCTTCGATGTTAATTCGACGTAATTGATTTATTCGTCTAGCTCTAGATACCGCTAAATAAACTAAATTTGACCACTCAATACGATTATCTACGATCCAAATAATTGTATCTGTGATTGTTAATCCTTGTGATGAGTGTATTGGGGCGGCGTATCCTAACATCCAAGGAGAATTTTCAGCCCGCAGCGCATCTTCAACTACATCAATGTCCACGTGTACAATTTCATTTAACACTAATTTTTCAATACGAGAAACGCTAGCGTTTCCACCTGGAATATTAACATTAATATTTTGTTGTCGTGTATCAGATGGTCTGTAACATAACGGTACTTTTACATCAGGAAATTTTTCTTTGTGTATCTCAAATAATCGTCGCTGAATATCATCACGAGTTATTTTTCTTGGGGCAAATACTATATCAGCGGGTGTCCAAGATTTCCAGAATTCCTCCTCAAGAGTTTCTAGGATAACTTCTCTGAGAATTCTACATTGCTCGTAATCGGATTTCCGGCGGATTCTAGATTTTAAATCTTTTATTTCATTATCTAGTGATCTAAAATCTTCTGTGGTTTCCTCATAATAATCAACATTAGTTTTCAACCACTTATGTGGTGATTCTCCACAAAATGGTGGTGGTTGACCATCATCACCGCACATTATCACCTTAGTGTTTTTCGTGGATAACCAACCTAGAAACTGTTGTAATATTTTTAACGGTACTGTACACACTACATCCCAAAGAATTATTGGTGGGATAAATTTATTGCCCATTCTTTCTGGAGTCCACGCATCACCTTTCCACCTAAAAAAACTGTGATAAGTACTAGCAGGAATTCCACGTTCTTTTATATCTTTCTTTAGTTTGTGAGTTGGTGTTAGCGCTTTTATGTTAGAAATGCTAGCATTTCCATTTCCATTTCCATTTTTATATAATCTAATAACTCTTTCAGTTTTTCCAGAACCTCCACAACCGTTTAAGTAAACCGTTTTATATCTCGTTATAGGATCAAACACCGACGGGGATAAGGGAAACCCTAATTGGATATTTTCTGGATTTTTTACGCGGTAACTATCAAGTATCTCAACATCTACATGATGGTTATAACAGTGTAATCGCTCTTTTTTAATTCTCCAAGTTCCCCAACCACCAGTTTCACTAAGAAATTTCTTGACAGCGTTAATATGTTTTTCATGAAAGTACATAGAATCCGTGGCAACTCTTACAGCAATATCTGGAAATCTATTTATCATCGAGAATAAATTAATACTTGTATACGCTAACATGGAAGATCTTAAATGTGTATATTGAGCACTTTCTCCATCTATGTAAGTTATAACAGTTCCGTATTCTTTCCCATTTGATAGTAATGCCTTTCTACTTGTTATAAATCTATCAGTATCAGTGAGATGTTTAATAATAATTTGTTCTTCAATCGGATCAACCACCAATCTAGAAGAAGTTCGAGCATTAGAAAATTTTCCTCCTTGAGTAAATTTTCCTATTATTTTTCGTCCTAAATCCTTTGCTGATTTCTCTCTATCACAATATATTTGTTTAGCAGTTTCCATAATCCGCTTTTCACTGTACTCCGGAAAATTCTCTCTTACCTTCTCAATTTCTCTATCTAAATCCGGTGTTGGTAACCAAACATCTTTTTGAGATTTATAACTTATTATTGCTTCACCGACAGTCAACGACGTTAACATACCACTATCTAACATGTATCGCAGCAGTACAATATGCGTCCAAGCTTTCTCAGACATATGTTTGCCAAGCCAGCAATAACTACAAGGATGTAATCCATCGCGGAGTTTATACGCAATAACCTTAGCAAATCCGGTTAAATCAAAATCAGGTAAATCCCCGTTAATGGCAACACGTGTCATCTCATGTGTTGGGTGTCCAAAACGGTTGAAATATTCAGCACACTCTCCCATTCCTAAAAACCCTCCAGGATAACTAGCGCTCATATCAGCAGAGATTAAATTATTAATATTATACTCGGTGTTATACAAGCCGCCATTTCCGTATTCAACACAACTCAATTTTACATCGTCAAGAAATCCTTTCGGGGGTTTTCTCCAAGAATTCTTTTCACGGGCGTAATGAGCCGCCACCGATGATACTGTAAAGGAATTACATAATATGTTTTCATCAAAATTTTCCACGAAATTCTTTGTAATATTCTTCATGCGATTATTTAATTCTTCGATACAGTATAATTCTCCGTTAGTTTTCACAAATTGATCAAATTCCATTTCAGGATTTTCATCACTTTTAAATAACCATACTCCGGTTGAATCATCTTTGTGGATCTCCGCGATTGCATCAAATAATTTCCCGTCAAATTTTTCAGGTATATATTTTACAACCTTTGATGGAGGAAATTCAGTAATACCAGAATTCCAGGCGTGTTCGTTGTGATCAATAATTTCAATTGGTACTTTATTTGACTTATATTTACAATTGTGTAATATTTCTCCGGTTAACGTCTTAACTGTAATTGGGTATCTTAAAGATGTTTCTAACTTAGCAACATCACTAATTGAGGCCCTACCTTTTTCCATCATCTGTTCACCCCAAGTTGTTATTTTTTCACATCGCTGTTTAGTTAATCCGTTTCCTCGCGAAGAATTTTTAAAATGTTCCATAACTCGCTCTGCCACGCAATTTATGGACGACGTTCTCATCGGATACATTCTATCGTGATCAATATCTGTTTAAATTCTATATAACCCGTACATCACAACAGTCACCGGGTAACGGTTATTATAATACTTGCTGTCAATTCCAACTAACGCTCCGGGATTCATATCACGATTGAAAATTACATTCTTACCATCTTTCATCACAGGGTGATAATTATCTCGGATAATCCATCTGCCTGGACTACTTCCTTCTCCTTCTTCCCACTTTATCCATTTTATTCTACAGTAGTATCTGTAATTACCCAGCAACGATATTATATTCATCGCGCGAACTTCATCTATGGGGTAGTCATAAAGTTTTCCCTCATCATTTATTCGGTAACTGGTAAACATACCTAAGGCTCCGTCGCGGCGAAATTCTTTCATGGCGTACTTTCTCATTTTTTTAAGTTCTCTATTGAGTCCTCTCAATGATAATCCAGATCTCGCATCGAATGAAAAATAAAATTTACTCATTATAGTCATAGTATACAATTATAATATATACAATTAAAATTTATATTTAAATAAAAAAAAGTTTTTTAAAATATATATTATATATGTCTACGGAAATCAATACCGTCAACGACGAATCAGTGATTACGTGTAATTGGTTACCAATCGGTAGCAAAAAAAAATGTCAACGACGTTGCGAGGGTGAATATTGTTATACTCATAACAGAAATATTAAACGCGGAAGTACAAGCCCGAAGCCTTGTATTGTGTGTGGTATTGGAGTACGAGGTAAAGTTCAATTATGTGTAAATCATGGGGCTGGAAATTATAGAACTTTAAAATTAAATTATGACAAACATCAACACATAAAACATCGCGCGACTATTATTCAAACTCCAGAAGATTATCTAAAAAAGCTAAATATACAATTCCATTTAAATAAATAAATTCTATATAAAATAAATGAATTCAAACGAATACCGCCCGCATCCGATTTACGTTAACTACGAGGCATCCCGAGATGGAGCTGTTAGAAATCATCGAACAAGAAAAGAAATTGGATATGTTAATCATAGAGGGTTATTTACAGATTGGTATAAATTATCCAGGAAAAGGAAAGTATCTCGCTCATAGACTTATAGCTGAGATTTTTCTCGGAGAAATTCCTCCGGGTTATGTGGTTGATCACATCGATGGAAATAAATTAAATAATCATATTGATAATTTAAGAATAGTAACCCCGAGAGAAAATTCTCTTAATAAAAAACCAAATTCAAGTAAAAATCGAAAAAAAAGACCAGTAACAGGGTTTTATAACAGCGAGATTATAGATTTCAAATCAATATCTTCAGCCGCGAAGTATTTTAATATTGATCCAACATCTGTGAGCCGATCAGCTGATTATATAACTTCAGCAGCATATTCCGATAAATTTAATGCTAAAGTTTCATTCGCGTGGAATTGAAATCAATTATGAAATAATTTACATACAGCTATTATCAAATTGCTCAGCAAACTGAGCTATATTTTTTTCTTCCTCAAATACATCACCAATGGATTTCAATAGCGGATGGAGGAGTTTAGAAAGAGTAACAAATTCATCTAATACGTTATCATTACCCAATTTAAGTTGATAAATTATTTGATTACGTTGTCTGATTAGTGTTTTAATTACACGATACTCTGATCGATACGTTGGATAATCCTTAGCTCGTGCAGATTCAATCCTATGAAATTCACTCAAAAGATAGTCAGCATTAAAATGTGGTATTTTTTTTCTTCTGTTATAATTGCAGCGATGGCCGGGATTTCATTTACATGATTAAGTTGTGTTACGATTTCGTCGACGATAATTTGGTTCATTATACTGTATATATTTCTTTTTTTTAATTAAAATTTAATTCATTTTTATGGAAAAACATATGGGAAATTAACATTAAAAATCGACCACTTAACCCTACGGCGACCATGGATTAAAATCTGTTAAAAATCATCAAAATTCATCTAAAAACTTTAAAATTCATTTAAAAACTTTAAAAAATTCATTTTAGGTGGAAAGGTCTACGGGAAATTAACATTAAAAATCGACCACTTTACCCTACAGTTTTGACAACGCAGTGATTAAAAAATGGCTAAAAATGGCTAAAAATGACTAAAAATAACACAAAATTGGCCAAAAACAGCTAAAAATTAGATAAAATTATTTTGAAATTATTTTAAAAATATATTTATAATACAGCTTTTTCCTGGTTTACTGTTCTTCTTATTCTTTTTCTTATTCTTATTATTTTTCCTTAAAAATTGCTTTGCAATTTATGACATTACATTCAACGTGATTTGTAATTTTTCTTCACGAAGATCCAACAACGAAAAATCTTGATCAACAATTCTAAAAAACATCTTTTTGTTATACTGGTTAGCTATCTGTAGATATGTTGCTGGGGATGGATTCTTCACAATTAAACTGCCAGGAGAAACGTTGGGTGAAAACGTATACAGGATATAACCTTGCGATGCATTATTAGATTTTTCAGTATCAATCGTGTAACTACCTAATACCGCATCACAAATAACATAAACAGCAATTACCGCTGATATATTAACGTTACGGGGGGATTTGTGTTTGTGTTTGTTTCTCGGTGAATTGTTATACGTAAGTAATTCCTGTACCGGAATAAATTTAAACCATAGCGCATGAATCTATGGAAAATACTCATCCATAATCTTTCGTTGCATAATCATTAATTCAGGTACGCACCAACCAGGGAATTTATAACTCTGTACTGTACTTTCAGTAGTGGAAGTTAACTTCATGAAACTTTCTCGGTGATTATTAATTGATATATCTAGCAGCGACTGATTGAGAAAATTCATATCCGCGATAATTTGATTAAGAATTCTATTATTTTTACAATTGTATCTCTGGTAGTGATCACATCACTGAATTCATGGGCGGTATTAATTATATTTACAAAACAAGATCGTTGCTGTTGGATTCGTTGAATAAACTTTTGTTTCATCGCATTAAAAATCTGAGGTAGTGATTTCCAAGTTATTGAAAACTCCCACGGTGTTACTTGTTGCAACTTACCCCACCATGATATCGGACCTTCTTGTGGATACTCAGACATTTCTTGAGTTAGCATACGAGAGCGTTTTGGCATTTGGGGTAGTGATAACGCGTACACGTTACTGTTGTCGCTATAATTAAATTCAGGAAATAAACGCGGATTAGCCACAACACCCTCCGGAAATATTGTCAATTTATCGATAAAGTCAGATAATTTTGGCTCCGGTAATCTATGATGCGTTGCAGGAAGACTATCAAGCCATCGTCTGTGAATCACCGGAAAGAATTCGGAGATAGTGTCGCTGAGTTTTCCTCGCTGCCACGGTACATTATATCCGGGATATTTAAAACTAGGGATATCTTCAACACGAATATTATATGTTGTTGCAAATTTTTGTTTAGCTTCCGGAGTAAGCGCTGAGACGGTATCAATTGCGTGTTGATTATTATCTTCAGCGTCCGCGATTATCTGATTAAGTATTTCAACGAACTTGATAGTATTATCGCGATGTGGTGGAACTGCACCTATCGCAGACACCAATAAATTTATAAACCGATTAAAATCAGAATTTATTAATGCAAGATTTGCAGAGATATTTGGAATATCAGCCTCACCTATCACAGCTCCTCGCCGTGTATACGTAAATTTAAAAATATCATCAACATCGCTGTAATATAATCCGTGATCACTTCGTTTCTCAGATATAAAATCAGACTTTTTAGGTTCAGGTTGTAGTGATGCTGGATCAATTGTATCTATGAAAGATTCGGGATATCCCAGTAACGTCCTTATACTACTATTGTAAATATCTACGGCGTAATTAGGTGAATTTATTTCTATGATCGAACTCAGTGAAGATTCTTTAGCTTTAATTTCAATTGGGTGTTTATCATCAGCCTCAGTAAGAGGAGTTTCTTTACCTGATACTAAATTCTCCCCGGTTATATGTTCAATCTCTTCGATGATTATTTCACTGATATCCTCGATATCATACGCGCCTGTTGGTATGTGGATTGTGTGCCATTTAGTTGTATCAGCGATAGAACCATCCGGATTTTGTTTATAATTAGCAGAAAATGTGAAACTGTTATTAGGGAGTTTACCCTTATACGGCTCTGACCTCACATTCGGCCAGCTGTAGTAACACCGTAATTGAGTTAATGCAATTTCAGATGCCTTCAACGGAGGACTAAATTCAGCGGTGAATTCCGGAGTTTTCGTTGTAATATTTATCAGTGATGTTTTCATTGAAGTTGTATTATTCGCGATTTGATTTAATAATTCTTGAGACATTATTGTAAATTGTCTTTAGAAATCTAAATAGATTTTTAATCCGTAAAATATTTTACATCCTCATCATAAGTTTCAATACTAAAATTACCTTCTGTTAGGAACATTATAGCGTCCTCATTTGGAGGATAATCCAACCAACCAATTACTGATCTAATACTACTCTGGTAGATATCAACAACAATTTCCGGGGCTATTATAAATATGTTTCTATAAGATAGTATAATTTTTGGTATAAAATTCTCTGGATTTTCACCTATAGTGGCTGAGATATTATTATTTACTTGTTTATTAATTTCTTTCATGGTGTATTTACCTGGCGCGATTCCAACAGTATACCAATCGATGGGGTATTTCCAGGAAAAAACGATTGAATTATTTTTTTTCGTTATTAGGAATTTCATTGGAGAGTTTTCCGCTGAGGTCATTATGTATATTGTCAGTATTTAATTTCTTCATCGCGGAATTATAACACTCAGTGATATGTGAAAATTCATTCTCAGTTATCTCACTATCACTTATTGCTTTAGAAATTAGCGCTGTTATTTCCGTGTATGTGTTGGTTGCTGTGTTAAGTTTTAACGTGTAATCACGTAACTTACTCGAAGAACACGACGAGATTTTCTTTGACACTCCAGTGAAGATACCAGTTAACTCTGTTACCGCAGAAATAACGATTGGAATTACAACAGGAGCGGTCATTGTCACTGAAGATAATATTATTCCCGTGGATACAATTACACCGGACACTGTATATACAGTTATATATATCGCTGTTATTCTTCGTTGATATTTTTTCTTTTTTATTGTATAAACATTAATGAGATCCTGCAATTGTTGTTGATATTTCGATACAGTATCATAACGATACTGTGATGGTGAAACGTCAAGAGGCGGAAATTGTTTGATTTTAAAATTATTTTGCAATTTTGGTGGCATTTATTTGAAAATGCTAGCATTTTTATAAATAGATTTCCATTTACAATTAAAATATTGCAGATAAAAATTCTACGATCCATGGTATTGATGCTCTAATTACAGTGGAATCAACGGGATTTATACTTATATTAGATGAAATATTTGAATAATTAATCTTTATCAATGCTGTATTATTAATACCTGGGTGAAAAAATTCCTCTTCCCCTGAAAGATAAAATTTATGCGAGGAAAATAATGTAAATCGATAATAACCAGCTACATCAACTGAAAAATATATATCACCTGTAGTAGGATAGTTATTAGGGTTAATATAATCATAAATCCCCTTATCAACCACATATGTAAGATTTTTAATTTGATCTGCTGTGTGAGATGTTTTTACTTTATCGGTGATTGTTTTAAGATCCTCAATTGATTTTTTATTAATCGCGATTAAATCTGAAATTGATTTAGTATCACGGACAACACCTAACCGGGAATTAATCGCAGTTATATCGTCGATGGATTTTTGTTGCTTAGTTGTAATATCAGTGATGTTTGTTGTAATATCATCCGGTTTAACATTTTTTTTACCAAAGAATTTCTCAATCGAGTTATCGGTGGCATTAAAGTTTCTCCGGAGTGTAACAAAATTAGTTATGTGAGCATCATATTCATTTCGTAATCGTGTTAAATTATCTATCGCCGCTTTGACATACGCGATTTGTACACCTAATGTGTCTCGTGGAACACCAAAGAATTTAGCTAAATCGGTATTGATAGATGTTATTTGATTATTAATTTGGTTTATTTCACTAAATTTATCTGTTATTGTTGTAAGGGTTTCACCTGCTGCGAGCTTACCTTGTTGGAATACCACAATAAAGTCGTCGGGAGCGGTTGGTTGTTTCGTTAAGATGTCATCCAGCGATAAATTACTGGATTTTAATTTACCATTTTCATCTTCAAAAACAACTAATTCTCCAGGATCTACATCAACGAGATTTAACCCCGATGTATACCTTTTTATCATATTTATTATTTGTCGGGTGGATAGAGATTTCTCTTGTCTTGTTGTTGATCTTAAAAAAATATCTGACATGTTTATATTTAAAGATTTTTTTTCATTTTTAATTGTGGTATATTCATGGATTGCTTTATGAGGAATATTAGTGTTGGATAACACCGATAACGCGTTAATAGTTTCTCGTCCATATATCGGGGGATCAGTTATTGTTTGTGTTGGTAGTGTTGAATACCACACTGGAAATCCTTTTAAATTTCTTACATAATTGACAAATTCAGGCGGTGGTGGTAACCCGTATGAGTCAAAATAAATAATATTATTTGGACTGATTAAGTAACAGACCCAGTGAGTTCCAGGTCCGTCGTTGTTATCGAGATTAATTATTCCAGTTTCTGGAATTTGTGGGCGATCCGGTAATTGATCTCTCATAAATACACCTCTAAAATTTTTTATTGGAAATTTAGTAAATTTTGATTTTTCCACCGCGTCGATGAGATCATAATTTGACATTGGTGTAAAATCCTTCAGATTTATTGCGGTTGGTATCTTATGAATCGGCTCCCGGGAAGTCTGAGTCCTTTTCCCTTTTTTTTCGTCTTGATATACCCTTTCCGGTAATCTTATCGATGAGAAAACCACCCAACGACCCAAGAATTGGGGCGAGAGCTGGTAACGCGGCCGCAAGTAATGGAAGAAATCCGCCGGTTTTAACCATATCAGAGATTGCAGCCTTGGAAAGAGTAATTTGAGCTCCCTGTTTATTTTTAGTGCGGTATTTATTTGCTTTATCTGAGTATTTGTAAGAGATAATTTATTTGGTCCGCCAGTTAACTGACTGTGTTTCAACGAAATTGTGGTTCCGCATTCTTTAGCTACTGATGATTGTAATTTTTTTATTTGACCTGGAGTCAATGTGACGTTAATAGTATTATATGACATTTATTGTAAAACGTACTTATATTTTCAATTGATCTAAATTCGAAGAATTTTCACTAAAGAGTTTCCACAGGTGCATCAATAAGCCTCATTCGTCCACCACGTCCTTCAAGAATCATTGATCTATCACTAAGAATCAAAGCAATCGCCCTAAATCCCTCAGCCGGGGCTGTATCAACACGAGCCTGGAATTTTATGTCAACGGTAGAGTGTTTAGACAGGTCAAGATGTTGCAACGAGAAATAATAAATCGGGTAATGTTGCTGAAAGTCCAATTGAGATATTTGTAGACCGGTATCAACATTTTGATCCCGTCCCATAAATGACCATAGCCGGTGATAAACACGCGCAATTTGATTATTTGCGTAATTTATAATAAGTTGCTCTTCTGGTTCTTGTTGATTACTCACACGTAGTGAAACTTCATTAACACCGCATTGATCAAATATCATATGAGATCGAACTTGTTGAGGGGCATTAGTTTTTGTCTCTGCAGAATCAGCATCTACAGTTGGTATAGTTCTGGTTCTATTTATACTTTGTAACGCCACAAATACATGTCTTGGTGCGGATGTATTTTTAGTTAGTGCAAGTTGCCACGTAAAAACTCCGCTAGCGGTATGTGTTGTGTTTGAGGTTGTAACCTCGTGCCAAGATAATAGATTTCTACCTCCATGATCCATAAAAGACAGTAGACGAGTCTCAATATCCAACGCTGGTGTCATAACTGGCATCCATAGTGCTAGTTTTGTTAATTCAACTCTACCATCGGGAACACGAGACCCTCTCCAGAGTCCGTAATTATCGGAAGGATTTCTCTGTAATATTACACTGTGACTCGAACCAAAGATAACTTTTCTAACATCTCTGCAAAACCCGAATATATGTGAGAGTGGAATCGTACAAGAAAATTGACCATCAGCGTTTAACATCTTTTTAAGTTTTGCAAATCCTGAGTTATAATTAGTATTAACACCCATAACAACATGTTCAACATCAGCACCAGCATCATCAGCATGATTTCTCGGTCGTCTTATCGTAAACGGATTACAGTCAGCGTGATTAGATGTATCTTTCGCGAACATCATTGAATGTCCGGCCGATTGAATAAAATCATCAGAGTATCTTGCAAGTCCTAGTATTGTTGTTGCAACATCCACATCATTATCGATAGATTCAATTTTTTGTGTTCCTATTTGATACTCGGCCGACTTGAATAGTGCCATAATACCGTTATTGACAAATCCAATATTTGTGGTTGCAGGATTAGCGTAAGGGTTATTGGTATCCGATCTTCGCAATCTACCTTCAACCTCAATAAAAGCTTCTGCGGGGAGAAAGTATTTAGAGGTATCATTAAATCTAAGTTCAATCCGTCCTTTTTCATTAGGGTTTTGGGCGGTATATGAAAAATATTGATAATCCCGTATTGAAACATTTCTTTGTACCTTAGCATCTATGTCAAAGGCGTCATCGACTTCATATTTAAACATTATATTTATTTGATAAATCTAAATAATTAATCGTTTTAGTCCGGAACCGGAAATACGTCTTAAACGAGCTTGAACCATTTTATTAATTGCACTACCGGTTTTGGGTGGCATATCAATTATTGATTCCAATTTTTTTTTTGGCTTCTTCCATCCCATCCAAGATCCAATTTTATCTGTCGCCGCATCAATTCCACGAATCGCGAGATTGCCAAGTTCTGTTCCGGCCTTACTAGTTAACATCCCGATAGCTTTAGACCCGATTTCTTTACCTATAGGTAGTAATTTTGGGGCAACTCTAGTAACAAAACTTGTGACACATCACCAATTCCATTTCCGTGTCTAATTTTATAAACGGGTAATCTGGAATTCATGACAAAAACCCGTCTAGGTCGGTTCATACTTCGTTGTACTATCATTATTGGAAATTGTAAATGATTTTCTAAATGGTAGAATTTGTAAACAAATTCTCAGTCGCTGTAATAGTCTGTGTCAATAAGCTCATTAACTAAATTACGGTATAGACCCATACCAATTACTTTCCCTTGGAATAGTCGCTGACAAATTTCAGTGGCCTCATTGATGATTTCTGGAGAATTATTTCCAGCTCGTTTTCCACCGATAAGAACTTCAAGTCGTGATACATCATCATCAATAGTTCTTGAACAAGGAATAAATCTAGAGTTTTTTACTCTAACATTTCCACCGCGATATCCTTCTCCGGTTGTTTCTTCTTCAGGATCTTCCAGAGGTTCTTCAATAACAGGATCTGGTTGTTTTTTTGGCCGCCCAAGTCCTCGTTTTAAAGTTGGTTGTACCTTTTTTCGTTGTTCTGCTCGTTGTTTCTTTTCTTCTGCCTCTTGTTGTTTTTGTTGTTTCTTTTGTTTCGCATCCTCTAAAACACTACCATCAAATCAAACTTTAAAAGTTTTATAATCTACAGTTTTTTTTGGTATATTTCCAGTAATTTCTCGATTGATTTTATATAATACATCAGCCCATTCAGGTCTACTTATCTTCTCTCCTTTATATTTATCATCTAAAAATTCATCCCTATATTCATAATTATCAGCAACGAATTGACCAAATTCCACAAAATCATCACGTTTTACTAACTTAGCTTTTCTAATTTCATTTACGGCTTTTTCAGTAAATTTATTTATAAGAGGAATTTTTTGAGATGCAACTACAAGTGCAACTATAAGCGCAACTACAGGTGCAACTACAGGTTTTAATCCTTCTACCGCGGTTACAACTTCTTTTGTGACTTCTGTGATCGGTTTAAATAATTCTCTTGTTTCTTCGGTATATCCCATTTTTGCTTATTGTCGTGCCTGTAAATTATTTCTGAAAGAATCTCTTACTGGAAGAAATTTCTTAATTGCGGCTAATCGTTCCCGAGTTAATCTGGTTATTTGTGCTTCCCCGATTTTTGACATATTATTATTATTATTCTTATAAATTTAATTTCAATAAATCTACCAATCAGAATATCTATTATACTCTTTTAGTTTTTGATTTAATCCTTTAACTTCTTTTTTAAGAATAAGTATTTCATCTTCATTGTCGTTAAGTTCTTTTTTATAATTTTGTTTTTTAGTTAACTGAAGATTATTTACTTGTTTTAACTTGTCGAATTCATCCTGAGTAAGAGAAGTTTCTGAACCTTCAAGTTTTGAGTGTAACACCTTAATTACATTAATTCGTTTTTTATTTAAGGCTTTTAATGAATTAATCTCATCAGATTGTTCTTGATTTAAGGTTTTCAATGAATTAATTTCGTCAGATTGTTCTTGATTTAAGGTTTTTAATGAATTAATCTCATCAGATTGTTCTTGATTTAAGACTTTTAGTTTATCATATTCAGCAGAAACATTACTACCACCACCTAACTTTTTAAGTTCTTGTAATTCTTCAGATAAATCATAATTTTTGTTTTGTAATAAACTTAAACTTGAGGATAAACTACGATTTTGTGTAAGTATCGAATTAATATATTGTTGGTGTTGGCGATCTTTATTTACTAACGAGTCTATATGTTGTTGATGTTCCTTTACTAACGAGTCTATATGTTGTTGATGTTCCTTTACTAACGAGTCTATATGTTGTTGATGAGATAGTTCTTTTGCCTCAGCATCTATACATTTTTGACACGGTAAATTTTCATTTCCTCCTCCATTTCTTTCTGGTGTTGTAAAAATTATCTGTGGAATTTTTTTTTGCTCTCTCGTGTGCGCCTGAGAGTTTTCAATAATATCAAACATACGATTTAATATTTTATTAGTTACGGGTTTATTTATCGGACCACCCCAAATCGAGTATACCCGTTGCAACCCAATATGATATTTTGCCTTAATTTCCGATATGGGAATTTTACCTTTCATCGCGATAATATCTTCGATGTCTTGTTCAGATAATGGAGTCGATTTTATTGGCATACCTATACAACAAAAACATAAAATACTTTTAAAAAAACACGAAAATACTTGAGTAACCTTAAGTATATACTCGTATTGGACTTGATCGAATATATTCTTAATGATTGTTCACAATATTGGAGGCAAAAATCACTAAGTCTCAGATCAGCAAAATACGAGTTAGCGATTTTTCGTTAAGTCTCAGATTTCGAAATGGAGACTAAAAGTTGTAAATTGGGGAGGGATTTGTCACCGTCGCCCCTCCTGCTGCTAAAGTTATTGTATTTGTACCCATATAACAGATTTGTTTTCTTGCTAAATAATTCCGGTTCAAGTGGCTTAAAGTGAAATCTAATATGTACACCATCTATCTATTTTGTGTTTAAATTATACAGCTATTGCTCTTGTTCATTTTTTGGTTTGTTTTCTGGTCACCGAGCATTTACAGAGCGGTGTTGTAATTACATCGATTCGTAGATTTAAAATGGTTTGATGGGCATTTCAAAGCGACAGCGTTATTATTAACTTTTAATCAATGTAAATGTGTCCAATTACTAAGATAGATTTCCTCATTTAGTTCAAATCGATACATCTTGCGTCATTTTCATTCTAATCAAAATCATAACCTTTCAATTACGGAAATTATGCTTGTAGAGAATGTTTGACTGATGAAATTGTATCCGTTCGAAATGATTGATGATGTTAGACATGATAATGGAATCATACTACCAACACATTTATAAACATACAAGGCATGTATTCGCAATATCGGAACGTAATGACAGGTTCTTAAAGAATTCTTTAATGATCATGCCAACCATATATTAAAAACACACCTAGTTCTTCAAAATAGTATATCGCCTTTCTACATCATGCCATAATTTCGTATTTTGTCAACTACTTAGGAAGGAGAGAGAGAGAGAGATTTCATATCTGGTTCCTGTCCTTTAACCCTACATGTGGGTAGGAGCTGGGCCTACGTAGATAATATTTTGTTTGAGAACAATATGTTGAATAGCTAAATCTTATCCATGATATTTAGATTTTATGTTAAGATCATTATCGTCTAGAGAAAAGCAAATATTATGTGAACTTTTTACCTTGGATGTAACGATTATGTGTATTGTTTTCGAATTTCATGCAACATTATATTAAGATGGCATTATAATTATAAAAAAAAGATTATTGCGGAATAGGTCAGCAAGAACGGTTTATAGAGTTGTTTAGGTCAGAGATTTAGTTGTGTATCAGTTAGTGTTTGACAGGATTTATTTATTCAAATTGTTCACTGGCTTTTAAAAGTGCTGATTAATATATTCGGACTACATCACTATTTGGGGATTATTCTGAATTAATTAAAGAACGTTATGGATTAACACATTATGATACATTAAGACTGTTAGCACATCAACATCGTTCTAACCTATTGGAGCATATTACATTTAAATTTGGAATTCATTCTGAGCACGTTGGATGGCTTCTGACTGTAATGACTTTGATTTAACCACAGAATTCAGAAACATTTAACAATCTGGACACGAAACGTTCGTACTTGTGATAATAGTTTAGGATTATTCTGGATTATTGTACATTCTTTATACATGTTCAAAATACATTATTTGTTAAATTTACAAAACGTGTTGGCTTTTGCTCTTTTCTGTTATTTAGCTTAAGACCATAGAGTCGCACCACAATATTTGCTGAAGAATAGTTACATAGAACCAAGCGAACATATTTGGGGTTCACCGTGTATTCTTGTACCGAAATTAGATATATTCCTCATATGCAACGACTATCGAAAGGTAACAGATTCATTTCCAGTGACAGGAATCGCTGATTGCATGTAGCAAAATTATACATGCAAAATAGGTCACCGTGTTTGACCTTTAGAAAGTCTTTTTGCAAAGTCCAGTCATGGAAAGAGGAACGTAAATTACAATATTCGTACCTCTAGATGTACTTTATGAATATAAAATTATTCAGTTTGTTATAAACGTTTTTTTTACCTTTCCAGAGTTTAACATGATAACATGTGATTTAGATATTTGTACGCATCGATGACGTCATCATCAACAACGACACCTTAAAAGATCATTTGAAAACTATTCTAAAACTTTTCTAATCAAATGTGTAATGCAAACATGGACAAGTATGTACGTAAACTTGATATTTATGTGTTTGTGTTACATTTTTGGTACACATTGCTGCGCATAGTTAAGATTTAGGTAAAGGTTAAAGGCTGTCACTGAATTACATATTTCCGTCTGGAACAAGGAACAGAATATATATATATATATATATATATATATATATATATATATATATATATATATATATATATATATATATATATATATATATATTGTTGCGAATCAATGTCTTAAAATATGTAACGGAAAAATATAATATCTCCCATATGAGTTCTAATATTTGTTTTAATTTGATAATATAAACATTGATGTCATTTAGCATGACATTGAATGAGTTCACAACAATTCAAATTAATGTATTCATCGAAAGGTCAATGAATACATACTAATTGCAATATTTTAAATTAAATATCCTCTCGTTATATATACGATTTCAGAAACATAATTGCAAATTCTGATTATGCATTCCCACAGATTGATATAGAGCATGAATTAATTATTTGTTTATCAAATCAGTATTAACACACATTTTCACTTGACCTTGTTGAAAATCATTCCTAGTCCAAATATGAACACACTGGGCTTATTATGTAAATATTCTAGTCAAAATTTTCAGTCGACGATAAACGTTAGCTTTGTAAACATTCTGCTTACACGTTACACTGGTTGGACAAAAATTAAGCATACCTTTTAAGTATGCATTAGAATACATATAAATTATTCTCTCTCAAAGGGAAAAAATATAAAACATTCATGTGTATTAGTCTACAAGGCTTACATATTCCTAAAATGTTGATCGTGTTGGTTAGGTCGTGTTGTAATTTGATTTAAATATCAATTATTCACATTTGATTGAAAATTGTTTTTGGAATTATTTTATTACTGTAATATGCATCCGCATTGTTACTGTATTTGATTGATCATAAAAGAGGAAACAATTTGGACTAGTCACAATCTTTTCAAACTATATGTACTAGGTTTCAATGTAGAAATAAAGTTGGAGTTCAAATCTTGTCACAAATTGCGAGACATAAATATACAAAGAAGCAGACTGGATTATTTCAAAGATAAAAAAAGTAAAGTCACAGACGTTGTTCTTTTTATTTTTCGAGATTATATCATAAAACGTAAACTCGTTGTAGATCTGTGTTGCCATCTTGCCTGGTATATGTCTTTCATAATTCCAGAACACGTGACAGTTTATGTCCACGACATTTGGATTGGATGCAATTTCACTCTTACCAGTAAAGTAATTAATCATAAAACGAATAAAGCAAGGATATGGCTCTCTTCTACATGTTTTACAGAGACCAGAAATAATTCGACTCTATTGTACGAAGTTATCCAATGGTACTTTCTTTCAACAAAGATAATTTTCCGAATAATTGGATGGAGGCATTTATGAAAGCAATTCTCGGTTCAGACGAAGACAAGGAAGTTAATTGTTTTAAGAGAATTGCTCTTATGATGTACACGTCAAAAAAGACTCATTTTTAACTAAAGATTAGACACTTGGGATACTAAAAGTGTTACATTTTCGTGCTTGCAGTTAGTTCTAAACTGTGGTCAGTACTGTTGACGTTTTAACTGTGTATGTTGATGTGTGTATTTAATTTGTGTTGCGTGATTGAGTGTAAGGGTTTGTCATTACTAATACCTTTTGTGTAAATAACATTGCAAATATAATTGTAGTCCATCATTGTTGATTATATGTGAAGATGATTATTTTGTAGATAAACGTATTTATTTAGATTCGAATTTGGAATATTGGTTTTCTTTTGGGGAACTCCTTGTCTGCATGATACTTTCCTTGGTCTTTAGTAAAATATATGTTGAATATCTGACCTTGCTTACAACTTACAATGTTATGGAAATTAATGTTGAACACTAATCTGGTCTTCTAGTTATGCATTAGGTTTCTTGGGGGTTTTCTTACATCATAATTATTTATTCCTATCTTAACATCAGAAGTGAAACCAATCTTTTTGGTTGTTTTCAGCTGCAATATGTGATAATTTATTTATTTAAACTATTCATTGGAATCACAAGGTGCTCATTCACCCTATCGGACTAAATCACTATTCTGAAATTAGTATGAACTTATTTAGAGATATTTTTTATTATATCATTGTAATACATCAAGACATAGAACAGCAGCATTCTAGGCTTTTGGCACATCACGACACTACATATTTGAATTATCTGGAATATTACTGGTGATCATTCAAAACACTATACTTAAGGAATTATGAGAACGTTTAGGATAATTTTGATTTAATTAATCATACTTTAGGCTCTTTTTAAATCAACACTTTTCTTTCTATGGAAACAAATTATGGTTTCAAATTTACAATGCCACAACCGAACCCCGTAGCTGCACACCGATGCCTGTGAGTGCTGCGGAAACCAGGACCAAGACGAAACCGACTCCGATGGAAGTTACGTCGCCACCGGTCAGTAACGTACTTCCTGACTAATTGAGAAAGTTCCAGCAGGATGACGCAACTCTGGCGCAGTTGCATAAATACACTGAAGACGGAACGGAGAAGGAAACTCCCAATGGTCAAATGAAGTTCGCGTCCAAAAGTGGATCTTGTATCGTCACGCCAGAATAGGCAGCGAACACTTTAAGCAAGTTGTCGTGCCGAAAGAGAAGCAGGGCGAAGTGTAAAACCTCGCGCACGAGAGTCTCATGGGAGGAGACATGGAAATCGCCAAGACGCGTGACCGTCTTGTCAAAGTATTGTACTGGCCAAGGTCGAGAGATATGCCAAGCGGTTCTGTCTCTCATGTGACAAGTGTCAGAGTATGGCACCGAAAACGAATAGTATGGCACCAAAAACGATACAGGACAAGGACCATTACGGTTCCAAGAGCAAGAGAGGACGCTTTTCCCTGTCGCGTACGACACTCGGAATCGTTTGCTGCCGACAAGGACTACTCCGTATCGTAGAGGAAATGCATCGGAATCGTGATCAGAATATCACGATTCGAGCGGTACTTGTACAGGCGCAAACTTATATTGCAAACCGACCACCATCCCCTCTCCTATCTGGCACAGGCAAAATTGTCGAATGGACGCTTGATGCGTTTTTGGCTGTTCCTACAGCAGTACTAGATGCATATCAAATACGTGAAAGGACCAAAGAACGTAGGCGCTTATTTCATGAGTAAGAGAGCTGAAATGGCATAGAGCGCTCTGTAAATAACCGTATGTCTTGTGTATATTCGTGTCCGTAGTCAGCGTGTGACGTCGCTATTATTTTTCGTTTATTCGTGTGTAACGTACATTTGAATTTGGAGCAAATTTGGGGGAATGAAATTCCCATTTTATTCTCAAGCATGAAGGGGTGTCACGTTGTAGAATTAAACCAGTATTCGACATGTGCATGTTAGATCCTGAGGCTATAATTTCGGGCCATTATTTTTCCAAAGCCAGTTACGTAATATTGTTCACAGGTAAGTGGTGATATCTTTGTTTGGAACAAGGGACCATCAAAGAGGGTCGTAACCATCCTTGACAAACGGTTGGGAGGGGCCGTATCTGATCATTATGAACCAACGTCCACTCGTAATTGAGCAAGGCGTGCCAAACAATATAATCTCATGTTTAAATATTTTATCTTGAGCACCAAAATGTTAGTAGTGCTACAACTAATTTGTGGAAAGTAAGGCAAATAAGCTACTCCAACGCCATTCAATATTGGCGGTATTGTTATTGCGGGATTAACCAAGAGCTTCGAAACAGGTTAGTTATTATTTGTTCGATTGTTCTAAACTACTACTGCAAAGTAAGTGTACTTTAAATTATTTCATTATATATACTTTTTAGTACGTATAATTATCATGTGTAGTTTGTTTCTTTCTTTTTGTTTGTGAGATATGAACATTGCTATGTAAAGAAGTAATAGTGTAATTTGCTATTGAGTTCATTTGTAGTAACTACATGCATTTATTTATTTGATACTATAGGTTTGAAAATGTTGAATTTAATTATGAACTTTGTATAATGGTTGCGGTGTACAACATTAGTTATAGGAATTTGCCTATTTGTGTATACTTTATAGGAGTATCATGTGTAAGGATATATCAGCGAATGGATATGTGCATATCGGTGTACATTGGATGAAGTGCAATGTACAGAAATGCGTCTGATTATATGATATTGTTTTGTATAAGATTGAGAATATATATATATATATGTACACCTAGCAATGTGAATTTACATAACAAAGGAAATATACTATTCTAATATCATTGTATGTATACTTTAGAAGCTTTTAAGGACCAGATGCAGTGGTCAGAGACTCTCTGAGAGACAAAATAGAAAGAAGAACGGAGGGAAACATTTGAAGGAAGAACGGAGGGAGACAAAGGATAAGAGAAGGAAGAAGCATACAGATGAGTCGGAACTCAGTACAAGAGGAAAATTTCACACATTAATACAAATGATGAAATAAGCTGTCACTTGGTCGAGTGATGGGGTTTTAGTTGAATTGTATTTGAGAGATGACTGTCTGGAAATATATTAAATTGCTGTTATTTGAAGTTCACCTTTTGTGTGTTTATTAATTTAACTGTCGGCACCGCTGTCTGAGGCTCGGAGGTTTGCATCTCTCTATCACTACTTCAATTTCTGACAGAAACGTGACAGGGTGGGTCTTCTGTATTAATGTAAAATACATTGGGAGCACCCACCCCAAATTGAATAAGATCCAGACCTTAACAATGGTATCTGAATACATGTCTTAATAAGGATAGTGGATTTGGGGATTTGCAAGCAAACAATATGCATAGTGACTACTAAAAAGGACTGTGTTTTAACCAAAGAATTAATTACGGAATGTTTCGCTATTGTTGTAACTCAGTCGCATTTGTCACAAATGATACCATAATGATACATTCGGAAATCTGTAAAAAAAATAGATGATTATATTTTGTGCTATAGAAGTTGACATGACCTTTTCTTTGAAGCCGATGAAGACAGATTAAAACGGATAGTGCACATATATTGATAGATATTGCTAACAATTATGATTCAATTTAAATGCAGATAAAAAGACAGTGCAATTATATGGATAAAATTGTTCGGATCCTTGATTACCAGGAAAAAAATTTCCGAGAAAAGGGACAATTTCAAACGATCAGTTGATCTAAGAAATGAAATGCGAACTGCACGTGCGATTCGAATATAATTTTGTTTCAAACATTTTTCTATTGTCTGAGTCTCTGAATCAATGTTCATTCTTCTTAAAGTTACATCTAACAATTGAACATATGTGAACATTATCCACTTATAATATCTTCCTCCATGGAACAATTGATTGTTTGGCACATATTTGTGTTTGGAATTTAGATTCAGACAATAGGATTTTCCAAAATTAACCTTTCCGGTTATATATCGAATACTAATTTCTCCGATACTCAGTATATTAGGAGATTTTTGTTTTGTACTTTGTTTCATTTTCTGTAATTTTCGAGTTGAATGAAGAACGTCTTCTATGTCCATAAGAGTATATGATTGTTAAAAGGCATTTAATGCTTAAACGCGATATTAAAAAACTTAAATCTGAATTCCTTCAAGCTACTAAATACTAATATCGTGTTTGTTTCTTTCACTTATGAAAGGCGATCCAGTATTCTGAGTTTGAAAACCAGTCCAATTTGTACTATTATCATACTATTCAGATTTATTTGATCGCATTAGCTTTGATGACAAAAATACATTTAACATCGAACCTGTTTCACTAATTTATATTTAAAATTCTTTCCTGAAACAAATTTATTTGGTTTAAACTAATTATAATCTCAATTATTTCAATATTTTGGGAAACTAATCCTGGAACACATTAAGCCGCTATTCTGATCTACGTCCATTTGGATTCGAATGACAAATTCGGTACCGCATCTCGTATATTGGTGAATGATCTAACCTCAAATATTTCCATTTTGAAGCACAATTATGTTAAACCCTTCGTTTTGCATACTAGCTATCTGTTTGCAGAAATAATACTATTGATTATATACTGGTTACATGTAACCTCTTTTGTATACTTCCAATGACAACAACTCCAATTCCAACCCAACAAATGTTGGTTCTTGCTGCAGACTCATTCACACAGAACGATGATTTACAGCGTTAGTATTGTTCCATTGGTTGATGATACATTTTGTGTACAAATGAAGTCAATATGGATCGTTAAACAGGAAATCAAACGGTAGTTTGACAGAGTAATGGTGCAATTGTACCCATTTACCGCTCCTATGGTCTAGTGATTACAGCGTCCATCTCAGATGTGTGAGATCGCGGTTTTGAACCCCGGCCGAGTCATTACCAAACACTTATAAAAATGATGCTAACCGCTGCATCGCTGGGCATTCAGCATTAACATAAACTGATTGTACATTTTATACCAGAAGGAAAGCTCTCAAATATTTAACATAAACATTGTTATAATTCACGAACTTGTCGATACAAAATCAAGATATTCTCGTGTCTTTGACAGGAAATACATCAATAAATGAAAGACAAGGAATGAAAAATCAAACAACCTTTGAAACTGCAAGATTACACATCGGCTAATAGGATATATTTAATTCTGATCTGTTTTAAAGTGAATGCTTTTCACCGTAATTTCTACTTTAAGTTGTCTTTACCGGCGTAATTTATTTTATTTTACATTTTAAATATAAACGTTTGGTTGCCTTTTGTTTAAAGATGCAAATAAAATACAGTTACAGGAATAAACATTTCGCTCGAACTAATCCATGCCGAAACAACTGCCTTTTAACTCATTGGAGCTAAATGTATTCAATACAGTTGTCCCTTAATGTCCCACTCCCTAAAATCCATAATTATATGCTCGTGTAACTCGAATTAACAAAAATGTTATAATCATCACTAACCGGCTGAGGATTATTTCGACGATATAAACACCGCCTACTGTAACTGAAATTTTACAAATGAAACCAATTGTTGATTAGGTTCTCCTTATGTTTCATAGACTGGAAGAAATTTGTTTAAATATATTGTTATTCTCACTTAGTTTCACGCATAGCTTTCAAATGATAGCTTTCAAATGATTTTAATTCTTGTTGATAAGCTTTAATGCGTTATCGTTTTTAAGTTTGTGTTCTCTTTTATTTCTATGTTTGCATTTGTTCCGAAAAACTCTAATTTACGCTTACTGCTTGGAGAGAAAGTGATTCAATAATTATCTGCACATTTTATTTTGTTTGAGAATAAAACTTATATTTTTCTTATTCCGTTTTCTTTTCTTACTCTAGGCTTCCCAAGACCGAGTTTCATATGACTTGGAAATCGTCTTATATTATTAGGCTGTTAGTTTACATTGTCACAACATTATTTAATGCACACAGATTGTCTGCAGAGGTAAACAAAATTTTTCTGGGTTTCTATTGGCGGACGGTCTCAAGGACACTCGTTGATTTGGTGAGCCAGTGGATATATATACTCGTTTACTCTGAGAAGCTTTCTTACATGCAGGGAACTATCGTTCTTATCATTAGTGACAATTTCTCCAAATTGATTTTCTTAGTCAACTACCCAAGTCGTCTTCTGAGTTTATATAGACGGTTTGTTTCTCGCACCTAATATTATCGGTTGTTTACTTCCAGTCGTGCATCACTATTCGTGCATGTCATTACAGTTCATAGCACAAACAATTAGATGCAAATAACGCATTTGAGAACAAGAATTTGCTTGATAAAATCAAAACATGAACCGGAGCTTATACAGGTACAAATACGACCAAAGTAGGTAGACAATAGTCCAAAGTAATACAACTCGAACCCACGCGGACAGAAGTGAGATGAAACTGATCCGTAACGGAGAGCGCTTTAGAATCATACGGACACTCAGGGCCCTCTCGACATGATAGTATAATATATATCATGTTTCACGTGAAAAGTTGTAATGTTGTCTTTTCAAATTAAAAAATAAGAGTGATTTCTCAGTCTTGAAACTGAATCAAATTTATGAAAATGATCGGCTATGTTGTTATTTTGGTTCGTACTATAATTATACAGAATATATTGATTCGTACAATAATGATATGTACAATATACATATATATATATATATATATATATATATATATATATATATATATATATATATATATATACGTACTCTAAAGATACATTATATATCGATGTGTACTATAATAATACATACCATACTGACCCATATTATGATGATACGTACTATAATGGTACGTACAATGACGATACGTACTATAATGATACATATTATATAGATGCATACTATAATGATACGTACTAAATCGATACATACTATATCGATGGGTACTACATGGACAATACCGTATCGATAAGTACTAGAATGATAATTAATATATCGGTAATATATCGGTAATATATCGGAACGTACTATGCTTATACATAGTATATCGATTCGTTCAATAATGATATGTACTATATCTTGATAATATATCGAACTTTTATATGATGATATGGGATACAATGATACAATCTGTAACGATACGTACTACAATGATACATACTCTAATATAGAATCGACATGTGCGTGAAAATATCCGTAAGGAAACAAAACACTTCAGAACCGTACCAAACATGAGTAGTCAAAACGCTTAGCATAACATGAACAGTATATTACGAAATAAAACTAATAATACTAATGGTTAGAACACAACAGACTTCGTAAATTTTAAGAATACCAAAAGTACAGTAGTCTGGGGTTTTTTTTTCTTGTTTTTAGACAATCAAGTTTCGTTTCAAATCGTTTCACAGCTGTAGTACTTGAATTTGGAACTGGGCATTTGCAATGTTCTTTTCCTGACGAAACAGTTTCCGACACATTAATGGAAATCTAATTTACGTCACTTCGAGAGACGCATTCGTTCACGTGTTTATAATGTTTAATTAGGTGAGGTCTCGAAAAAATAAAAATTCGATTTTGTTTTTAAACTTTGTTCATTTTGTCTTTTAAACGCAAAATCAGAATTTGAATAACAATCTATTTAGTTTATACGTGCAAATGTGGCATCCTCTGATACGTGTTTGAGGTCAACGCAACAACAAGTTTAGATAATATATTTAAGACGGAACTATTAGTCTATATAAACCTTTTCTTTTTTCAAGACACTTTACGATGTCTAGACGTATTTTCACCGTGCACGCTGCAAGGAGGTAACAATTATACGTCTTGCTCAGATGGTGTGATTCAATTCGATCCACCCGTCCAGACAAAACGTAATGACGGACTATGCGTGTACTGACAATTATCTTGGACTGATTATCGGGACTCAAACAAACAAAGACAGCCGTCGTCAAATATAACAGCAGAATTCCCTTTGGGCGGTATCTGGAGCGCTTATGTACCTCTAGCAAAAATAATCACATATTCAAGACATATGGTAAAAGCAAATGACATAATCAAATTCATTAAGTCTACGAACCAATTTATCCCTCGGTACTTATGAAATTAAATTAAGCAGCTTCTCAAGACGGATTATCAGGTTCTTGTTGAAGTGAAAGTGCAATAGGAATCACAGAGGAAAATTTGTAGCTTAACATAACTACATGAAACAAGGATATCGAACAAACTTAATAAAACATCAGCCACATACACATTGGGTAACATTCGGAACAAATACGTATTTTTGGGTTATAACAACTTACGCACGAGCTAAGATCATTAGCGACTGGAAAACTATCGGAGTTACACCTGTCTTCATATGCCCGATCCCTGGATGTGCGAGGCCCAAGGCAGCAAGCGATGAGCGGGATCCAAAGCAAACACACTGCATTGCGGACTTGATTTCCTGAAATTGCGGGGCCCAAGTCAGTTGACTCGTTTGTCTTGCCCTAGCGCCGAGCCCGAGTCTTTAAGAAAGAAAACTTGACGCCTACAACATATAGTCGTATATCCTTTACTTTCATATGTAAGATATGGATCTCATCATACAAAGGATTCTTATCTCACACCTTGAACATTACAGCACATTAATTGACTGCCAGCACGTATTTCGGTAAAAAGGTTCATGTTATACACAACGGAGTATCTTCTAAAAAACCTTGCAAAAAGCTTAGATACAAACTACCAGATAGAAGCCCTCTTTGGTTTCTCCAAAGCTTTTGGCAGTGTGCCAAATCAACTTTTCCGGAAAATGCTTCATTGCTATGATGCTAAGAACAATATACTTAGCCGGAATGAGAACTTTCTCTCCTAGTGTACACATCATCATCATCATCATCATCATCATCATCAGTCTCTTGACCTAGTGTGGTCGTTGAGGCACTGTGCTACTACTGAACATCTGACCAGTTTCCTCCTCTTGTCTCGATCACGTGCCAATGCCTGTGTCGCCGAAAAACGTTTTCTGACCCATTCTGTGATGTTGTCAGTCCATCGTTTTCTCTGTCAACCTCTCCTTCTGCCACACTGGACGCTGCCCTACAGTACTGTTGTGGATAGACTGTTGGCTCTAGTGACAAGGCCATACCATTTCAGCTTTCTCTTTTTGACAGTGGTGAGGAGGTCTTCATAATGGCCTACTTTGTGCCTGATGGTATTACGCACTTCTTCATCTGTGATGTGGTCCATGTAAGAGATGCCAAGTATGGTTCTGTAGCATCTCTTTTATGTGTCTGGATTCCTCGTTGCAATTCTGCTGTTAGTGTCCAGGTCTCAAATGAATACAAAAAGAGTGAGATGACTAATGTTCACAATAGTCTGATTTTAGTTGTCAGACATATAATCGTGTCTCTTCAAATGGGTCTTAGCTTTGACATAGCTGCCGTTGTTTGTGCTGCTCGTGACTACATTTCTGCTCTTGATCCCTCTTTGGTGATTACGGAAGAAAGATATTTGAATTGGCCCACTGTTTCCAGTTCCTGTCCACTAACTTTAATTTTGGCTGTCATTTGTTTGCCACTATTTGTCATCAGCTTTGTCTTCTCCGTGCTTATCTCCATGTCACATCGGGACGATGTTTCATCCATGTTCTTCACTAAGGTGGCAAGCTCGTCTTCACTGCCTGCCAGCCCATCAATGTTGTCTGCAAAGCGTAGGTTAGTGATGTTACACCCTCCAATGCTGACTGTCCCACAGTGGTTTTCTAGGGCTTCTCCCAGCATGACCTGGTTATTTCCGGTATTTTCATTATCACAGTTGTTGCTAGGTTAGCGGTGATGTATTCTTATTCTCTTTGTCTCTGTATCCGCTTCTCTGTCTCGTTCTGTCTATATCTCCCTCTACACACACACACACACACACACACACACAGATATATATATATATATATATATATATATATATATATATATATATATATATATATATATATATATATATATATATATATATATATATATATATATTGTGGGTTGGGTAGTGTATCGCACTTTTAAATCACTCTTTTGGATAAAACTCTAGAAATATTTAAAAACGATCATTGGGTACCAAATTCGCATTTAAACTGTAGCCACCCACTTGTAAAACTGGTTATTACCTATGTCCATTGGTTACACTGCAGTGTTCGACTTTAAAAAGCACTTATTTTTACCGAGCCCTGGTGGAAATTTTCCATGCCTTCTATAAACGATCTTACATATATTTGTATCATTGTTGTATTTCTGTTTCCTTCAGGTAATAGAATGTGTTTGAAAGAATGCGGTTTGTATATCATCGCGGTTGCTTGGACAATTTTAACAATCTTAAGGTTGTGCATCCTTCATTATGATAGCCTACGCTACTTTACTTATAACACTTTTATTGTAAGAAAGCGTGGTATATATCCTTGTGACAACCTAGGCTCCCACTCATATACTAGTGTAATTTAAGGAAAGTGGTTTATCTATCATTGTGATATCCTAAACTCCTCACTTATAGCAGTGTTTATAGAAGAAGCAGGCGCATCCATCATCACCGTAGCTTGAGCTCTCTCTCTCTCTCTCACTTATTACAGTCTTATTGAGAGAAAGAGGTGCTATCCATCATTGCGGAGGCCTAGACTCCGTTATTTATAATAGTGGTATTGCAAAGAAGCAATGTATCTATCATTGTTGAAGCTGTGATATCCTCAGTTGTGACAGTGTTAGTGAGAGAAAAAGAAAAGTGGTAGTTCTATCAATATGTTAACATGGAAGTTTAACATAATCTGGGTGTCCAGTTTCATTCTCTTGCACCAAGGGTCTCATACAACAATTGTTTCTAAAATACCATATATTAATTTTAATATATCTATAGACATTTGCGGTAACATAAACGTTATGATTCCAACCTAAGGGGGATGTGGTTTACAATGAATGAATGTTACATGACTTATTCCACATATAGGTTGTCTTTTCGCCAACGTTGTTTGTCTCAAAAAACGTGTTGATAGTTTATAGCCCTTCCCGGTTTACCCTACTTATACTTCCGCTGCATAAATTAGCAGTCCGTGGAAATGTCTGACTGTGTTTTAGAAGCTCATTAAATACTGCTGTAAATTTAAAATCAAGGGAATGTTCTGAACATCCGTGTTCTGTAAAAGATGGTCTTTCCTTACAAGCTAAAGCATCATTTTTCTTGCAGATGCTGTTAAAAAATGCTTTCATGCTTATGATAAATAAATATTTTAAAATATAATTTTGTCCTTCAGAAGGCAATGTTGCACTCAGTGCAGTCATTTTAGCATGTGGCATGACCGCCCGTAATTGTCTGAGTACTTTAAGAAATAAATCAAAAATCAGTTCTCATGTAAAGAACGTAATACGTGTCATGTACTGCTATAAAGTTCTGTTAGGACTGTATAGATCTAGTAATAAAATTCAATAAATGTCTTTCTTTCACTAACAATGTAGTGTGGGTGCACAAAGACATACAAGACTTTGCGAGTCTTAAAACTAACCAATTCGTTATTGTATGTTTTAATGCTTTTAAGATATTTAGCTTGCTGATGTATTCTGATATACAGAGGCTCTACAATCACGACAAGTGCAGTTTTCTCTAAATCGTTGTAACAGATAAGTAGCTTGCTTTATTGCGTCTTAACATATAAGTGGCTTGCTTTTTAACACATGCTAATAGATAATTGCAATTATGGTATAACTTTAACGTTCGCTATTTTCATTTCTTTAAAGTTGTAATCATTGATATAAGATCACCAATGGATGATGTCAGATGCATTATGGATTTGTTTTTAATAAATGTTATTCTGATATCTATTTAGTTATATCTCTTCAGTTACTGACATATTCTTCCTTTCCTGAACAAGATTATAATAAAGAAATCTCACGTAATACACTCACAATTTTAAACACAACTACTTTCATATGAATCAATGAAACCACAATTCTCATTGTACTTCTATACTAGAGGGTATTTTCACAAGGCAGGAATAAAATACATACATGACATTCGTCTATTCTCGTTTTGTTAACAAATAATTAAAGTTTTGACCAGAATCTTGACCAGAATGAACGTGTTACTAAATAGCTCAATTATCCTTAACAATCGTGATTTATATGTTGAAAGAAAATGGTGCGAATTGCAATTATCTGGCTCTTTTAATTTTTTCTTCGGTATCGACATATCCAAATACGTTTTTCTCTAAAGCTTGAATACCTTAGTTTTTAAACATGAACGGATTATTGATCCATGTAGTGAAAAAGTATAAACTAACTGCCCAAATATGTTAGAAAAGAAAAGCATCAACTGAAGCTGCTCCGCATGTACATACTTAATGTGATTTTTTACAAAAAGTAGCCAAGTTTCAACCTTCTGTTTACTTATTACTTTAAATGTGTAACTGTCAAAATTGGCAGAATAATTGGATTGGCTATGACCTATTAAAACGGGTGTGAAGAAGGTGTAACAGTACGTGCGTGCATAGTAATACCTCTTACCTCTTCGTACAATGTGACGATACAAGGGTATATCACAATACTACTTGCAGGTTATGTCTATTACCAAGTTACTTTCTTGCTTTTAATGAAGAACGATTTTGAAATATTTTGTCCTTCTTAAGGTAATGTTGTGCTTAGTGCAGCCACTTTAGTAAGTGATTACACGCATATTATGCAAAAATGATA
Source organism: Unio delphinus (assembly GCA_029339505.1). Taxonomy (NCBI): domain Eukaryota; kingdom Metazoa; phylum Mollusca; class Bivalvia; order Unionida; family Unionidae; genus Unio; species Unio delphinus. The sequence goes on along the minus strand of JAQISU010000029.1, from coordinate 3,073,280 downwards.
CAGAAATATAAAAACCAATATATGTACAAATATAACTAAGTTAAATCATTTCAAGTGTATCTGTATTTTGCAAACTCTTCTAAGTCCCATTTTATCATCAGGGGCATCTCATCCTGAAAAGAAACGTTATTGAACATAGATAGGTGCCCGATGTTCCAATATCCACAAACGAGCTTCCTATCCTTCAAAGTCAGAGATGTAAATACATACTACAGGGATGACATGTCAAATAATGCAGTGGACAAATTTTCACGGCACTCATAATTACTAAATTTCTTGGTCATTCTTCTAATGAAAACGTTGTCTAGAAAGTGTATTTTTTTGTCTATGTGAATATGCCTTCTGACCATCAGGGCTGTGCAGATTTATACTCGGCATATAGCTCATATACAGATTATCCCTGGTTTTTTTAATGTTCATATATATCAATTGATTGCTTGATTGCTCTATCTAATCTCATTCAATCGACAGATCGATTGATCCACTGATCGTATTCATGTGGTTATATCTTTGTTTTCTTTGTCCGTGTACTGACATGTTGCTAAAAAGCATTTGTAACATAATTCAAGCTTAGGATGTTAATATTTAAATTACGTTATCAAAACCCTCTTTTAGGCAAAACTCTTGTTTTATTGTGACATACACAGCGTGTTGTTCTTTAAAACATTGCTTGTCAACAGTGGTTATTCATAGACCTACACAAAACTTCTATTAGTGCCAAACTGGACTTTTGTTGGATTGTTTATGACCCAAGCATGTTATATTTAACAATCCTGGACCAATGTGCCATCAGGCAATGCGCTTAGCATTGTGAGCATTTAAGACATCCCTATGTGAAAGACTTTTGGCGGAAGCTAATGAGTCATTCCTATTTCATTACAGAACGATTTTACATTGGTATGATACCGCCCTTTGAGATCTGTTTTTTTGTTTGTATTTAAACTAAGCTACATAACTTTTGTACCAAAATAAACCAAATGACATTCCTGCCTTTGTTTTAGAATATCTTCCTGTCTTGACAATTCAAAAAGTCATTTGTTTCTATAATACCTCTTTAGATTCTCAAACAGACCTCACTAATTTTACTCTGCGTGAAGTAATATAAATTCGTGACCAATTTTTAAATTTTGACGTTTTTATATACCTTTTGAAATGAACTTCTATCCAAATTTACGAACTACACTATAATTTATATTGACGGCTTAAACAATAGTCCAAAGGCTTTCTTTAGTGGTAATCACACTACAACACTTCGTTTGCCAGATGGTGGAATAATATATTCAACAGTAATCAATGCAATATATATTGCGGTATAATATATTGTCACCTAAAGCCCTTATTAACTCGATCGGTGTCCCCAATTCACGATCTTTACTTCAGTCACTCCAAAATATCAATTTGTAAAACAAATTATTGACCAACATTCTCATTAAACATACCTCTCGAGATTGAATGTACTGTTGTTGACTCAGTCATGTCGATATTAAAGGTAATGAAGGGATTACCTGGCTACCAAAATGCCCTATCGGGCTACCAAAATGTCCTATCTCAACTATCTGATTTGAAAACTGCACACACTGACTTTAAACATTGCATAAAACAATTATCAAATACTAAATGCAAGCATCATTCAATATTATTGTCATTACTTTGCTACATGTAAATGAAACCTTCTTTATTGGAATCACCTGCCTTTCACAGAACTACCCCTAAGGACGAGGTAATCCTTGAACTAACTAAACATGTCATACTTGTAAAACTCATTCCAACATATTAAAGGATAATGATTCTCAAAAAGAAGCCTTGACCGTGAAGCATTTTGAATTATATTTTCGATCTCCAGCCAATCGTTAGTAGAATGCTAAGCATATGAAGTATCTTTCTGATACAGCAAAAATGGTTTTCGCAAATTTTATGAAAGTTAACCTTTGTTCTCATATATAGCTGGTGTACATCATATTTCCTTTGAGAATTTGTAACTAGCATGCGTGCTGTCAATCATCCTAAGTATCTAATTACACTGTGTGCTAACACTACCCGTTGATAATGACATTCATAAATTATCCCAGCATTACATTGTTGTTGCTTTTTGTGTATGTCTTTTCATCACTCTTTGACATCTGAAAGGACAAAATAATTTGTAACGATATGTGTTTGGGATTGTAAACGAAATAAGTAAGTTCCCTGTTGTTAAGTGCATGTACTTGTTTTGTTTATATCATAATGATGTAGTCTGTATTTACAGTAGAAGAGAAAGAGAAAACAAATTTGTGAACCTTCTCGGATGCAGGAAGTCGCAGGTTTGACATCCGGTCATACCAAAGTCTTATAAAAATGGTCTGACATTCAGCATTACAGGTTATTGTTAGGACTGGTCGACCTAGCGTCAGGGTCGAGTGAATTTGGTGGGACATGATGCCACATGTCTACGGCATCGTAGCGATATCAATCAGATTGTTAAATCTCCGTTAAATATATGTTTTTAAAACCAAACACAAACACACAAACCTATAGACAAATAATGTTAAAGTGCCACAACAGTGTATCAACATTTATTCAGTTCAGTTCATTTCATGGTGAACGAGATTATATATTCAAAATACGAATGTAAAAAATCCGAGTGAAATATTTTCAGTAATAACAGCATAGGAGCCTACATAATATCGCGTTTGCACCTGTCTAAGAAAATAACCGAGTGCAAATGCCGACCACTTCCGGTATTCAGTGAAACCAAAGCGCAACGTCACATTTTGAACACTTTTTGTAAACAAAGCCCGAGGTGGTATCATCATATTATGGAAAACTCTTTAGAAATTCAACACGAAAGCAGCGATTCTGAGGGAAGTGAGTTATCACTGTCTTGCGGGTCTTCGCCATTCGAAGATGGAGAGGTAATAAGCACGGAATATTCTGATAATGGTGTAAAAGCGGCTGCCGGCATCCAGATTAATCCGGCATCCAGATTTATTTATATATTATTTTATACCTGTACTAGTTCCACATCCACAACAATGCCCTTGTCTAAGTCGAGCATACTGTAGCTGCCATATTTTGCACTGTGTCCTGGAGTGTCAGCTCTGCCATCTCCTCCAAGTGTAACAGATATCTGCTGCTCAATGATCTCTTGCACATAGGTTTTTTGAAAATTGTGCCAAACACTTCCAATAGCAGGATACAGGTAGAATTTCTGATGGTTGATAAATGTTGACATGCTTATGCAGGACACGTTCAAGAATTTGTACATGCGTAAGGATTTGCTAGGAATTGAACCAGAAAATAAAATTCCTGCTGATATTAGCAAATTTCCAGCTGGTTTACTTCCAATAAAAGGCTGGCTAAACCAGTGGCGCACATAAAAGCAGTTCTTGCATTCTTGTTTTATTTTTACCAAAGATCCATTCACATAAATAATTTCACCAACTGTGTTTGAACAGCACTTGGTACAACATCTAAATAAATCCATTAGATTTGATTCAAAGACTAAAAATTTAGTTTCCACATCAGCTGGAACATTCCTGAAAAATAAGAGTTTGATCTATATATCGAATAGCCATAGCAAAGCATACTACATGTGAAATGTCCTATATAGAGCGGTTTTGAAACTTTATTTTCTTTACTTTAGTATACTCATACTGTACTTTCCTGTAGGTACATTATCATCTTCCATATTCTTCAATAAGCAATTTATAACTTGCCTCTTAAGTTTATCTTAACATTGCAGTAAAGGGCAGAGGGCAGTATCTGTATCAGCTACCTTCGCATTTGTCAGCTTGATTGTGCAAGTGAATTCAGCTAATGGGCACATACTAGAGGAATATGGTTATGTTACCTGTTTTTATCATCTCCACTGCAGGTCGTGTTGTTGATTTTGCCACCTTAATATAAGTCTGGCATTTCTTTGACCGCTGTTTTGTCTTTTTGTTGACTTGGCAACCAATGGATGCAGACAGAGGCTTCACTTTATCAATTTCATCTTCAACTACCTGAAAAACGTCAATTGCATCAGTTTTATTACTTTTGAATACTGTACTTTGTTCAAGTTATTTTAGCATTTAGACATTTTAAGAAGATGAAATCATTTTTGGGATAAAGAAAATAGTAATTCAGTAATCCACCATTACAGAATGTGTTTGAAAAATGTGTTATTCAAAACCGACATTTTTTCCTCATGATGATCAAACCTATCCTTTTTTCTAAACCTTTAAGCTGTAGTTCTTCCTTTATTTCTAGAATCTTATATGTAGTTTGTTAAAACATGTTCTTGTCTGAAATGTCACTCTCATTATATATATATATATATATATATATATATATATATATATATATATATATATATATATATAAGCTAAATTTTACGTTCTAGAGGGTACAAATGGAAATGTTGCAGTGACTGGTCTTTTGAATATCATAGATATAATATATGGTACATGTCATCATAAACTCACCCTTGCTGCTTCTCTCTTTGAATAGCCCCTTCTTATTTTCTTTGATGGTGATACTTGACAAGTTACTTCCTCTGATGGTGACAACATTTCAAGCCTACACAGCTGATGTTTTGGTGTTGAAGGTTCTGATACAGTTGCAGTTACTTGGTTGTCAGTTTCCTTCAAGCATTGTACAGACGGGACAGCATCATCATTGAGTTTGACTTTCTTTGGTGCCCTACCCATATGCTCAACCTCAAATCTATACCTAAATGGGAAGCATTCTGGTGTGAAATGAAAGGAGCAGAGGGCAGAAAACTTAGTCGGACCATCCCAGTTTGCTCTTTTGATTTTTACAAAATCTGTCCACCTAGTGACCTACGACAAAGTGCTTGGTCTTTCGGAAAGGAATGCATGGAAAACCCATCGGCATTTGTATTCCCACAATTTGCGGCAACACACCTGACACCGCTGCCCTTGCTTGTACCTCCACGATCTCCTCTTGGCATGATTGTGATGATAAAAGCTTTAAAACAAACTAATATGGAACGGAACACGAGCTTTGTTTATGTTTCACTAGAAACGGAAGTAAGGCGTGTGTTCATGAAGTGACGTCAGACGGTCTTCACTCGGCGAAAATTACCGAGCGATAAAATCGGTCCCATGTGTATTATTTTCGAAAACACACCTGAGCGTATTTCTCAGTTATTTTGCCGAATTTTTCCATCGGGTTTGTTTATACAGCTTCCAGATTTTATTTTCTATTCAGATAATATTGAATTGTATTTTCGGTTTTTACACTGGTATGGCACTTTAAATTTGAAAATACTTTTAACATTACATATCCCATTTTGGGTCAACAGTTCACAAACCCTATTTAACTAAAGATTCTCCATAGATCGAAATGTACTTGGCTGTTCGATTCCTGCCTCCTACGGGTAAATAATATTTTCGTATGGAGTCATGCTAAAGTGAGACAGTTTGAAGTCACTATAAAGGCAAATAGTACGTATATTGTGTATGGAACATAGTTTAGGACTCAAAGTATGTATTATTTCTAAAACTGTTAATTAAACACAATTATCACAATACTGTTAATTAAGCACAATTATCATAAATCGCGCACATTGCATAATGTCAAACCACCTGTAGAAAATGAGCATGAAAAGCAGATGAAATTTAAGAATCATTAATGTAGGCCGTCGACATTTTGCAGCTTTTTGAAAATAGAATCTTTTCAATCTATATATTAACCTTATGTTCTAAGCTCCAGAAACTGTCACATTAAACAAAACTTATGTTCTTGGTTACATGGAAATTATACTACTTTTATTATTATTATTATTATTATTATTATTATTATTATTATTATTATTATTATTATTATTATTATTAACTGCAATATTAATAATAATGATAATAATAATAACAGCAATATAATAATCATAATAATAATAATAATACAAGTATTTTCTTAATACCTGATAATTTTGCTATTAATATAACGCAAATCAAAAGATATAATAAAAAAATGTTTACCTTTCAGCTAAAACTCTATTTGTAATTTAAATAATTCCTATTTATGCAATACCTTTGGTCAGTTTACAAAACGCTACCACACAAGTGTCACGCTCAGTTTTCATTGTTTCCAACAGTGCTTTTTATCAGCTCAGCAAAGACTATGCCTTTAGATTAGTACATTGGCAGCATAGGTGTATGCATTATAGCTTGTTAAATAACTAGAGATAAGTTTCTGATGTTTCAATCAAATAAGGCTGCAGCGGCCAGCGTTTCTTTCTGATGCGGTTCCAATCTAATATGTGATGACTTCGGTGTTCTGTCAGATATTTGTTTCAATATTACACAAATTTAACGTTACAAGTTAAAGATTGTAATTAATGTCTCGTGTTACTTAGTACGGAAAGAATCTTATGGATCAAAAACTCGTACGGCAAAAAAAAAAAAATGTCTCTCTTCTCATTTTAGCTATATTCCTTGCCGACGGAAAGCCTTAACCTAACGATGTTTCATTTAAAGTTGATTTTATTCTATCTAAAGACTAACGTTTGCTGTTTCTGAATTAACTTCCCGGATTGTCACATCAATTTACTGTATTAACGACTTCTAGTGCAACATGTCTGATTAGCTAATGGAGTAATTAAATTTGATAACATATTAAAGAGTGCTCAACAAACGTTTTTAAAGCTGAACCTCAACCCCTATCGTGTTAACGTACACTCCTACTGTGTCATACATCTCTGAATCTGTCTTAACGTTTTTACATCAAAACATTTTGGTTGCCTGGATTCTTGAAAACAAATTCATTAATAACATGATGACCATTCGATTGGAAAATTCATTTTTTCATCAAAATTTAATACGGATTGGTCCTCTTAACCTGGCACCGAGATTGGACATTTTTGTCTCCCTATTGCACTGATAATTTCAGGAAAGTTTCTATATTAACAATATATGCAAAGACAGTTGTTAACTAAGTGATTTCACTTCGAGTTGCGTGTTGTCATTTCATCGTACCGATCAGCCTCTTGAGAACATCTTAACTAAGAAAGCAACCAAATGTAGAAGTGACACAATAAAAACACAGCTGACAACCTACAGGTATTTAATCAATCCGTTCGCACAACCTCTGGAAAATGTACTGTCTTCTCCGTATTCTGTTCTGCATTGAAACGCTAAATTGCTGGTACTTAAAAAATGACTTTTCATTGAAACTAGAATTGAAAGATATTATTGAGCACGGTCGTTTACAATAATGGTTACTTGGCGTGTATGTTTCACTCGCAAAGGTTTTATTATGCATGTAGTACGTTTCCAGAAAAGCTAACGTTACAACACATTTCCATGGCATACTGTACAGTTAAACAGCACAAACGAGCACATTCCAGTTTTATAAAATGATTCATTTATTTAAAATAGCATTTTTCGTTGTCCCGAATTGTGCAAACACTTCCTGTTCCTGACAGGTTCAATAAATCACATTGTATATGATCTTGAATACTAAGCGATAATTATTGAAGTCACGACATACATATACAGGTTCATAAAGTACATAGTAGTCCTCACAAAATATATAATACTTGGTCGATAACGATGCACCGGCACTAGTACTAGTAGAATTAGTAGTAGTAGTAAATAGAATAAGTAGTAGTAGTAGTATTAGCAATATAAGTAGTAGTAGTAGTAGTAGTAGTAGTAGTAGTAGCATTATCAGCAGTAGTAATAGTAATAGAATAAATAGTAGTAGTTGCCTTTGTAGTAGTACAGGGAAATACACGTTTTCCATTCGGACTTGTCCTTGCGTATTGTTTATTATTGCTTTGATTCCTCATGCTATTCGATAATTTTCGGACAGAGATATTTCAGTAAAGAACGATAGCAAAACAACGTTTTCAGTTACGTTTTGCATGGAGATCAAATGAACAAGATCGGACAAATAACAACTTTTCTTATAAGCATACCGCATCGTATTTTGAGGAAACTAATGAACGCAACCAAGGGAGATAAGTCACGTGACTATGGCGAGATTATAATGAAACATAAGTTTTCGTATGTCCAAAAAAAACATGGCAATTATTGTCGTAAGAACTCGCAAAAATTTAAAACTTTTAATCTTAGTCAAAAAGATTTTAAAATGCAACGCAGAATTTAATCTTTCTCGAGACTGTTGAACATTCTGTGTGCCATGCTTATTCCGAATATCCATAATATGTACGTTAGTATTTGTTCCGTAATTTCTTCTCCTTTAATCAACATACTTCAAATAGTGTGTTAATGACAAGATGGCAGGATACCTAAAAAAGAATGCTAGTTACAAGACACTCCGAATCGTGTACTAATGACAAGACATATCAATACAATAGTGTGTTAATAACATATCACTAGAAATAGTGTGCTAATTACATGTCACTTCAAATAGTGAGCCAATAACATGTCACTAGAAACAGTGTGCTAAGTACATGTCACTTCAAATAGTGAGCCAATAACATGTTACTAGAAATAATGTGCTAAGTACATGTCACTTCAAATAGCGTGCTAATGATATGACAGTCCAAAGAATGTGTTTATGACAATAAAACTCCAGTCTGATAGTGACAAGACTCCAAGTCACAAAGATAGTGACAAGACTCCAAGTCGCAAAGATAGTGACAAGACTCCAAGTCGCAAAGATAGTGACAAGATTCCAAGTCGCAAAGATAGTGACAAGACTCCAAGTCGCAAAGATAGTGACAAGACTCCAAGTCGCATGCTAATGATTCACATATAAGAGTGTGTTAATGACAATTCAAATCAAATACTGTGCAAATAATAAGTCACTTCAGAGTTGGCTAATGATAGTACACTTCAAACAGTGTGCTAATAACAAGACACTCTACAAAGCTTGTTAATGACCAGACAATTCAAATAGTGTATGCTATTGACAAGACACTCTACAAAACTTGTTAATGACCAGACAATTCAAACAGTGTGCTAATAACAAGACACTCTACAAAGCTTGTTAATGACCAGACAATTCAAATAGTGTATGCTATTGACAAGACACTCTACAAAACTTGTTAATGACCAGACAATTCAAACAGTGTGCTAATAACAAGACACTCTAAAAAGCTTGTTAATGACCAGACAATTCAAATAGTGTATGCTTATGACAAGACACCGCAAATGTTGTGCTTATGACAAGACACCGCAAATATTGTACTTATGACAAGACACCGCAAATGTTGTGCTTATGACAAGACACCGCAAATATTGTACTTATGACAAGACACCGCAAATATTGTGCTTATGACAAGACACCGCAAATGTTGTGCTTATGACAAGACACCGCAAATATTGTGCTTATGACAAGACACCGCAAATATTGTGCTTATGACAAGACACCGCAAATATTGTGCTTATGACAAGACACCGCAAATGTTGTGCTTATGACAAGATACCGCAAATGTTGTGCTTATGACAAGACACCGCAAGTGTTGTGCTTATGACAAGACACCGCAAATATTGTACTTATGACAAGACACCCCAAGTGGTGTGCTAATAATATGGCACATTAAATATTGTGTTAATAAAAAGATAAAGACCAACAAAACGTGATTATTGTTTACTTCACTAAACAAATTTACATTTGCGATTAAACCATATCTTACACCCTTGTAAAATGGTAGTGCACTATTAGTTCACTAACTTCACACAGCTTAGTTGTTCACACAGTGTAGTTCACACTGTGTAGTTCAGTATAGTGACCAGTGTTATGCACTGCATTAAACGTGGCAATGCACTATAATGAAAAAAATGTTAAATGAAGTGTAAAAGGTAGAGCACTTTGAACAATGTAGTAAACGGTATTGAGCAAGGGCGGCAAATTCGCATCCTTGCATTTTTTGCAGGTGGACGTAATTTTGAGGAATACATGTCTTCCCTTATTTTTGCAATTTTTAGCTTGTCTTTTAGATATAGTTTATTTTCAAACACCTTTCAAGAATACAATGCATTGTAAGATACTGGCTTAACCGCTCCGGTGGCCTAGTGGTTAGAGCGTCCGCCTCGGAAGCGGGAGGTCGTGGGTTTGATCCCCGGCCGAGTCATACCAAAGACTTACAAAAATGGTACTAACAGCTGCCTCGCTTGACGCTCAGCATAAAGAGGTTAGTGCTAGGACTGGTCGGCCTGGTGTCAGGATAATGTGACTGGGTGAGACATCATGCCACATGTCTGCGGCATAGTGTCTCAGTGCTAGACATCACTATAAACTGCCTCACTGCAGACATCGTAGCGATATGACTGAAAAATTGTTAAAGCTACGTTAAAATCCTAATCAAACAAACAAACAAAGATACTGGCTGATGGATACATAATTTTTTCTCTGTATGAAACATGTAACTAATAAACACTAGAGTATTATTTTGTTTGATTAGGATTTTTAACGTAGCTTTAACAATTTTTCAGTCATATCGCTACGATATCTGCAGTGAGGCAGTTAATAGTGATGTCTAGCACTGGCGCATCATGCCGCAGACATGTAGCATGATGTCCTACCCAGTCACATTATCCTAACACCAGGCCGACCAGTCCTAACAATAACCTCCTAATGCTGAGCGCCAAGCGAGGCAGCTATTAGTACCATTTTTGTATTTCTTTGGTATGACTCGGCCGGAGATCAAACCCACGACCTCCCGACTCCGCGGCGGACGCTCTAACCACAAGGCTACAGGAGGGGTTAACACTATAGTAAGTGTAATTTTCAGATGTAAGTTAGTACTCTCTTGCTACATGTAATTATATCGACAATTGAAAAAGTGCTTAATAAATTCAGATATACGCTTGTCCTCACTTTTGACACGTGCTTATGGCTTCTATTGATCAGAGGTTTCATAACTTGAGATGTGCAATTGTCCTCATTTGCTAGAGCAAAACTCGTACAAGTTCATGACTATGGATATACGCTTGTCCTCACCTTCGATATATTGACGATGGCGAAAATTGTACATGGATTTCATAACTTGAGCTGTACGGTTATCTTCATTTACTACCTGTGTTTGTTTGCGACAACTGTACATCATGAAATTTGTTGTACAGTGTAGTATTATTCAGAACGTTTTTAAAGACCACTCGTACAGGGTTCACCTCAAGTAAATGTTATCACACGAGTCATTGGCCCACTAACACCTACCAAAAAGAGGAATTCATTCGTTAGATTTTTTTTCGTTTTTTTTTTTTTTTTTTTTGCCTAGTTTTGTGCATAAAATAGAACACTGTCTAAAACAGTTCGACGAAGCTCGATTGTACAAAATAGCAATTTGTTACATGTTAACTTCCAATTGAAACTTGTAAGACCGAGAGCTGAAATTATTTGTAGTAATTGCGTTACAAAATAACAGGATTCTGGAATATTGAGGACGGTGTGTCAGTTGTATGTTCGCAAAAACACGTATTGAGTTCCATTTTAATTCAATCTGATATCGACTTTTATGGAACCTCTGTGTTCTGCACCGAGTCAACTGCCATAGCCTCTTTAACGATTTTAAACCTTGCCATAGAAACTTGATTTCAGAGGCGCGAGTAGATAAGAAACCCACAATTTATCTGCCGTTTTCATGGATACGCATTTGCATCCATCCAATATGATAAAGCGTCTTGAGGTGCACATCGAATTGAAGAAATGGGTTGACAGATAAATGATACAGAAGTGAAACTAATGACGAAATTTCCCTTGCTTTAGTGATGGGTGACAGTAATAAGGGTTATGGCTTACACAAATTGTAATCACATGGAGACATTAGTTCTGGAAATTCTTTGTTGAAAGAAGGAAGCTATCTGCACGTGAAAGGGTCATCGACAAACTGGTCTGGAAAATTGGTTTTCTGATATTCAATTAATAGGATCATGATGAATGAATGAATTCATTCGATGGCAAATACACCCTATACTATCTACTGTAATGTGCTTCAAAGACGATAATTTGAAATAGGAAAGGAATCAATCAGAGGAATGCATTTATTCTAAGACAATTATTTGCACTGGCAAGCGATTAAATCATACAAACCCATAAAACTCCTCGAATACGCTTTATTTGTAGTAAATGCTTTACGTTGTATCTTTTAATTTTTTTATCTCTTATATTTCTGTTATGTACTACACATTTTAAGATTTCCTCTCTCCCAAGTAGATTCTGAAAAGTAGCAAAAAGTATATTTTTCAAAACCACATTTATAATATAATGAAGTATACGGAAAGTCAGTGTACATTTTTATCCCCATTTGCAAGGACTGTACTTTAATTGTTTCACGGTGATGAGGCTAAGACTGTTTTAATCTGACAAAATTATAAACAAATTACTTGCCATTTCTGAAATTACGATTGCCTGTTCCTGAGATAAAATCAGTTATGAATCACACACACACACACACACACACACACACACACACACACACACACACACACACACACACAAACACACACTTTAGTATATTTAGTATATTTAACACAACTGACCATATTGGTGGGGAGACACTATTCAGTTCATTTCTGATAAATAGACTATATTTTACACTCATCAAAAATATTCATTTTGAAGTTGTATTCGTACATCTTACTACTGTGAAAGCATAAGACATTGTAATAGGTTTTACAACACAAACCTTGATTATGTTGGTAACATATAAATGTAATTGTTTGACATATAAGATCGTGCATAAAACTGAGAATTATGCTGTATTATGAAGCGGATGGTACCAAGCAGCAAATATTGCAGTCCCTCTCGATTGTTAAGTCCAAATAGCAGTACTACGGCGTTTGATTTTAATATGCAGTTTACGCAAAGAATTCTGGTTTACAAAGCTAATGTTAAGAAAAAAGGAGAAAATGAAGAAGAATTAATATGGGATGAATATTCTGTCAGTAGCATGAAGTTCCCTGCTGTTAAATAAAAGTAATTTTAAGGTGTTTCCCACCAAGTTTCAATAAGTAAGATTATTTTAAATGTATGTATGTATGTATGTATGTATGTATGTATGTATGTATGTATGTATGTATGTATGTATGTATGTATGTATGTATGTATGTATGTATGTATGTATGTATGTATGTGTATCTTTATGGTAATAAAAAATATTTACGCCTTGCAAATTGGGTTTTATTTCATGATGGGCGGGTGTGGGAGGGCGTGAGTGGGAAGAGGGGCGCTAGATATCTGATCTCGCCTAGGGCACCAAAATGCCTTGCACCGGCCCTTGCCGTAAGCATTATACAGTAAATTCCTAAGTAACGTGTTAAACATACTGTGTTGTATTGAATGTTTTGTTTTTCTTATTGCTTTTTAAATATATAATTTTCTTATAATCGATTATTATTATTATTATTATTATTATTATTATTATTATATTATTATTATTATTATTATTATTATTATTATTATTATTATAACAATATACAAATCTCTCAATCTCTCTCTGTCTGTCTCTCTCTCTCTCTCTGTCTGTCTCTCTCTCTCTCTCTCTCTCTCTCTCTCTCTCTCTCTCTCTCTCTCTCTCTCTCTCTGGACCATCGTAGCGACATAATTGCTAAAATGTATGGAATGAATAACTTGGAGAATTTTCTTTCGTGTCATCCAACTATATATATGCAGTTATGAATGATGTTAAAAGTTGTCAAATAAACAAAAGCATGAGAGAGAGAGAGAGAGAGAGAGAGAGAGAGAGAGAGAGAGAGAGAGAGAGAGAGAGAGAGAGAGAGAGATTCAAAATGACCAGAAACAACTGTAAATATATTTTTAAAAAATGTAATTACTTCTTGCTGGTTTATCATTTCGCTTAGTTCATATTCCACATTAATTTCCATGAGCCTGTAGATTCATGGCTTAGCGTTCATGCGAATGTCGTTGCTAACCAAGTATTTGTAGTGCCCTACCTTTATTATTAAAATCATCTTTCATTTATACATTTTTCATTAAAAGGAAGCTCGGTCAATTTCGTTGCTATAGGTTACACAGGGATGCAGTAAAAATGCATGGCTCATTTATTATCATGATTCCGCTATGCAAACGCTAAGATTCCTTTTACGATTTACTTTTCATTTTTCGCCAAACACCCCTGCCCATCTATCCCCACTCAATGTCAAGAAAACCGGACTCAGTGGTATTATTTGCCTTCTTATTACGACTGAATGTACAAAATGTACGAAGTTAAATTCAAGACATAACATAAACTATTACTGTAATTGGATTTGTATTTATCATTTTGGACCTTTGAACTTTAAAATACATCTCAGGGACACTTACTTTCTTCTAGCTGATAGTTACAAATCGAACTAGCAATTTCGTGAATTTATTTACTACGATTTAAAAGCGCCTCTCGAATCTAATAGGAGAACGAATGAACGGAGAGACGAATAGTATATTGCAATTCATGACTACTGATAAAGCATTGAGTTAAATTGCATATGTAGAAATTCACAAAATGTAGGTTTTATAATCGTTAAAACTTCTGCTTCTTACATATTTAACGATAGCGTTGCAATTCCTTGTTAATTGGTGAAAAATGTTTATGTATCATTGTAAAGAATCACATAACCTTGTTAATAGTTTTACAACTGAATAAAATTCCAATTCCACTATTTTATACATCAGCATGAGTTAAATCTCAGCAGATTAACTAACAGCCATATACCATCAGTTTCAAAATGGGCTCGCAAGCAAAGTAAAACTTTTTTATATATGCAAAGCAATCGGTATATATTTGATTAATCACTAAATCGCTGCCATTCCAACTGACAAAGATTAAATTTATTTTTGACAGATTCATCAGCAGTAACGCAACGCTGTGAATTGGTAAATTTGATTATTTTAATATCCTTATTTTTTAAACTTACTTTTTCATTTATCTATCTTTATTTTATTAGTAGATGAGGCAGCATCTCTTAACACTTTTTTCCGTCCTGGACTCCATTCGTTTGCCTATCATCATTCGGAATGTTCGTTTCTTACTCGGTTGATACGATAACTCGCTCTTGGTCAAAAGAAAAAATGATAAACCAAATACGAATAACTTCTTATGTTGCAATAACTGATGCTTATCGTAGAAATATATTGATTCCCTTTGTCATCGGCACGATGGTAAGATATATTTCTTGGTAATTTTTTGTGTATTATATCTTAATAGCTAGCAATTTGTTCATGTCATATATTACGACACGAATTCATCCTTGGTTTTTGGTTTCGTGGAAGAAAAGTCCATTATAAGAAATGGAGTATCTTGTGTACTGTGTTCAGTTTAACAACTAAATGCTTCAATAGTTGGGCTGCATATGATGCGCCTAAACTAGTAGGGGGTAAAATAACGAATGTTTCGATAATTAAATAAAATCATTGCAATTATAGATATATCTCGTGCGTGGATTCGCGTGATTCCAAAGTTGCATTAGTTGGTTTGGTAAAAAATAAGAATTCTTAAAAGAAGATCTCATGATATTTTCTCCCATACACGTTTAGAATATATAGGAGTAATTTTGTTTAGTTTTTATTTGACATATTCTACCGGGTAAGTAAAAACCTATCTAGAGTTTCGAATTGCTTACTTATAATACATACCAATTCGATGTAAGCAAAGTCATCCAATGTGAAAATATAGTTTCTAGAATGCACTGTCTCTAGTCTCCTTGGATGATACTAATTTGCGAATTAAGCGCTCTGTAGAAAACGTAATGATATTGCTTCATGCCATTAAACTGTAGAAATAAAGAATAACCAGCATCCTTAAATCATGCTCACAGTACGTTGGACATTTTACCACATGGTCTTGATGTGAACATTTGATGGCGTACTCTTGCCTCCGTCGATAGCTGCTTGCTTTTAGACTGCTGGATTCTTTTACAGATTATATTGAGAGACCTGGGTGGCCTATTGGTTCAAAGCACTGACCATTACCGACCACTGTCATCTGTCCTTCGATTTAGTTCGAGTCTCTGGCTCGGCCAATGTAGATATGTAAGAAAGTTGCCATTAGCTTTCCGTAGATCGGTGGTTCTTACCATGATATTCCCGAATTCAAACGTCTCCACTTCTACTGACTGCCACGTATAATGGCGTTAAACCCCAAGACGAAAACAACGAAAACTATTATATTGCAAAGAATTTGATCTGGTATATTTGTTAAATTACAAACATGTTTATGGTCTACTTTCAAATTTACTTGTCATCTACATAGCAATTTAAAAGGTAATAGTCCAAAAAGTATGTACAATGGATTTAATTTGCAGTACTGTCATCTCATTCATTTCCTTCAATTGGAAAGAAGACTTTAAATTGTGTATTTTATTTCTCCACGTGTGGTACTTCCGTAAAATAGAACGATCGTAAAAAGATATTTTACATCCAATATTATTCTTTGTTCTTGGTCTGTCCTTCAAAGTTATTACCATCGTTTTGCTTAACAACCTTTTTTCCAATCAATGCAGACTTTGCGATGATAAATGCTATTTGAGATGCATCATCAAGGAGACGCAAAATATGTGCAAGAATATAAAACAAAAATAAAATAAAACCTCGGGTTTTAGAAATTGAACCTTTTTATTAAGTCAATATACCCTTAAATACAAGAAGCGATGAAAGAATTTCTAAAACCTAGTTTTCATGCTTAGTCTGAGGCAGCCACACATACAAATCGTATATATGTGTGTGTGTGTGTGTGTGTGTGTGTGTGTGTGTGTGTGTGTGTGTGTGTGTATGTGTGTGTGTAACCACAACAAATGATATATAATTGGCAACAAAAGTAAAGTTTGAATGTCAAATGTAGAGCATCTATTTCAGCGATGAACATTAAACGCGTCATGTTACAAATAACAAAAGTTAATGTATTCCAGCAGCATGTGATGAAATGGATAGACCAAGGAAGATGGATACCATGTATGACTCTCTGGGAATACCATTACGTTTACATGAAGCAGCTAATACAACGTTTAAGGGCAAGTGATAGCATTCTGGGCTCTGTTGAATTGTTTATCCATTTGATAAACGAAAGTGGTTTTTTTCTGTCAACAAAATGTTCCCGTATATAAGTTACTAACGTACACTTGCGAAGGAGATAGAGTAGGGAAGTTAAGACTAAACGAAGAACCATCAAGGAAGATAACAAAATGAATCAAAAGTAAAATTTCAGTGAGACTTAAAGTCTCGGTTTGCCTTTCCATAGAAAATATAAGGTTTTAATCACTCTGATCTATACAAATTTTTATTAGTTTAACAAAGATACATAAACTTAAATTAAAAAACTAAATAGCAAGAAATGGAAAACGCATTTCTTTAACTAGGATTGTTATTACATCAAAATGTCTGAGACATTTAAATGGACCAATCGATTAATAGAAAACTCGAAGTAGAATCTTACAGGGTCATAGACATTTCAACAACAACACAAAAGTACTGCAAAAGAAAAACAATTGAGATTGATTATATGTTCGATGAAGCATGGAAAGTTATTCGGACAGAATTCATCTCTCTGCTCATTTTACCACCTAATATGTTTTCATACAAAAGTAAACCTTTCCACTTAAGTGTATAAAATTGATCATCGCTTTGAAGTATATAATTGCGTCCCTTTGACATCTTATATACGTGTAATAGTGTCTAGGAAACTGAGCTACATGCAACAGTGTCTAGGAGACTGAGTTACATCCAACAGTGTCAGACACTGTGCTACAAGCAACGGTCTATGTAACTGAGCTACATACAACATTGTCCTACACACAGCATTGTCATGGAAACTGAGGAACATGCAAGGGTCTAGGAAACTGAGTTACATGCAACAGCCTTTGAAAATGAGCTACGTGGAAAATATAAATAAACTTATTCAACGAAGACTTATAACTACATAGATGTCATTGTAACTTGTACATGTGCCTTTAGCCTGGAGTGATTTCAGATATAAACACAGCAGTGGATCCAATATATCAGTATGCGGAGGCGTAAACAAGAAGGTGATGGATCTGTGAGAGGAAATATTCTAGCTCCATCCTGAGGTTTCAGCGGTAGAATGTAGATGCTAGTACTGAGAGAGCGTTTAGACTTCAACATGGGAGAATGCAGTGTGCATGCATATATGTAATCCATCGTTTCCTAACTGTTTTCTTTGCCCATGCGAAACGTGTAGGGCTAGAAAATATTGTATTGATTTATTTTACTAAGGTCTGTACATTTTAAAGAGATGTGAAAGACCAGATGGTGATGCTACCCTTCCTAATCTGCAATATTCAATGTGTTTTATATAGAAAGGTATTTTCAAAGACATCAAAGTGTATTTCATTTAGAAATGTATTTTCTACTATTACGAATCTATATTCTTTAAAACAGTAAGGAATAGAAAATCAACACATTTTGAACAATTCAACAAAAAATTCATTTTCCTACCAAACAAAATGAAGATGTAAAACAGAAGCAGCTTAAGGTATCGCTAGGTAAATCCAAACTCATTCTTTAATTTTTAACATTGGTCCTAATGATTAATGTTCTGAATAGACTTAAATGGTATACCAAATAATTTCCAACGCTGAAGCTGTTCATGTTTCTGTAGTGGTATGTAGTCGGGATCGTGCTAATGTACGAATGACCTAAATTGCAATGATGTGCCAATAGTCTTGTTAAATAACAATTATATAATCTAAAGTTTTCTTGTTTGAATTCACTATAATTCCAAGTTAATGTCTTTCCAAGAATATTATAGAGCACATTGTTTTTCAAAAGAAGAAGACATTGAATTAAATTCTTCCAGTCCAAATGAAATACTGAACTCAATAATGCTTCTGCTTCAAGATTTTATAGGAACCAGGAATTTTATGGGGAATTTCCAATGTTCAGATTGAAATCAATATGTTCCTTAAAAACTTAAATCAATTACTCTTGTCACGTAGTAAATGAATTATTTATATATATATATATATATATATATATATATATATATATATATATATATATATATATATATATATATATACATACATACATACATACATACATACATACATACATACATAACACAAAGATATCCTAGATGTTTAATAATTGTATTTCATATAGACAGCGAAGTCATAATTTAAATGTCAAATAATTGTGTTTCGCTTTTTTATATATATATTTAACTTGTGTTATGAAGTTTTTAAAGTATCCACGTTAATTACAAGCAGCTCTTTGATTTATCACTGCCTTGGGATTACTGTGAATTTATTCCAGTAATTTGGATTATAACATTGTGATAAATCAAGACTGTTAACACATCTTCACAGTATATGTTATTGGTACAACATCACAGTTCGTTATTGGAATTCATTCGGATGACCACTAGAATGGACTTGGAACTTAATAGTTTCAGACTTTTGTGAGAACTTAGGAATATTTAGAATTTAAGTAGCAATATAGTACAGTTTTTTTAGTCTATACTTTGTATTTGAAGGACATGCATTATTTCTTAAATTTATGGCTTTCGTTCTTTTCTTTTATTTAGTTTAAGACAACATAATCGTAATCCATTTAGAAAGGTATTTTCAAAGACATTGAAGTGTAATCCATTTAGAAAGGTATTTTCAAAGACATCGAAGTGTAATCCATTTAGAAAGGTATTTTCAAAGACATCGAAGTGTATTTCATTTAGAAAGGTATTTTCAAAGACATCGAAGTGTATTTCATTTAGAAAGGTATTTTCAAAGACATCGAAGTGTATTTCATTTAGAAAGGTATTTTCAAAGACATCGAAGTGTATTTCATTTAGAAAGGTATTTTCAAAGACATCGAAGTGTCACCCAAATCTCCTAAATAGCTTGATACATTCGTATCTAGTCGGTTACCAAAGTTTTGAATGTTTTTAGTAACTTCTCAGTTCTGGAACATTGCTGAGAAATAGGTTTTCAATACAATCATGTGCCTAATTTATCGACTGATTTTAGGGTATCAAGTACATTGCAAATTTGAACCGTACAAACGGATAGAGTTCGTACAGTAAACTCCGTTAGTATAGATTTTGTTAGGTAGAGGTACATTGAAATGCACAACAATATGCAATTTACTCTAAGCTTTAAAGTGTGTTCTTGATCTTAATTTTTTATTAATATTGATTCATCAGAAATTGCTGTTGAAAAAGTAGGCCCAAAAGAAGAAGCAGAAAAGATTTAGTTTCCATGATAGTTGTTCCACTTTTCTGCAGTATCTGTGTTAGATTCGAACATCAATTAGACAGGAAGTTAATCTTTCCAAATAGTAGAATATTTCCTAACGTCCTTGTAAGAGGAACTTATAATAATTTAGGTTTTATTGTATATATAACATTACGACCTTTCTTCATTATGCTTTTTCGAGTGATTAATAATGAAATAATGTACAATAAACTTGCTAAATATTCCTAAGCAAATATCCCAAAATCCACAAGTTTAACTTACGCGTTCAGCAAAGAATCTTTTTAAAGAACTGATTTAATGTTTGACACATATTAATATGAAATCGAAGTTAGAAATTAGAAATCTCACCAAATGCAATTGGGATAGAGAAACTGATTTGCGTTTCCAGTTCACTGTTGCAGTTGTTTGTTTTTTGGGTTTTTTTGTTGGTTTTTTTTTTGGGGGGGGGGTATTAGAGGGGAGTCAAAATAACCGTATTAAAACATACGGCTACTAGAAGTAGTTCTTCATTTAACCCGAGTCTTGTCTGCTTTATATTAAAATTTCATGATGTACTGTATTTGATATATTTTATCATAGAAAACGAGTTAATAGAATATATTTGTGTTCGTTTTTAAGATCGACATCGTAATATGCGCAGGACGAATTAGAGCTATATTATCTATTAGATCCAATATTATCTTTTATATTAAGATGAAGTTGTTTTGTCATTTGATTTTTGTGTATTTTTATTGAATATTTATTACTAAAATGATTTATGTGACCTTCATTTTTCATGATCGATATGTGCTTGTATGCCTTTCCCATGTACACATCAAGGCAACCGACCTGAGCTAGGCCGGGAGGGAATAGAACCCACAACATTTGGATAACGATACCAAGTAAGCTAGAGCAACTCTATCTCTCTCTCTCTCTCACACACACACACACACACACACACACACACACACACACACACACACACACACATACATACATACATACATACATACATACATACATACATACATACATACATACATACATACATACATACATACATACATATTGTTTCTTGACTTTTTTTCCATGAATACACGTCGCACACATTTGTATTTTGTACCTTACCAGATCCAAAATCAAGTGCACTGCGTACCTTGCCAGAGGCATTTATTTTGTAAGCAACAGACTACATAGAAAATATTTCACTCTGGGTGTAGATTAAATATTATGTTAGCTATCAATGAAGGCACACATGATCATCTTAATTTGATATTGGATGGATATTAACAGTTTTAGTCATATCGCTACGTTGTATGCAGTGTGGCAGTTTATTGTGAGGTCTATCACTGGATAATTATGCTGCAAATGTGTAGTATCATGTTCCACCCAGTCACATTTATCTTTACGCCAGGCTCACCAGTCCTAGCACGAACCTTTTAGTGCTGAAAGCCAAGCGAGACAGATGTTTGTAGCATGTTTGATAAGTTTTTGTTATGACTTGGCTTAGGCTGACGCTATAACCACTTAGGCCATCGGAGCAGTTATCTTAATCTCAGTCTAGGACATTGGATCTTAAGTTTGCCACACTTGTTCTTTATTTTAATTTTAACAATAAACCTTACCTTATCCACTTAGAATGTTCTAGAAATCATCTTTTGACCTCCATTATGGTTCTATTTTTGTATCATTCTTGCCCTAACATATTGAAGTAGAATCAATATTATTGTTGTGTTCATACTTTCAACATGGTTAAGTTATTTATTCAGATTATTGTTTATTGGAAAACATTGGTGTTCATCAATATAATTTTTGGACAAACACATTAATTTAAAATAATAATGAATTCAGGCAAGGACATGTTTGAATTATTGTAATACAGATAAATACTTTTGGCATATCGCCACAATCCACACTTCTGGCACCTCAGCATATTCGAGACTACTGGAACATCAACACACTCATTAATGGTACTGAGAGTATGCATTGTGTTTTGGAAAAAATATTTTCCGCATTTCATGCAAGGACACGTGCACAGTGCAGCCTTTGAAAATATGCACACTGATTTGCCAGACTTAGTAATTTAAAATGACTTTTTATACTGAATATAAAAGTATTCTTAAATAAATGAAAATCCAACACGCTACAAAACAAAATGTCACTTTTATTATATCAGAAGCAATATATTTTTCTTCCTGTAGGAGTGCTTAGATTGAAAGTGACGTATACCTTTCTTTTTTATCTATTGATAATAATTTTTGTAAAGTTATTATTACCCATGTTCTTATCAAATTTGTTTTAATAATTTTATATTTATTCACACAGGATTCATAATGGAAACCTAATCTCGTTTTTTTACCAATTTATAAGTAATCTGTGGAAGATGGAATAACTGAAATATAATAAATTCAACGTGCTTAACCACTCTATCCAAAAATTGTATTTTAATGTCGCGTAATTAAATTCAGAAAAGACTTGCTACAGGGCTGTAACTGTGAAACTAATATCCATTGAAACCGACATCGGAGCGGATATTACAATAATTGATAATCATACATATCGCCTTGGCAAACATAATGGAGTTCTTTATTAGGCTGTAGGCCTACACATGTGCTGGTAGGAACGAACATCTAATTGTAATGAAGTCGGAACAGTGTAGGTCTGCACTTGCATGCTCGACATGGAGTAATATAGACCAGCTTGTAGCGTGAGTTAACAGATTTATGTTTTGCTGTCTCTAATATCGATATGTCACACACAGACGTATTTTATAGCAGTAAAATAAGCCGCTGCGTGTTATGGATTTTCTACACAAAGGCTACGATATCATGAGAGGAAATTTTCAAAATAGTAAATGGTATACAAACATTTTGCAGAAGCCGATGATATTGTTTCAGCTGACGTGTTGTTAGTATTGAAAAATTGTGTATTCTTATTGTATGCACAGAGAGAGAGAGAGAGAGAGAGAGAGACAGAGACAGAGACAGACAGAGACAGACAGACAGAGAGATATAGAGACAGAGAGACACAGAGAGAGATAAAGACAGAGACAGAGACAGACAGAAAAACAAAGACAGAGATAGAGGGAGGGAGTGAGATTGAGATGGGGAGGGGGCAATTCTGTTGGAAAGGAAACTTAATAGCTTCAGTGACGAGAGATATATTAATGAAGGCACCGAAATAATAGGAAGAAATAAACTAATGTTGATTCCTATTACGTTTGTCTCACAAGTTTTGTGTACTCTAGAATTGTTGCGTCTTTCGATGGCATATATTCGTCTTGAAGATAGATATTTATGAATCTAGTTTGAATATAAGATTGAAAAGATGGCAATACTCCAATGAGATGTTTAAAACTTTATTTCAATAAAGAGATTTCATATAAAAACTGCTTATCTACACACACACACACACACACACACACACAAACACACACACACACACACTCCACAGTTGATCAGAAGCATGTTATCGAATATGGAAAATGTTTTGCCACTTTGGGTAACTGCGTCTGGTGTAATATTTACATTTGAATGATATAGTTCAAACCTGTGATACTATTATGTTGGTCTTTTTTATTGTCATTGTTTCTGTGGGGGGGGGGAGTTGTTTGTTTGTTTGTGTTTATCTACATCTCTCAATTCCATGACGTCACATTATTTTGTTAGGAGTTTATCATTTTTCAGGGATATCTCCACTGCCCTGGCTCATTCTGTTGCTGATTCAAAATAAGGCACTGTTTCCAAATGAAATGTGCGAATTCCCTCCCGCTAGCTATACCCAGTAAAGACATCTGTAGATGCAGTACATTCCTGAACAGTAGATAATGTTTGCTCGTTTTAAGTTACATTTGCAATAGAGATGCATAACAGCATGACACGACGTTTGCTATTACTAGCAAAAAAAAAAAACTGTATATACATTACATACGAAATTTTTATCCATAAAGCGTATTCTCAATTGTAATATCCTCTCAAAAACATTGTTATAATTTGGCATTATATATCCAAAGTGAAGCAACTAAGATGTTTAATCGGAGGACATCTTTCATTTGTGTACACATTGCCCAACTTGCACTTGTGAAGTCACTCCGAATGATCAAAGTTACTAGATCTGTATACGCGAGTAAGTGCAGAAGCCGCACACGAATATTTGGTATAGACAGTCAATCAGTCCATCAATTATAGACAGCGAATCGGTCAATCGATCAACCAGTAAATCAATCAACAAAGAGAAAAAGAGAGAAAATGATTTTGATTTTTTTTTTTTAAATTGTAATTCCGACCGATAAATATTCACATTGATTAATTGTGAGGAAAACCGCTATAACTTGTGGATTCATGATAAATAACTCACGACCCAATTCGGGGCTTAACGAATGCATTGCTTGTCGTAGTTTCTTTTATAATAATTTAGACAACAGATAACGACATTGCTTTGAAAACGGACTGTATTTGGTCTTTTGAAATTCCAATAAATCACACAAGTTGCACTGAATATTGTAGGATGAGCTCAATAATATTAACCCCGTTTTAATCTTTACTTTCATGCGTCTGTTCATTATTTTCAAAAATAGTCATATGTTTTTTTGCAGATAAGTCAACGTTGGGAGTATTGGTGACTTGGAATTTCGTGAATCTATCTCCAACATTTTATTTTATATCTTGTACCTCTTGCACAATAAAAGCTCTAAATGCTATGAACATAAACTTGTGTAATGCCATGCACCAACATTATTAGACATTCCGATCAATTGAAAAATTCAGCAAAATTAGATAGGTAGCATTCTATCCGACGCGAATCCCAGAGTGCACTTATGTGATATGAGCGTCTACCGACAATAAAACTGTATTAGTTGTTATATGTACTGCTTCTTCGCGTAACGAGCAGTTTGATATCCGGAGAAGAAATACCTCTTTCATGCCCAAAAAGAATTTCCTGGCCTCTACAACATGAGCATCGGGTATTGTAACAAGTGCAATGGTTGTCAGGGACGCTGATGAGGTTATGTTAAACCAAGACATAAGATGCATTTCCGGTGTTAGTATCATTGTGAAAAAAACGACAACCTTTCATTCTTTATCCATTGTGTGATTTCCTTATGTTTTAATGATTCAGAGTGTTATGAATTAGATGAAAATTTGTGCGCATGGTTAAATTATGGGGACTACTTTCGGATTTTGGTTTGTTTTCTGGTGGTCAAGCTTTGTTTGTAGCAATCCACTGCAGCAAGAACATTAAAAACAAAGCAATAACAACCCTTCTCCG
Source organism: Unio delphinus (assembly GCA_029339505.1). Lineage (NCBI taxonomy): Eukaryota > Metazoa > Mollusca > Bivalvia > Unionida > Unionidae > Unio > Unio delphinus. The sequence goes on along the minus strand of JAQISU010000029.1, from coordinate 3,047,937 downwards.
TGATTCTAAATCAAAATATTCACCGGCCAGATAAAATCTCCGATTACATGTTCAAACACTGTAATCATACCACTCTTCTGGCATCCAAAACTAACCGTTGTAGCCAAATCAAAATCTAGTGCAGTAATTAACATCGTAATCACTTTCTTCAGATTCTATTTAAACTAATTTCCGATGGATGCATCATTGAACAAATGTACTGATAACAATGGCTTTGCGATAACAGAATATAAATTTGTAACAACAAAACAAAACTAAAACATTTTACTGTAATTCTACCAAACAAGAAAAGGGAATAGACTTAGGAATGTTGGATATAGCCTACGAAACAAAATTACTTTAGCAGTCCGCATATATTTATTATGATGGTATACACACGTTACAAATGAGATATGATTTTACATTTGGTAGAGATTCGTATTCCTAATCCACAGGTCTCAGGTTTGATACCCCTTCCAGAGCATTGAATGTCAGCTGCCATATTTTACGTTGGGGAATGCACTAAATTTGCATGTCCTAGACATCAACAGCCAGTAATTTGTTGAAAGTACCGTAAGAAAATCAACCAATATCTAAGCGTAATACTTTTGCTGGAGAATTTACAATGACGATCAGCACTAAACCTCTGAATACAAATTGCAAAAAAATGCATTACGTTCATTAAATCTTTGATCAATAATAGTCTAGTTCTTAATTTCATGTATAGGCTACTTACTTTTATCTATCACGAGAAATTGTACAAGATACACAACATGTCTCCACTGCCCAGTTTATCCCGCCAATGGTTTGGTCCATTCTGAAAGTCTGCCATTCATTGCTATGATTTTCAAGTAACTTGAGAAATTTATATCTTTTTATAATGTCATCTACCAAAAGCACGTGTAACTTAACAAAAAGTAGACTAAATTGTATGAAAGAGGATTGCAATAATATAGACATCTCAAGATGATATTCTCGTTGTTGTTGTTATGGTGGTGGTGATGATGATGATGATTTTTGTTATTTTATTATTATTATTATTATTATTATTATTATTATTATTATTATTATTATTATTATTATTATGCAAGAATTAGGTAGCATACACCTCGATGTATGAAGTAAAACTTTATTATATAACAATCAATCCGAAATTCTTCAATTGATGCCTTAAATTAACATACCTTAAATTTGTACGTGACCCACTACGGAATAAAAATTTTCTTGCTCTATGCGGTACTTTTGGTTATTTATGTTCATATGTCATTTTCAACCTTATGTGACCTAAACACCTTTTAAAATGTTACTGTTTCACAGTTCAAAGGAATATGTGAACTACTTTCAAAACATATATTCCATCTCAAGAGATGCAGCATTTTATGGTTCAGGATATTATTGTCATAAAATCTTCAAATGATTAAAGAACATACGACTTTGAAAAAGCGTATTGTGATAGCATTTTCAAACTAATAGAATGGGACACTGTGTGCTTTTATCTAAAGCAGTGATCAGGACCACACATCATAATTTATTTATCAATGCTTCAAGGAGGATGTGGGAACATCTGATGCAAAACGTCACATGCCTCGAAATCAATTCTTGGAAAATTTAACCGAACATTTTCTCTGACAAATACGAAATGGCTATATAATATTATAATATAATTTTAAACATTAGATAAAATTAAACTCGTTAATAAAGAGTAGACACTGTACCACAGACACAAATCACTTACATCAAATTTGTAAAATATTAAAACTTTATGCTAGCATTGGGCTTGTCTTTTTTCGAAAATTCATAATTTAATTTGATCTGTTTCCTTTTTTAATCGGATAAATAAGCTGTTGTTTATAAAATTTAGTATATATGTATGTATGTATGTATGTATGTATGTATGTATGTATGTATGTATGTATGTATGTATGTATGTATGGCATGTATGTGTGTGTACGTACGTGTGCGCGTGCGTGTGTGTGTATGATGTATTTAAGCACAAATAAACTGATCGTTTCCCTGTAAAATTATGAAATAAAACAAGAAACCAGACATAAACATTATAATAAGACAAAACAAAAAGATTTTGTTTCATTTAGAGGCGACATTCATGAGGGGATTATCGACTCGTTTAATAAAGCATTAATGTACGGAGTAAATGATAACAAACACATACTAAGTGATATATACATAATGAAAAGGTCAACATCCATTTTTAAAGATATTTAATGAATATAAATGCAAATGTCAAAATGGGCAAAGCAAACCTTTTCTTCAATGGACGAGTCACAAACGTTTTACAGCAACCCAAATGAATTACCCATTTGCATGTTTCATTTTCACTACATCTTGCCATATGGCTTCAAGTTTGCCTCTGATGGTATGATTATAAGATACACATTATATTTTAGCTGGGTTGAAACATAGACAACATTGTGTTCTGCAGAAATATAATTTAATGTTGAGAACATGCGGACATTAAGCACGACTAACAAAATGTCATTGGAGTCTTGTAAATCATCGACAAATATTTTCCGTTACCGTTTTCATCGTGATTTTTTGCAAGAAGTACAGAAACTATCAATGATAATTGAAATGAAAGACATCGTTTTGCGAATCATGAAGAATCACTGAACACAGCATTAGACCAATTTGAACAAAGAACAGGGATTTATCCGCCTCCAGTGAGCACCATTATTAAACGCAATTCCCATGACATGTCTGTTTTATACTTTTGTAATAGATTTTAAGACATTTCCATGTTTGCAAATGCACGAATTCGTTCCGATGACTTTCACAATTTTTACATGCCTGTGGAAACGTTCCATGATGCAATATTTAATTCAGACTTCATTTTGATGTGTTGTCAAGGATATTGTTATTGTTGTCCATGGACTTTTGTGCAGGATTTACGCCCAATTTTGATAGATTGATATCAGCTTGCAATTGTGTAGTATCCTCTTAAATACTCATATGGTATTCAAATCAACAAATAGTCTTCAATCCGGGGTTGACTTCTGCTTATTCCAGTACGATAACATCAACATGCAGTTTTCTGGTATCCGAATACAAACTCATGTGGTATATCAGATCAAATCTTACTTTCCGATCTGGCTTCGCTTTCTGAACATCCGGGCCATTTAATAAATCGATATAGTATTTGCTGTACCATCTCGCTTGTTTATACCCCATTTTAAACACAAACCTCATCAAGGATAGAAAGAAATGCACAACTATTTTGGATATTTCATTGATCGATTTATACTTTTTACCCGAATAATTTTCTTTGGGTCCCTAACATTGTCAAAATCTTGGCCTTATAAACTGAACTGGATATACTTTAGTAAACAGTCGCCAAATTTGCATGGGCGAGTTAATGACTGCAGGCAGCAGATCTTATATGATTTACTGTTTTTGATAAGTTATGAATAATTTAGTAAATATTAGAGAAACGTCTCCTTGAACACATATATACAATGGTTCCTCCTTTTTCTTTCTTCAATTCTTTTAAAGATGTTAAAACTCGACATTGCAAAAGATCGGATGCTGACAACATAGATTTGACTAAAGTGGATTGTTTTAGAAATAAAATATAAAAAAGACAATGAGAAGTCAGCAAAATTCTTATTAACTGCTTCCGTTTGACTCAAAATGCCACTAAATTTACAATGTTTGGAATCACGTGGCGACAAAAAGATTATATATTATAAATTGATCATTGAAATGGCTAAGTGTTGTGCATGTTCATATCATTGTTTGGTATTCGTTGTTTTTTTCTAAATTGATAGAGAGGTACAAAAAAACGGAAGGGTAAACGACTCATGTAGCCTTCAATCCGTCTTAACAAAAAGTTATTGGGGTATTTTTTCTCGAATAAAATAAAATCTTACAATGACACGTGAACATTCTAAATAATTACTGTGACCTTTTCGCTGTAAGGAATAATTATGTTTTGCAATCATTCCTCAAAAAGTAATAAAGATGGAAAAGTGTAAGTTTAAAATGGACAACGGAAACCTTGTTACGTATAATCAGTCAGTCAGTTCCACAGTCAACCATCTTAGATAATACCGTGCAGCATTATACGCAGATATGCGCAAATATAGCAAAGCTACTGCTGCGAGTAAAACGAACAGCAATGTCGCAAGTCTTATGAAATTAAACGTTTGTTTTAGAAAGGTTAAAACACACTTTAAAAAATAAGCATGATGACGGAAGACATCTGGCTGACTTGTTTCTTCGAATGCTCGCGGAGCAACTGACACAGATCGTCTGCCTAGCATTCTATGTTTTACCAGTCTCTTAAAACTGTATCACTTTCTATCATCCGAGGGACGCTTGCATCTAGAAAAAATACAATTTACAATGATTAATTTATTTTCAAATTTATAATTGCAGGTACATAATGTACATGCAAGTAACTAATGTCAAGCGTGAAAACTATGATCGAAGTAGATACCATGTGGGTTTTTTACTACGCAGTCCAATTAAAGTGTCATTTAAGCGCTTCCGAGAACTGCTGTCTCTATGCGTCACTTCTGATTCACCGTTATGTGAGCATATACTGACGATATTTTCACATAGCCGTTCTGATTAACTATCTGAAGAAATACATTGTACGTGATTTTACTTCTGAACATTTAATAAGTTATCAATTCCCTTTCATGCCAAATCTACTTCTTTCTTTTACTTTTAATTCTTAAATTCAAGTCCAGCACAGTATGAACAAATCGTCTGCCTCACAATTTAAACAATACAAGCAGTCTGGTTACATGACTCAAATTAGTAAAATAGTTTTATAACTTTCAAGAGAGGGTCGAATCGCGAGTCAAAATTGTACACTATTTTATGATATTGCACTGGCGCGCACTTTATATTGAACTCACGTGAAAAAAAGAACTCTTTCTATTTGTAAACAAACAATGGTAGACACAATCATTTTTGATTTATTTTGTTTGCGTGTATGAAGTAAAACAATTGTTTGAGCTATTTGAAAGTAGAGATGCCAAAGCTGACAATGTGGATGAATTCATAGACTCAACAGGAAACAAAAACCTTCAACGAAGCAGGCGACTGAACCCCATTATCAGAAATGTGCAGCAATAGCTGTGTAAACTACTTTGTAAACAACTCATGTACACTCACGTAGTAGACGCTTTACGTTTTGGTTGATTTATTTTGTTTCTGAATAAAATAAAGCAGATGTGTCGTAGAGTGCCACATACGAACTCCTTTGTCACATTGACTTTTTGACACAATGTTTCGGATCTAGGCTGGCGATAGATTGCAGATTTCATAAAATTGCTAGTTCATTACAAATAACATGAAAGTGACTATGCATAAACCGTCTGCTTTAACTGATAATAAGAATGGCAATGGCATATGGCATAAGAATGGCAATGGCATATGGCATAAGAATGGCAATGGCATAAGAATGGCAATGGCATATGGCATAAGAATGGCAATGGCATATGGCATAAGAATGGCAATGGCATATACTTACAGTTTTACATTCTGAATTTCCTCAAAATGTACTTTCTTAGTTTTGCAAAACCGAATTACATGAGCCATGTTATGGGTTCTCAGACTTGATTACACATTTCGAAATTTTAGTGTAATTTCGACTATTTTCCAAATGCAATTACATCCTCCTTACTGCAGTCAAAACGATAATTTCTATTGAATGACTTAATTTTCTGAAACATTATTATCTCAAACATTCAATGACAGAACATAAACACACATGCAGGTGTCAACACTGTGCCATATCACCCCTGAAATCCGTACGTCTTGTTGAACTGGCACAGCTAATGCCAGTCCATAATCACGACATTTCGTAGAAACGACAAAAATATCAAAATCTATTCATTTCAGATTAAATGGAAATGTTTTTGCAATGTGCATTCATTCAAAATATGACTCCAAATTTCAATTTTAAATGGACCAAAACGTCATATTCATTTGAAAGTTACGTCTAGGGCGCGACTAAAATCAGAGTTATTTGCGCGGTTATGTGCGTATGAAAAATGTTGTTGCTGTGTAATGATCTATCTGAGCTAGTGTATTTATTGTTTTTATTTACATTCAAATACTTTTTTTTTGTTGTAGTCTGTTTTTGTTTACACAAATAAGCCTTAAGTAGAATATGAAAATGTGCATATAATAAAACGGGTTATTGCATTTTTATGAGAAAATATGAACTCGTTTTCTTGGATGGATATACTGCACTACCAAGGTCGTGCATTATTTCCATCCGAAAAACTTTTTCATATGTTTCCATGCAAATGCAGTAACCTATAAATATAACAAGTAAATATAATGGTGTATGATTTCTAAGTAGCAATGCGGTTATAGGATGTATTGCCCTTCAAGTATATGTTTTATAAATGTTGATAAAGCGCGCGCTTGAAGGAATGAAATAATCACAATACACCACATGTGTTCCAATGTTTGGTCAGTTTTCTGGCCACACTTTTACCAATGTATTTGAGTCAACATGCGAATACCAAGGGATTTTACACTAGAAAGTATTCCTAACCTATTATACAGGAGAAATAAACTGTCCCAATACAATTTAAGATTACAAAGACTGTTGTATTTTGTTTAAGTTTTCTCAACATATTAGGGATAACTAATATCGTTGTTTTGCCAAATTGTGTATTTAAATGACGATTCATAAATGCGTCAGGCATTTTAAATAATAAAGACATATTCTATTTCGGTACGACGTAACATGCGATAATATCATAAATGTATTGATTTAAGACCATTTCCAATGAAAAACTTATACTGTATGCGTTTCCAATGGAATATTTATACTGTATGCGTTTCCAATGGAATATTTATACTGTATGCGTTTCCAGTTGAATATTTATACTGTATGCGATAAAATAAATCTTGTATGTGTGGTTTTTTTTTTAAAACTACTTGCTACTACGACATTCAAGCCATTCATTTTTTTTTCGCAAAGACTTGGCAAACATAAGTTTCATTACTTTTGCATACGACCAAATAGAAACTTCACATATGACCATTTATAAATAGAAGGACAGTACAAACTTCGCATGTGACCATTTACATGTAGAAGGATTGTACAAACTTCGCATACTACCATTTGCATGGCGAAAGATTGTACTATCTTCGCATACGACCATTTGATTGAAGGAGGACAGTACAAAATTCACATATCACCATTTACCAGTGGGATGACAGTACAAACTTTGCATACGACCATTTACATAAGAAAGATTTTACAACCTTTGCATACAACCATTTACATGAAGTAGGGCAGTACAAACTTCGCATACGACCATTTACAAGTAGGAAGACAGTAAAATCTTCGCATACAACCATTTACAAGTAGGAAAACAGTACAAAATAAAGGTACTAAAACAATTTACTTCAGCAGGCACTTCATGTGAGCAAGCATTGGATAGGAGCAACTGTCATTGTCGTGTCAGACGCTCGTTGACTGAAACAAAAGCAATGATAATTAATGTGTATCTTAATATTTACAAATACACTACAATACACTACAATAACTAAAATACATATATCTTTTATAGATTAATTGAATCAACAAGTCATAACATTTTCGAATTCTCTCTCTCTCTCTCTCTCTCTCTCTCTCTCTCTCTCTCTCTCTCTCTCTCACACACACACACACACACACACACACACAATCAGCATACAATGACAATGCCCAATACAAGGATTGGAGGCTTTCAACAGCGTAAGCAATCGCTGGAATCTATACAAGCAGTCTCTCTTAAACCTCCTGTCATTTACGAAGAATGAAATATAAGGTTTAGTATACTGACTATATGTGAGTAACAGTAATATTATTACACAGATGTTAAACATCTGGCATAGTCATCGTAATAGTCATAGTCATTAATATTGAAACTCAGAGATGATGACGATTGCTAAAACATACACATATAAATTAGCCTGATAAAGAGGGTAGAGACAGATGTTTGATGTAAAGCAAAATATAAGATGGCTTGTAATATCCGAGTGACAGTTTTTCTTAAACAAACATAAAGTGATGTGTCTATTTTGGGCAATATAATTGGGTTAAAATTATGACCAAGTTGTTTGTGATACATCATGGGTCGGTCGTTCTTTCCTGGATTTTTCCGATTATTCCTCCGCCATGTATTCTGGCCGCCGTGTATAGAATATCTTGTGCATCAAACCCTATAAGAACAACTTGGTATACATACCTTTATAATATATAGTGCGCTTGAATGTACATTCTTTATCCTGGAAGCATATTAAAGACATTATATATATATATATATATATATATATATATATATATATATATATATATATATATATATATATATAATATACATGTGTGTGTGTTTATTTGCAATATAATATATTTATATGAAATATATCCTTTTTCTATGTTTTCCAAACTTTATTAAACATTAAACGTTTACGAAGATAAATTGAATTATTTTAATCGTCAGAAATAAAATATCTAGTTGCATGTTAACTTTTTCCGTTTAGAAAACATTATTGCTTTAAGCATTTCTGGCTAATAAAGATACTATATATTTGTTGCGAAGTAAATTCTTTTTATCCATGTTGCCTTTATTGTCTGATTTCTTTTTACGATGCATCAACGACATTTTAAATGTATGGACATCTCTTAATAATAATGTTTATTTCTTTTCGTTTCCGGAGTGTCTAATATTTTGAGAAAGAAAAGACTGTGATTAAATGAAGACGCGAAGATATCTTAACAAATATAAATATTTACCTCAGCTTTAGGGTTGATATTAGTCCTGACCGGCCGCCTGTTTACTGGTCTTGGAGGCCGGAAATTGTTCTCCATCAGTGGGGTATACTCGGAACTATGCAACATCCTTAACTCCTTTAGCTGTAAAACAATAATATTTCTGCATAAATAACAGTTTCGTTTAATGTACAGTGGAAAAAAGTGAGTACGCACCACACAAAGTACAGGAAACAAATTATTTGTGACATACTAGTTATGGTATATGGGAGATTGTTCATGAACTAGAATAAGAAAATAAAACGAAGTTGCTGTTTATCTATGAATACAATATCGAATTAACTTGACTGTTATACTATGCGCATTATTTGTGTTCACAATCAACAATCATTCACCAGAACCAGACAATCAACAATTGCTTAATTGCACCGATTTTAATTTATATCATTAAGATGCCCATTTTCTATTATTTCCTTTAAAATAAGAGATTGTTGTTTTTCTATCTGTGTTTACTATAGAAATATTTTGTTCCTAGTAATTGTAGCATAGGCCTTCCTTAAAGAATGCCAATCTTTAGATTCTGTTTGCACTACAGCACGTAATAAACATTTGTGATAATAGACTTTGTCGTTTTTCATCTGAACGACTTCGTAGATCATTGTCGGTTTTTTTTTCGTCGCGGACTGCCGGTTAGTGCTACTCATCCGCAATGGTAATAACACTTCCCAGAACATGAACCAGAAATACAGCGGCGACCATTGCCTTTATCATGCTGAAGCTGAACGTACTTTGGAAGGTGCGATAAAATCTGTATCAAAAGTTATGGTAAATCAATACTAATCTAACACTGTCAAGTGTTAGACTGGTTCTCTAGATTTTCATTTTAGATATATATCTACAACGAAACTGAAACACACTGGTTCCTTCTCTTTTAATTTGGAGATATATCTACAACGAAACATTTTAAACAAATCTATCTCTAAGCTGTTTCTTTGGCGTCGTTTACAGTCATCATTAGAGAGAAAACCTCTTTAAAACTCCAGGCTGGCTTTTCGAATGTTAGTAAGAAATATATTTCAAGTGAATATGGTATATTAAATATGCTTTTTTCACGACCTTAAGTGTATGTACTCATCTATCAATCTAATACGTATACGTTCTAAATTGTAAAGACATATTCAGTGATGATCACATAAAACAATATATAGTTTGGGTGTGAGATACTAGTTACAACGCATGCTCATTACACCATTTCCTCGTCTGTCTGAAAAGAGTTTGTCGTGTCAATGACAATCAAGTTAAGGTGAAAATCATTTGGAAACACAAACATTATTTTGTGGACACAACGTTAGGTCTCGTTGAACAGGAATTGTTTGGTTCTAACACATGAAGAAAAACGTCCTAAATGTCAACTGTGGTTTAAATTCTTTACTCATTGCATAATCACGTAACAAAAAAAAATTAAACGTCCATGAAAGAGGAACTGCACTATGTTAATAATACAGGAGAATAATGCAGCACAAAGAGATCTTAATTACAGTAATAATATATACTCCTTGGTGCGATAATTGTTTATTTCGATCACCTTGATTAGGTAAAGATTCTCATAAAATTACAAACGCTAATGAAAAGATAGCCGTTAAATAGAGTTAACAAACCTCTTGATACATGCAACCATGAGCGTTTTGTCCAGTCAAATGTTCTGATGCGAAATCTAAACGTGGTTTATCTCAGAGTAATGTATTTATTTATGGTTTTATAATATGAGAGGAGAAAATTTACATTCATGAAGTTGTAGTTCGAAATAAAAGACCTATTCTCGTTCTGTCTGTTTCCTCAAAAAAAGACCGCGCTCTTGCCATTCTCTTGGAATCGTGAAAACGCTGAATGCTATTTAATATGAGTGTTACTTTATCGGACAATATGTACGGTAATGGATACGCATGCTAATTCAAGGTATATAATAATTTGAGACAAAGTTATCCATTGAACATTATACATTGTATAATACACATTTTATGATAAAATGAGAGCTCGTGCCTGCAGATGCATTCAGTTTATTGTTGCCTTTTCTGTTTCGGAGTAACGAGGATGATACATTTTTTACCTGTTCTTGTGATACATGTAGTGGTCTGTTCATTAGTATCCATGTGACCGTTTCCTGGCAACTGGGCTGAGTAAGGGAACCCTCATAGGTGATGAAAAAGTCTGACTTTGGTATCATGTTGCGAATCGAAAATGAGCTGATATTCCTTGAGGAACCTGCAAAACAACAGATAACTAGTCCGTGCAAATGCATCACTGTAATATACTATAAATAGCTATAATCGGGGAAAAACCAAGACTCAACTGGATGTGACTAAACGTAATGCAAAACCTACTAAATTGCCTCAGAATTTAACGGGGACTAAAATTATCCCGGAATATTAAAGATAAAAAAGTAGTACTAAAATTACGAAAAGTCTCGGACTCTAGCAGATATTGAAAACATCTGAAACATTGATATTCAAATCGCGGAGACAAAAAGTAGCACTAATAATTCGAAATTGTTACGGACCATAACAGACATTGAACGTATCTGGAATTACTTTTTCTTTTGCAAATAGGTACGAGTTAAAGCAGTAATAAAAATGAAATTTATATAAACAGAAGTACTAAAGTTACCGAAATGCCACAGAAAAGTCCTGGTGAATATATATATATATATATATATATATATATATATATATATATATATATATATATATATATATATATATATATAGTGTGTGTGTGTGTTATTTTTTCAGTTGTGGCTAAAGTCTGGTTTAGTGTCTTAGCCATTTCTGAAAACAACATAAAAAATCTGGATGATTATCAATTGCCTTCCAGAGTTTCGGAATTTTAGTGCAGTTTGTTAAGTCAAGGCGATTTGAAAGTAATCGTTCGGAGTTTTTATTCCCAAATTACATGTTACTACCTCTATGTTTACTTATATGATCTTGTAAATGTAACTGAGTGCTTACTCCCTAAAGTACTGAATGAATGGTTTTATTGCTTTTGTAATTACTTGTTTTTCAAACAATTAAACTTAAGGGTTAAAACAAAAGCGATGCAGATAAAGCATATGTTAGTATGGAGATTTTTTTGGAGATGAGAAACCAAATATAAAATATAAATATCGGCATACCTTTTTTCAGATGTATGATTCTAGCAGCATTTACAATAGATTCAAATTCTTCGTTTCCTTTATCGTCGAGCTGAGTAAAAGATAAATCAAGAAAAACCGTGCTTGTAATTGAAGAATAATATTCGATGGCACATACCCGAGCATTTTGTGAAGCATTTCGTGCCGGCTAGATAAATGTGTCCCAAAGTATTTTCAACCATTTAAACATGTTTATCTCAGGCCACGTAAACCAAATTTTTGCAAACCATTTAAACTAACTTGTCTCATACCATTTAAACCACTAAGTGACAGGTTAATGGCACCGGTTAGTATAACGGATTAATATTCATACATTTCAAACTACTTAAAAGTAGAGTCCTAAGTCATGATCATATTTGTAAGTACGACTCAGGCAAAAAAAATCAGACTGATAGATATTTTTCCAATGCCTGATATGAATTCGCATTTCTATGACTGTTATTTGATGATTCAAAACGAACACTTCAAAAATTACCAAGAAATTATTTCAAGAAAATGTTTAATTTTTAAGAGTCTTTGTATCCTATGCAGAGTAAAGATAATGGTCAAATTATGTTATTTAGTATTAATATTTACCAAAACAGCCATACATGTTACATCTGCGAAAAACTTTATCCGATCACATACTTACATTCACATTAAACCTACATTTGGTTTTTAAAATGTTGTTGCTTTTCTGATCATTAAAAGGACTCCTCCTTCAAGTTAGCACACGAATGATTAAGAGAGTCCAAAGACATGTGAAACAAAATTAAACCATCACGAAGTAAGGTGGGTTGTCTCTCTCCGTGCTGACGAGTTTATTTGAGGACGACTTTTAATCAGATTTGTTTTAATGATTTCGGAAAAAATAAACCAACTTGCCACAAAGGCATGTAGATCTTTGCGATGAAATATCACAGGCTTAATTAAAATGGTTCCACGTCTTGCTAACTGACAGAGGAAGCGCTCACGCCGTCATTCCATCGTAGCCCTGGGAAACAATATCATTACTGAACACTCGTCAAGTTCTAATATTTTGCACCGGTTCAAATCTCATCAGATAGGGATTTTGAATTCAGTAACTTTAATACACTTCAGGAGCTCCTAAATACAACAAGGATGCAATTAGCTAATACTAACGCTAACAAGAAAGTCGATACAAAAGGATTGGTTTGTAAATTACTGGTCAATGATGTCCTTTTCAACGTCATAATATGTATGTGTTTGAATAGTTATATTTTACAATATACCAACACATTATATCATAATTTCTTTTCGGTTCTAGAGTATTTTGAAATGAATAAAAGCAAAACAGCTTATACTGAGGACAAGCAGGGTGTCGCGTATACTTCTTAGTGTCACCTCAACACAAATGTATTCACTCAAAACATCGAAGCACACGCGTGGTAATCATTATAAACCACTTATGCCGGTTATACTTTACTGAGTTCTCTGTCTGTGCTAAAATTCAACATATACGCCAAATCAATTGTCTGATCGATGCAATTAAAGATGGTAAGCGATAGAAACGTGACATTATGTATGTGGTATTTTTTAACTAAAAGATGAAACGTTTATTTGGAACATTTCATGACAATACTGAAGTCATAAAGAGATGCTTCATGATTTGTCCTTGTACGAATTTCTTATTAGCACAGAGAATTCTATAAACAACATTTAATTAACACTTTGAAGGCCTATATCGTCCGTAATGATAAAAGGGAGGTATATGTAGTGGCTCCATTCTCCTCTGAATAACTTTTACTTGAGATGGATTTATTCATTCTCTTCAGATAATTACACTGTAGAATACATTGGGAAATGTGTTTTATTTCCAATGAGTTAACTAATTATCTGAGTTGTATTTCTGTTTGGTACATGTCAACAGGTGTTAAAATTTTAATATAATTTATTGGTACATGTCAACATGTATTAAAAAATCAATATCATTTAGTATAGGTACATGTCAACATGTATTAAAAAGTCAATATCATTTCGTATAGGTACATGTCAACATGTATTAAAAGGTCAATATCATTTCGTATAGGTACATGTCAACATGTATTAAAAGGTCCATATCATTTCATATGGGTACATGTCAACATGTATTAAAAGGTCAATATCATTTCATATGGGTACATGTCGACATGTATCAAAAGGTCAATATCATTGCATCTGGGTACATGTCAACATATATTAATAGGTCAATATCCTTTCATATAGGTACATGCCAACATGCATTAAAAAGTCAATATCCTTTCATATAGGTACATGTCAACATGCATTGAAACGTCAATATCCTTTCATATAGGTACATGTCAACATGTATTAAAGGTCAATATCATTCCATGTAGGTACATGTCAACATGTATTGAAAAGTCAATATCCTTTCATATAGGTACATGCCAACATGCATGAAAAAGTCAATATCCTTTCATGTAGGTACATGTCAACATGCATTAAAAAGTCAATATTCTTTCATGTAGGTACACGTCAACATGTACTAAAAAGTCAATATCCTTTCATATAGGTACATGTCAACATGTATTGAAAAGTCAATATCCTTTCATATAGGTACATGTCAACATGTATTGAAAAGGCAATATCATTTCATATAGGTACATGTCAACATGCATTAAAAAGTCAAAATCCTTTTATATAGGTACATGTCAACATGCATTAAAATGTCAATATCCTTTCATGTAGGTACACGTCAACATGTATTATAAAGTCAATATCCTTTCATATAGGTGCATGTCAACATGTATTAAAAGGTCCATATCATTTCATATGGGTACATGTCAACATGTATTAAAAGGTCAATATTATTTCATTTAGATACATGTCAACATGTATTGAAAGGTCAATATCATTTCATATGGGTACATGTCGACATGTCTCAAAAGGTCAATATCATTGCATCTGGGTACATGTCAACATATATTAATAGGTCAATATCCTTTCATATAGGTACATGCCAACATGCATTAAAAAGTCAATATCCTTTCATATAGGTACATGTCAACATGCATTGAAACGTCAATATCCTTTCATATAGGTACATGTCAACATGTATTAAAGGTCAATATCATTCCATGTAGGTACATGTCAACATGTATTGAAAAGTCAATATCCTTTCATATAGGTACATGCCAACATGCATGAAAAAGTCAATATCCTTTCATGTAGGTACATGTCAACATGCATTAAAAAGTCAATATTCTTTCATGTAGGTACACGTCAACATGTACTAAAAAGTCAATATCCTTTCATATAGGTACATGTCAACATGTATTGAAAAGTCAATATCCTTTCATATAGGTACATGTCAACATGTATTGAAAAGGCAATATCATTTCATATAGGTACATGTCAACATGCATTAAAAAGTCAAAATCCTTTTATATAGGTACATGTCAACATGCATTAAAATGTCAATATCCTTTCATGTAGGTACACGTCAACATGTATTAAAAAGTCAATATCCTTTCATATAGGTGCATGTCAACATGTATTAAAAGGTCCATATCATTTCATATGGGTACATGTCAACATGTATTAAAAGGTCAATATTATTTCATTTAGATACATGTCAACATGTATTGAAAGGTCAATATCATTTCATATGGGTACATGTCGACATGTCTCAAAAGGTCAATATCATTGCATCTGGGTACATGTCAACATATATTAATAGGTCAATATCCTTTCATATAGGTACATGCCAACATGCATTAAAAAGTCAATATCATTTCATGTAGGTACACGTCAACATGTATTAAAAAGTCAATATCCTTTCATATAGGTACATGTCAACATGTATTGAAACGGCAATATCATTTCATATAGGTACATGTCAAAATGTTAAAAAGATGATTCTTTTGATTTAGTTACACGTCAGAAGGTATTAAAATTATAATGAATATTCTAAATATATCTACCAGATAAATCAAAGCATCGACTTAATAAATTTAAACATTATTTTACTGCTGTTTACTATCACTTAACAGAAACGTACGAAGATACTTACTCTTCCTAAAACGGAAAATGCAGCTAAACCATGCGTAGAAAATAATGCCTCTGTGTAATTCCTGTACAAATCGGAATTATATCCAATTATCTGAATCTGAAGAGGAAAGAAACTGAATAATAATAATAATAATAATAATAATAATAATAATAATAATAATAATAATAATAATGATAATAATAATAATAATAATAATAATAATAATGATAATAATAATAATAATAATAATAATGATAATAATAATAATAATAATAATAATAATAATAAAATAAATTTTCAACCTCACCAAAGTAACTATTTAAAAGCGAGGAACACAACTGCGCCAGGAAACTTTACTTTTACTTTTGTATCCAATATATAGATGAGTTTTGCATTGATATTACATTGGAGAGACCTTGGCACAAATTTCCGTTTTCGTTCTAAATCCACTTACCTAAAGTTAAAAAATAATACATTTTAACTTGCTCGTTACTATTCAATTCTGGATTGTATATAATTATTAAAACAGATATATAAAATTATGTTTTAGTCAAATGACAGATAAATATAAATAAATCAAGTGTATGTCACTGGAATAGTACAGAGAGACCAATCTGCTTGAAAGTTCAGATTTATTCGTATATAGTCTAAATAAATCTATAATTTATCTCTGTAGGGTGTATGTTCTTCACGTTCTTTGTATAAGCAAATACATCATGCAGTGTCACACCTGTTTTATCACCTAGCCCTTATTATTGCAAAATTAAATAATATTGATTGCAAACTGTTATTCCAAACAGATTATCAAGACAGCAAATCCTTATCATACATCAAGCATTTACACAAGTTTTTTCAAAATAATGTTCTTTCAAATAACACAGACCTCGATGGGAAATGTCTTTCCTGCAAAAGTATGTTCTGATCCTTTGGCATCATCCGCTCCAAAATGGAGTTTTATCCTCTGTACTCTGTATTTATAAGACAGGGGGCCACCACTGAATGTAAATGGAGGCTCTAGGTGGTCTTGGAGCACTTCGTATGTAATATCATGGCCTGTATTTACTAGCGTGCCATCCACCTGCGCCCAAAACAAAGGACAAATTGATTTTAAAACAATAAATGCATGAATGAATTTAAATAGGATAAAATGACATATTTTTTCAAAACAGCTCCTCTCTGCAGGAAGACCTTCAGATTTGAATATGCCTCTCACAAACATAATTTCAGTCCGTGCATGGATTACTGGGAAGATCCAGTATATGTCAATGTAACCGGTGCATTGATTGTATGTATGAAAACACATATTTCGATTGTGTTATTGAAATGTTACCTATGCGTCTAATTCACGAGTGTCTTTAATTAGGGAGATGCCAAGAAGTAATCTTCACCATTGAACATGTTGACATTTCCGTTTTTTTAAAAGAAATAGATTAAATCACTATATTCAAAACATAATAAAGCCAACAAGGAACAAATTTCTTTCAAAGCCAATAACAACCATTTTGAAATTGTAAGTAACACAATCCCTTTTTTGTAAGAAGAGTACGCAAGGGAGGTAAATTGTACCAGAATTCATTGATATTGGATTGCTCATTTTAGGAACAAGATGACAACATGACAAAATAACTCCGCGACCATGATATATGTATAGTATGCTCAGATTATATCGACTTTTAATTATTTATATTGTTAATCTACATTGATTAATTGTTTTACTGCGATTCCTTCAAACTCTGTTAATCTACTTTCTACGAAGTGAATGGAATGAATTTAAATCAGTCTCAAATTAGACCCTTGTGCAAAATGTGAATAATTAATTAGAAACGTTTTTGTAAGCCTAATCGAACTAGTTATTACTGGTTCGAAATTGTATGTGACTACGGCTTGGGCCAATCTGAGAAATGTTTTTAAATATTGCACTGGCACTGCGCATAGAAGTGGCTGCTGGAATGACAACCCTAGTATGGCCTCGAGAACTGAGATGAGACTTGAACTAAGAAATATGACCTTCCAGCAATATCGCTCATGTGAATGTTCAGCTGCATAAAATGCAATTTACGAGGAGACGACACTCTCCTTGTTTTACAGACATGTCAATACATGAGCCCTTTTCCAAACTATGACAATTTGCAGGTATTTATGTCCAATCTCTTTCATTTTGAAGTAAATAGATATCTGGAAAAAATAGAATCCTACCATATCATCGATTGTGTATAATACCTATGAATAGTTCTTTCATTACAGCGTTACATAATTTATACGAGTTTTCTAAAGCTGTATTTCCTCATAATGTTGAGAACATAATTTAAACAGTATCGTATAATATTGTTATTCCTTTGTAGATCATTACACAATTGTTTGAATAGTGACAAGATTTTGAAAGAGATGTGCTTAAAATTGATAAGGTTATAGAATTGCAAAATACATTATCGTTCATTAATTTGACGCACATGCACAGAAAAACAATTCACACACAGACACATGTATAGATGTATGTTTATACGTGTAAATATGTATGTTTAAGGATGTAAATATGTAGGCTTATGTGTATAGATGCAGAAACCTCTACTTTATATTCCGTAACACTGTTTGAATTTAAAGAAAATAATTACAGAATAATCAACTGTTCTTAATTCAAACATCAAATGATTTTTGGTGGAAAACGCCCTAAAGTAAGTTTTCCTTTTAATAGAGATGATTTTTATTTCTTCTAAATACATCATATAAGCAGAATAGACTGGGGTGTCTAAAAGTATTTATCTTAATATGTTAGAAGATTATAAATAATTTCGATGCAGAGGATGTCAAATTCAAGTATACATTTTTTAACATTGTTTTCATTGTCAAATAAAGCTTAGCATACATAATAATACAGTCTAAACTAGATTCCTTTCAGCACCAAGGAACGATTTGTCCTGTAATCAATTACGTTTATGGAACCTTTTCAGAACTTTAGAACTGTTTTCATGTGGATCAAACAGTAGTATATATTCCAGCAGAGGGCACTAGCAAAACTACATTATATCATACAACAGTTAATATAAATGTATTAATTGGTGGTTAGAGATAGCAGTAATCGCTTTAATTCCTTCTTATGTGTGTATGCATAATCCAAATGTCTTTTTAAACTCTTTTCTTCTGAAATAGACCTACTGTGATTCCTGAGCGATGTATCTGAGTTACCTGGCCTAGCTGTAATATATAGTAATTCAAAGACACAAACCTATTTTGCTCGTTTGTCTCATAAGGTGAAATTAATTTGCATGGAGAGATAATCTTAGTACATACTTTTCTATAACGTTACCTTTCTCAATATCTTTACCAACATAAACTTTAACCGTTAGGGATAAAATGTTTCCCTTGTACTTTCTAGTGTTTCATGAACACGAGAGCATCTGGTAAATGCAATCGAGATGTGTACATAGATCACGTCATAATATAAAACAAACACCTGGAAAGGCCACATGGAAACCATTCAGAAGTCATTTGATCGACTCAGTTATGCAAAATTGGCAATTATTTTTAGAAGCAGTTGTGTTTGCCGTGCTTGTGTTTCATTGTTAAGACATGTTCTGGGACAATGTCAAATCAAACCTATAGAAGTAGAGATTACAACTATTCCTGAGTTCCATATGCTTATCAGTACGAAGTGCTTCGTGCCATTACCGGAAACAAATGTTTTAATTTTTCTATAATTGCTGTACACCTGCCGAATTTTTATATAAGAAAATCATGTAGTTTTGGCATAAACAAAATAGCAGATGGTGTTTGATAGGTTAACCGCCTTACTTACAAGTGCGTCAATTTTTCGGTTCCAGATTTCAATTAATCGTTTAAAATGTAAATAGATAAAAAGGTGTATTGATTGATGTAGAATTGATCAATAAAGACAACGACGGTGTGTTTCACAAAGTGTGAATGTTTCGATAAAACAAATGAACAAGAACCAAAGAGTTATTCCATGATTGTGAAGGACGGTGTTTCTTTACAAATTGCCTTGCAGCACTGAAATGTGTCTTAGTTAATTCGCAGAAATGGTATTCACTGATCTTAACCCCCAACTTACATTTATGAAATGAAAAACGCGATCGCGATAAAGATATTTGAAAGGTGCATTTCAGTGTGTTATTTGTATTATATTAAATTATTTTGCACATATTATAAGATTCATGGCACATATTCCTAGGTTATATCATTTGATTTTTTTTTAAGTTGACTATTTATTCATAAGGCTCTCTTTTTCTTTATGAAGGCAGGTGTTATGTATTTTTAAAATACGTGTATTCATTCATAATTATATTTAGTAAGGTATATTGAATAATACTGTTTGAAACTTTGATCGTGTGTTTGCACTTTAAAGATGTCATTACGGTAAGTAGTGCGTAGATCTATTCACAGATTTATAAGCCTGAGATGTACTGTAATGTATACAAATATCACGAGATATGTATGAAGGTTTTAGCTTTTCTGAAAGGCCAAGCTGACTTGATTAAGGATTAGCTAGTGTAGCCCACCTGACCTCACTTACAAGTTCAAAGCAATCTGTGAGGAAAATGCTACTTTAAATTGTATTATGACTATAAGAGAATTATTACGGGACTTATGCATACTTATAATTAATAATAGTCTTTGAAACGTTTCATTGATAGGATTGGATCATTTATTTAATATGATCATTCGTTATAATTCACTGCTCAAACATTCATTTAAAGACTATTTGGATATAACAAGATGTAATGTAATTATTCTGTAGTCACTTAAAGACATTTTGGATTATAACATAGTGATTTTTTGTACTGTTTGTTCATCAGAACATTACTGACCATCATTCGTCAGAATTCCATTAGAACTCCCGATAACTTTGTGCTTTTGAAACTGTTTTGGATTGCATGGTAAACTATATGTTATATTTACTTTTTGATTTTATATGTTAACGGAAGAACGTTTATTTTCAATTATACAAAACGTGTGTTAGTTATTTTAAGACTATACAGCTGGAACAAAGAAAATATATACTAAATTTTGTTTGTAACTTTAATCATATCACTCGAAACGTTTATATAGGAGTTACTGCATTGTCTAATGTATGATCAGAGATATTTCTGGATAACTCAGTTTCGTTTTTTTTTTTTTTTTTTGGAAAACGTATAGCCACAAGATTAGAGTGACATAAGCAATGGTAAATAAATATTGAAACTTATTGGGTAAGGTAAAGAATGTGAGCGCACTACATGTTATCCACGCATAATCGTTTGTTGACTTCTTAACCAGAAAAATGTATTCCAGTGACACTGTATTATGGTGCAGTATACATTCGCTATAAACGCATACTTTACAAGCATTGTAACTCACACACTGCATTAATTACACATAAAAAACTGCTTTGTACTGCATAGAAAACACAATATACCGTCAGGGGATAGAAAGGAAGCGAATCACTTAGTCGATTATTAACGTAAAACAAGCAAGCGAAACAGTAAGGACTCTTTTGGTAAATATAAAATGTTTCCGTCGGTTTTATCTTTCTAATAATATATCAGTCTCTTTTCAGACCAGATCAAATTAACAAAATTAAGATATTCCATTCCTATTTTATTGCGGACACTGAGCAATGTACGATGATGACAACAACAATTCGTTTTAGATCCACATGAACTTCATAGAGCTGTTTACCTACAAACAAACCCTGCAAACAGAAATAAAGCGTAGACGTACAATAATTAGTTACTTATATTCAAAACTATCTACAAAGAATTAAGAAGATACAAAATATATCTGAATAAAGCAGTACAGCAAAGCGCAAAATCAGTTATAAGGGTAATAAATGATTTTAGCACAAGAGTTAATACTTAAGCAATAAAAGCATTGATATCACTACGTTAAAGACTGGAATGAAACTAGTCTTTTATTGGACGTTAGAATAGAATAAAATAGACGAATTTACAAACATCACAAAAATGAAAACTTGTTTCAGGATAGAGCCAGATTAATACTTGGGTGGATATAGATCCGGATGAAATCCAAAAGAGAATGAGAGAAACGGATCAAATTTGTTTCTTCAGGCGGGTGCTGTGTGCGTACAAAATGCGTTGTAATCAGTTAGATATGTATTCAAGTCTGACATTATTTCACATACATTTGTTAATTATTATGGATTTGACTACATCCCGTCACGTTTTGCCAAATAGCGTTTACACAAACTTCGAATCAAAAAAGTCATTAATATTAGAAAGGTTAGGTTTATGGACATTTAATATCAACGTGCACATTGTTTAGGCATTCAATATTGATTTTAAATTGGATTCATGGTAGGCAGAAAACGTGAGGATTACTCTTTAAACATAAAAAGAGAGCTAAAAAATGACAATGTAAAAGACAACCGTATACTATCTAGAGGAGGACACTGTTTTAATAATCTCTTTACAAAACAAGTAGTTACAGCTCATATCAGGATCCATACCAAAACTTTGCAGCACTATCGTTTTGTAAATGTGGCACTAGCAGGAATAATTGTTGGAGGAGCAATAACTAGCATTAACCGTGAGCAACTATTCTAATAAAACTGGCGAGGTAATTGTATAATACACATACATTGAACCAATTAGAGAGAGATCTATGTAGTTATCGAAACTCGACCCAAGCTATCGAATTACATGACTTAATAACGTCATGATTATGTGACTCAAATAATAAAAAGCCTAAATGGTACCCTTATTGAAAACGCTGCTTCTCATCGCGTTGCATATGAAACAGTAATGTCAAACTTTAAAACCTACGACAGGCTCAACGTCATTGTTTCTACCTATATTAAAAATACCAAGAATAATACGATATTGTGTTAATTATGTTTGTAATAGATGCGTTATTGTGAATAATGATTGTATATTTATGTGCGTAATCATGAATAAAGATTGTTTTCATTTTTAAGCCCTAGTATAAGTTGGACTGGTTACTGTCCTTCTTGTTTTCCAAAAGACTAACACAAAGTCTGTCAATAGTCGTCTCCCTGCAAACTATAGATCGAATAGCAGATGTATTTGTATTGTACAGACTGTTAATGTTTTTCTTTAAATAAAAACGTGCTCATCCTTTTCAATTTTAGACTTACATGTATATGAATTTTAAATGGTTTTTATCTTTCTCTCTGCTGCTTAAATTTAAATAGCAATTTTGGTACTTTTTGTCTTGAGCATTTGTAGTAATGAATCGAATTTTTCTGTAATTTTGGCAAATCAATTTGAAATTGATTTATCTCGCGCTAACAGGCTGTCCTCAAAACAACCAGGTAACCGGTTGCATGGTTAGCATGATTGCCGATGAAACATTCATTCATCAAAGAAACTCGGTAAACATTTCTTTGTCACTTTAATTTGATCAATATATGCTTAATAACAAACTTAACTTTAGTCCGTCAACTTATCCACGTTTTTACGTAACTGTCAGTTATCTATTTTATCCCACAGTTGAATATGTAGTGGTGTTTGACCAAATGTACGTTTATTTGCAAATCATACATAGATAATGTTTGAAGGGGAGCTTACGTATATATATATATATATATATATATATATATATATATATATATATATATATATATATATATATCGGCTGTACCTTTACTGACAGGTTAAAGAAGCTTAAAGGTTATAACAACATATTCAGAGTATTTAAAATGGACCATGGTATTGTTATGTATATTTAATTTGTATTTGTTAGTTGGTTTGTTTTTATTTCTCCAAGATGACAGGTTATGTAGAAATGTATTTTGAACTTGTCCGTGTCAAATTCAAGTTCGCTGTAGACATAAAAGTTTTTTCTTCTTCAAGCAAATGATATATATTTAATATTTCTCTAGGAGAGTGTGTTAAATATTAGGACCTTTATCAATGAAGGTAAATATCTTTATTTATTTTGTCATGATATGTAAATTCTCCCGTGAAGACCATGTACCTGATGTTTCCCGTGTTCTTTATGGTAATTTTAGTGACATATTTGATCTACTTACAACATATAATTTTCTAGAAATGAACATTGGACCTACATCCAGGCACTACGTTTGTGCCTTAGTCTTTTTATAGAATTATGTTTACGTGAAAATGTATCCCTTCTTGCGATAACATCAGAAGAAAATCATTTGCATTGTTGTGTTTTAGTTACATTGGATGGAATTATTTATTCAAATTCTTAATTTCTAGAATTGCAAAGTGCTGGATAATATTCATGAACAGAAACATGAATTGGGATTTACATTGAATGCAGACAATGACACCATGGTATATATTACTGTGATTAATTGCAAGACGCTGAGCAAATCATAGCACTTCAGGCCACAGGTGCATATGTACATATAAGACTACAGAAGCATCAACACCTTCCGCGCTGGATCTTTCTTCTAACACCACTGGAATTGTTAATTAGTACTTATTCATTAGTAATGATAATACAGCTTTTGAGTTATTTGCGATTGCATGTGCAATGCTGTAAATTATTTTTAAGTTTTCATATATAATTTTTAATGACATATATTATTTGCTGAAGTTTACAGAACTCGTTAGTTTTCGCTCTTTTCTATTTCTGAGTTTAAGACCATATGGTGTAATTTAAATATTTTCACCTCCTTCTGTAAATAATTGTGTTTGTGATTTTTTTTTATTTTAATTTTCTCTAGCTAGATATGAGATTGTACGCAACACAAAGCAAAGTACTGCTATGTTCCTGTGATCTGTTCCTCTTTAAGTTATATGTTTATATTTCTTATGATTGGTCATCGCGTACAAAATCAACATCGATAGAATACAATTGGCTCTTCACGTTGTACACATTGAGTTCTTTTACGCAGATACAATGTTCCATGTCAGACTTAGGCACGAGTATTTCGTTGTTTGTTTGTGTTCTTGATACACTGAATCTACCAAGCTACTTTCAAACCCACACTAATTGCCGATGATAGTGTTTTAACGTATGCAAAATGCCCCTTATATGTTACATTCATTGTAACATAAGCCATTGTTTGTTGATGATTTTTCTTGGCGCAATGACCAAATTCAACTAATTTTGGCAAACCTATTTCCAATCTGTGATGAGATCAGTTTTGAAACAATCGTCTTCCCCAGAGTAATGGTACCTTTGTTCTCAATAGGTTTATCATTTTCAAATACAATTAAAATGTGAACATGAATTTCGCTCCCGTTTTCAATTATTTTAACATTTTAATGTAGTTTGGTTCTACACTACGATCGCTGTCTCCTCCTTCGTATATTTCATCGTATTTACGGATTTATATTTTGAATATCCCCAATTTTGTCTCATATCGTTTAAATCAGTGACTGTAGCCATACAGATTGATTCGATTGGTTATCTACGTGATCACGTGATGTATTTCACATAGATTTCAGAGCATACAAGAAACAACTGTGGTCTTTATATTATACCTTTTTCCGTACCCTATTGTCCATTCTATATATGAGCTTAACTTAACATTATCAATTTTACCTGTGCTCAGTATCTTTGAAAACCATGTCATTTTATTAAAAGGTATGTAGCATATTTGCTGAACCTCCTGGGTGGGTCTTTGTCTGTCTAATCTTAAAGTATAGTTTAACCTTTCGAAAATCTGATAGATTTAATATCCTATGAATGATACTCATTTATATTCCTCAGATAAGATTTTTTTTAATAATAAATCTGTTTCAATATTACCTTATTGCTTGGTCTTTGATTATATAGCTCTTTAATTTTAGACGTGCATATGAGAAACATGTGAATACCACCTCCCCGCCATCACCGCACTAATGTTCTATGTTCAATTTATTTCCTTTATTTGAGCGATCCCGTGGCATAAAGGGTTAAGCGTATGCCTCAGAAGTGAGAGGTCGCGGGTTCGATCCCTGCCTGAGGCACACCAAATACTTAT
Organism: Unio delphinus; assembly: GCA_029339505.1. Taxonomy (NCBI): domain Eukaryota; kingdom Metazoa; phylum Mollusca; class Bivalvia; order Unionida; family Unionidae; genus Unio; species Unio delphinus. The sequence goes on along the minus strand of JAQISU010000029.1, from coordinate 3,022,124 downwards.
AAGAATGGCACTGGATCTCAGAATTAAGAGATTACTGTTTGGACTAGTCAGCCTGGTGTCAGGATAGTGTGACTTGTTGGGACATGTCTGCGGCATGATGCCCCAGGGTTAGACATTACTATAAATCGACACACTTCAAACATGGTAGCGATGTGACTGAAATATTGCTGCATTAGAAATCCCAATCACTTGCATGCACGCACTTTATTGGTCTTACAATCTTAAAATAATTACTACTATTTAGACATTTAATATTACCGAAGACTAGGATATTGAGACATTTCCAAATGCTGTGTAGGAAAGGGAACGAGAACGTAAATCGACATTTGATTATACAGTTCTTTAATTCCGTCTCAAATATCAGTGTAAGACTAAGTTCATTTGGTCACCGAAAATAATCATCAGAGGATTTTGTCTCGTATAGGCGTAGCAAACTAAGTCATGGAGGCATATCTGAAAAGATGATGCATTATATATATTGTTCTTGAGCTATCTAATGATTGGTAGGCTTAAATATGTATTTCTTGTTTTATTTAACTGATGACGGTTAAAGGTCAGGTCTTTAAGAAAACGGGACACCAGGCTGATGGTGAAGAGAGTACCTTGTTAATAATAAAATGGCTGCGACTTTACTTTAACCAAATGCAATATCCGAGTGTCATTGAGAACCTTCCTCCGACTGAGCTGGTAATACATTTGCTATTTACTTCTTCGTCGTTTGAAATCCATACTGCTTCATTTTGACTCCATTTTTCATCAATCCACTATATATTTCAGCTTTTCTAGCCAATATAGTTCGTCCGCGATGATCCATTAAAACGGGATGAGGAGTTATTTATTGTTTTCATATTATAAAATGTCCTCGCCAGAATTAGTAATCTTGACGGATAAGGACATGGAAATGACTATTGTCTTCTTGCAGGATCTCAGTTTGACAATGATCTAGCTCACACTTTGCCATAATTACATGTCTCCGAGGCTGGGCAGGTTGAAAGACAATTAGTATTGATTCATTCTGTAACAATCAGCAAAAGAATGTTGAACATAAATCACTAGTTATTACAATGCAGCAACAAATTCAGATCATATCAGAGATGAAAGCGGTCAATTAAAGGGTTGGGACATTCAGTACATAATTTTAACAGAATATGCGAAAGGAAGGAATTATCGACTATAGTTGGATCTACTTTTTATAATTGTTGCGATTAGACAGAGATAAACCACCCGTCTCTCTTTGTGCATATATATATATATATATATATATATATATATATATATATATATATATATGCACAATACCCATCATAATCCCCATGTTATATTTCCCTTGAGGCTATATAGACCCACTATGTTCAATTTCCCTTGAGGCTAGATAGACCCACTATGTTCCATTTCCCTTGAGGCTAGATAGACCCACCCTGTTCCATTTCCCTTGAGGCTATAGTGCCCCAAGCTGTTTTGAGGCTATAGTGCCCCAAACTGTTTTTGACTGGATTTTCCCTTGAGGCTATAAATCTTGAGGCTATATTAGCCCAAGCTGTTTTTGACTAGATTTTCCATTGAGGCTACGGTGCCCCCATATACTACTTACATTGAACCAATTAGAGAGAGATCTATGTAGTTATCGAAACTCGACCAAAGCTATCGAATTACATGACTTAATAACGTCATGATTATGTGACTCAAATAAAAATAAAAAGCCTAAATGGTACCCTTATTGAAAACGCTGCTTCTCATCGCGTTGCATATGAAACAGTAATGTCAAACTTTAAAACCTACGACAGGCTCAACGTCATTGTTTCTACCTATATTAAAAATACCAAGAATAATACGATCTTGTGTTAATTATGTTTGTAATAGATGTGTTATTGTGAATAATGATTGTATATTTATGTGCGTAATCATGAATAAAGATTGTTTTCATTTTTAAGCCCTAGTATAAGTTGGACTGGTTACTGTCCTTCTTGTTTTCCAAAAGACTAACACAAAGTCTGTCAATAGTCGTCTCCCTGCAAACTATAGATCGAATAGCAGATGTATTTGTATTGTACAGACTGTTAATGTTTTTCTTTAAATAAAAACGTGCTCATCCTTTTCAATTTTAGACTTACATGTATATGAATTTTAAATGGTTTTTATCTTTCTCTCTGCTGCTTAAATTTAAATAGCAATTTTGGTACTTTTTGTCTTGAGCATTTGTAGTAATGAATCGAATTTTTCTGTAATTTTGGCAAATCAATTTGAAATTGATTTATCTCGCGCTAACAGGCTGTCCTCAAAACAACCAGGTAACCGGTTGCATGGTTAGCATGATTGCCGATGAAACATTCATTCATCAAAGAAACTCGGTAAACATTTCTTTGTCACTTTAATTTGATCAATATATGCTTAATAACAAACTTAACTTTAGTCCGTCAACTTATCCACGTTTTTACGTAACTGTCAGTTATCTATTTTATCCCACAGTTGAATATGTAGTGGTGTTTGACCAAATGTACGTTTATTTGCAAATCATACATAGATAATGTTTGAAGGAAAGCTTACGTATATATATATATATATATATATATATATATATATATATATATATATATATATATATATATATATATATATCGGCTGTACCTTTACTGACAGGTTAAAGAAGCTTAAAGGTTAAAACAACATATTCAGAGTATTTAAAATGGACCATGGTATTGTTATGTATATTTAATTTGTATTTGTTAGTTGGTTTGTTTTTATTTCTCCAAGATGACAGGTTATGTAGAAATGTATTTTGAACTTGTCCGTGTCAAATTCAAGTTCGCTGTAGACATAAAAGTTTTGTCTTCTTCAAGCAAATGATATATATTTAATATTTCTCTAGGAGAGTGTGTTAAATATTAGGATCTTTATCAATAAAGGTAAATATCTTTATTTATTTTGTCATGATATGTAAATTCTCCCGTGAAGACTATGTACCTGATGTTTCCCGTGTTCTTTATGGTAATTTTAGTGACATATTTGATCTGCTTACAACATATAATTTTCTAGAAATGAACATTGGACCTACATCCAGGCACTACGTTTGTGCCTTAGTCTTTTTATAGAATTATGTTTACGTGAAAATGTATCCCTTCTTGCGATAACATCAGAATAAAATCATTTGCATTGTTGTGTTTTAGTTACATTGGATGGAATTATTTATTCAAATTCTTAACTTCTAGAATTGCAAAGTGCTGGATAATATTCATGAACAGAAACATGAATTGGGATTTACATTGAATGCAGACAATGACACCATGGTATATATTACTGTGATTAATTGCAAGACGCTGAGCAAATCATAGTACTTCAGGCCACAGGTGCATATGTACATATAGGACTACAGAAGCATCAACACCTTCCGCGCTGGATCTTTTTTCTAACACCACTGGAATTGTTAATTAGTACTTATTCATTAGTAATGATAATACAGCTTTTGAGTTATTTGCGATTTCATGTGCAATGCTGTAAATTATTTTTAAGTTTTCATATATAATTTTTAATGACATATATTATTTGCTGAAGTTTACAGAACTGGTTAGTTTTCGCTCTTTTCTATTTCTGAGTTTAAGACCATATGGTGTAATTTAAATATTTTCACCTCCTTCTGTAAATAATTGTGTTTGTGATTTTTTTTATTTTAATTTTCTCTAGCTAGATATGAGATTGTACGCAACACAAAGCAAAGTACTGCTATGTTCCTGTGATCTGTTCCTCTTTAAGTTATATGTTTATATTTCTTATGATTGGTCATCGCGTACGAAATCAACATCGACAGAATACAATTGGCTCTTCACGTTGTACACATTGAGTTCTTTTACGCAGATACAATGTTCCATGTCAGACTTAGGCACGAGTATTTCGTTGTTTGTTTGTGTTCTTTATACACTGAATCTACCAAGCTACTTTCAAACCCACACTAATTGCCGATGATAGTGTTTTAACGTATGCAAAATGCCCCTTATATGTTACATTCATTGTAACATAAGCCATTGTTTGTTGATGATTTTTCTTGGCGCAATGACCAAATTCAACTAATTTTGGCAAACCTATTTCCAATCTGTGATGAGATCAGTTTTGAAACAATCGTCTTCCCCAGAGTAATGGTACCTTTGTTCTCAATAGGTTTATCATTTTCAAATACAATTAAAATGTGAACATGAATTTCGCTCCCGTTTTCAATTATTTTAACATTTTAATGTAGTTTGGTTCTACACTACGATCGCTGTCTCCTCCTTCGTATATTTCATCGTATTTACGGATTTATACTTTGAATATCCCCAATTTTGTCTCATATCGTTTAAATCAGTGACTGTAGCCATACAGATTGATTCGATTGGTTATCTACGTGATCACGTGATGTATTTCACATAGATTTCAGAGCATACAAGAAACAACTGTGGTCTTTATATTATACCTTTTTCCGTACCCTATTGTCCATTCTATATATGAGCTTAACTTAACATTATCAATTTTACCTGTGCTCAGTATCTTTGAAAACCATGTCATTTTATAAAAAGGTATGTAGCATATTTGCTGAACCTCCTGGGTGGGTTTTTGTCTGTTTAATCTTAAAGTATAGTTTAACCTTTCGAAAATCTGATAGATTTAATATCCTATGAATGATACTCATTTATATTCCTCAGATAAGATTTTTTTTAATAATAAATCTGTTTCAATATTACCTTATTGCTTGGTCTTTGATTATATAGCTCTTTAATTTTAGACATGCATATGAGAAACATGTGAATACCACCTCCCCGCCATCACCACACGAATGTTCTATGTTCAATTTATTTCCTTTATTTGAGCGATCCCGTGGCATAAAGGGTTAAGCGTATGCCTCAGAAGTGAGAGGTCGCGGGTTCGATCCCTGCCTGAGGCACACCAAATACTTATAAGAATGGCACTGGATCTCAGAATTAAGAGATTACTGTTAGGACTAGTCAGCCTGGTGTCAGGATAGTGTGACTTGTTGGGACATGTCTGCGGCATGATGCCCCAGGGTTAGACATTACTATAAATCGACACACTTCAAACATGGTAGCGATGTGACTGAAATATTGCTGCATTAGAAATCCCAATCACTTGCACGCACGCACTTTATTGGTCTTACAATCTTAAAATAATTACTACTATTTAGACATTTAATATTACCGAAGACTAGGATATTGAGACATTTCCAAATGCTGTGTAGGAAAGGGAACGAGAACGTAAATCGACATTTGATTATACAGTTCTTCAATTCCGTCTCAAATATCAGTGTAAGACTAAGTTCATTTGATCACCGAAAATAATCATCAGAGGATTTTGTCTCGTATAGGCGTAGCAAACTAAGTCTCTGAGGCATATCTGAAAAGATGATGCATTATATATATATTGTTCTTGAGCTATCTAATGATTGGTAGGCTTAAATATGTATTTCTTGTTTTATTTAACTGATGACGGTTAAAGGTCAGGTCTTTAAGAAAACGGGACACCAGGCTGATGGTGAAGAAAGTACCTTGTTAATAATAAAATGGCTGCGACTTTACTTTAACCAAATGCAATATCCGAGTGTCATTGAGAACCTTCCTCCGACTGAGCTGGTAATACATTTGCTATTTACTTCTTCGTCGTTTGAAATCCATACTGCTTCATTTTGACTCCATTTTTCATCAATCCACTATATATTTCAGCTTTTCTAGCCGATATAGTTCGTCCGCGATGATCCATTAAAACGGGATGAGGAGTTATTTATTGTTTTCATATTATAAAATGTCTTCGCCAGAATTAGTAATCTTGACGGATAAGGACATGGAAATGACTATTGTCTTCTTGCAGGATCTCAGTTTGACAATGATCTAACTCACACTTTGCCATAATTACATGTCTCCGAGGCTGGGCAGGTTGAAAGACAATTAGTATTGATTCATTCTGTAACAATCAGCAAAAGAATGTTGAACATAAATCACTGGTTATTACAATGCAGCAACAAATTCAGATCATATCAGAGATGAAAGCGGTCAATTAAAGGGTTGGGACATTCAGTACATAATTTTAACAGAATATGCGAAAGGAAGGAATTATCGACTATAGTTGGATCTACTTTTTATAATTGTTGCGATTAGACAGAGATAAACCACCCGTCTCTCTGTGTGCATATATATATATATATATATATATATATATATATATATATATATATATATATATATATATATATATATATATATATATATATAATGTGCGTGTGTATATTGGTCCACACATTCGATAACCAAGTCATCTATTATTACAAAATATCTTCCTTTCAGTCATCAAAGAAGCACTATATCTAATGCATTTTTCAATATTATATTCCCTTAATTTTCTGTCTTCGCTCCAATTTATATTTGATGATACGAAGTCCACAACAGTTAATATTTTATAGCATTTCCTAACACAATCATATTTAATAAAGAAATATTTTCTTATTTTCTATTTTATAAATTGTTTTCTACTTTTCAAATAAAATATGTTCGTTAACTCTCGCTTTAAATGCTTATTTATTCAGGCTTAAAATAAAATATTAGTCACTACGTTCATGCCAATCTATTCTTGCCAATCCTTCAACGTCATAGATCGTAATAGTAATACCATAAAACAGGTCCTCCTGGATGCCGTTTGTTTCATAAAGCCGTCAAAGTGTATTGGATTGACGACAGCTTCTGCCTTTGTCTGTGAACGGAGATCAGATTTCATTGTCTAAATAAACTTTGTTTCTATTCACATTGTCCAAACAAATGTTGCGTGCTGTTAAGATTTTATCGTCTCTGGAATGCCAGGGGTGTTTGATCAAGATTTTATTATATTTCGTGAAATTGCCGGGACGCCAGCTTGAGCTATCATTTGCTTACTGTTGACAGTTAATTTAGCTGAGAATCGAGGTAATCCGCATTTTAATCATGCAGGTGGATGTGTTCAGGCCTTAATCGTTCAGACGTTCGGCACACTATCATGGATGCGAGAATGCGTATTAAAATAAACTGATACATTGACGCAACTAAGCTAGAGTCAACAGCAATGGGTTTGGTGTTACTGATAACAAGACCAGCATCGTTTAACTGATTGAGTAAATAATCAAATACATTTCGAATAAATCGGATGTATCTTAATATCTAGATTTGTAATGGTTTTATAAACTACTTTAAAAATACTTTAAAGGATAACATGACAATTTATGTAGAAGTTCGGATTACAATCTAAATTTTAAACTATCAAAACACACACAAAAACATGCATATTATTATCGGCTTTAAGGGACTAAACATTTATTAATCACCCAGTAGTGAAGCATATAAGAGGCTCAACAGTTATTCTATATTACTGAATACCAATTAGTTCGCTTTTATTAGCAATTGTTGGCAATAACAAATGTAGTAAAACTGATGACAGTTCTTTTACAAAAACTGTCTTAAGAACATAACTCCAGGTTTGTGCTCACTCCTGACATTACGACAAATTGAGGATCTCAGTCCTTTATGTCTGATATTTATTTGTTTACTTTTAAATGTTAAGATCCTGGAATAGATAGTAATTATATATACATTAATTACCATGGACCTGCATACAAGATGTATGTCATAGAAACTAAATGATTTAAAAACCAGTCCATGCTTTCTAATTTTGTTGAGCGTGTGCACTTCGAATACTAAAGATGAAATTATTTGTTAATAAGGTAATAAACACTGCCAGTGCTCGATATTCTCATCCTGCTAGAGTTAAACTAGACATAGAATAAAAACTTGAAGCTTACTTTCTTTTGTGTTATGGTTCGAAAGATCAGACATACCTTTGTGTTATCAATGTGTAGTGGCTTCAGATTTGGGTCGTATATAAGCTTGTTTGGACTGACATCAATAGGTGACTGGTACTTTCCCTTACTACAGAGTGACCACGCTGGGTTGTGGGTTCCCCAAAAATCCGGCCCTAAAAATGGTAAAGAAAACGAAATCACGTTATCCATAGTTACACGATTAGGCATAGTTCCAATTACACGCGTTTTTTCAAACGATTCAAAGCTGTTAAGGTCATTTTAAAGAATAATGGCAAAACATGAAACGTTTAATCACATGGTATCCACCTGGTTTGGTCACTGTTGGATTTTAAAGGCATTCAAATCATTATGTGACGCCATTCACAACCACTTAATTATCTGCGAGTTTCAACCACATCTTTAAGAAACTTGACTGACAGGTTTTATGTATAGCTGCCATCAAGAATCTTCTCTTCATTTCAATGGCATTGAAGTTGTAATTACTTAAGTATAATACAATGTTGAAACATAACTGTAACTTTGAGTGCAAATAATCAAAATATGTTCCAAAATAATTTGAAAATAAAAGATCATAATATATATTTATTAAATATGTGAGCCCGAAGGTTTAGAGACTTGAAGTCTGTCGCCGTGTTTTTTAATCGACAAAATACGAGGCATCTGTGACGAGGAAATATGCAACATCCCTCGCCAATATCCAACAAATGAAGGAATTATTGGACAAGTGAATACGACAAGTAACCCACGTCTCAAGCGTAATTGACAGACACAGACGTAATTCCTCTCCATGAATATTGAAACAGTCAGGAATAATATTAACTTGAATAACATGTCACACGATGCCACATATGATGTCAATTACGGATAATTGGATATTGAGTTCCATTAAATGGTCCTTGGGTTCATTTGGGACCAAACTGGCTGCACTCTGATACAGACATTACAGAGAGTGATATAACATAATTAATTTCATGTTGGCACCTGAAGGCTGACTATTACACATACAATATGTCTAACAAAATTACACTAATTCAAATAAACCATTTTAAAGATTGATAAGCCTAAACTATTAATCTTCAGAATATTTATTGTTTAATCTTTATTATTGCTTTACTCTTTCTTTTGTGTGAGTCTACTTCGTTAACTTTGTTTACCTTAAATTGTTCAGACATTGCCTTATACAATTTATGCTGGTCGGACATGGAACATGATGACTTTTGATGGTGTTATCCTACACTGTTCGCCTCCCTGCAGATGTCAATGGTAAATTGATTGCCGGTAGATATCTACAAACAGTCCCTTTTGTAAAACCAAACCGTTGACTTACAAAGCTGGAATTTTCACACAATTATCAAAGGTTTCTTTTTCTCTAGAAAACATGTATCATATATTTCTTTAACAAGTCTGCAAAACGCAAATGCCGATATCGTATTTCCTCTTGCCAACATGGACCAAATTTAAAGAAATTAATGTTTGATACTTTCTAATTTTAATTTTAAAAAATGTGGTTTAAATTGTTTCTTTTTTATGAAACCTTTTGATATTTGTACTACAGCATGACTTTCATAACAATATCCGGTGTGAAATATCCTGATGAGATATGCATTCCATTTATACAAAATATTGTAATCGTTTTTTTTTTTTTAAAGTTATTCAAGTATTCTCGCAGAAAGGCCGATCTGTATATATGTTTGAAACATGACGACAAAACAAAGTAACTTGAAATAAGGAGGCATATACAAATTTTGTTTTTAGGACGAAATAGTTCATGTTTTATTGAATATTGTATTTCTGCGAAGTGAAGGAGCAGTGTAAGGGGTTGCCACTGGAAAGGTAATGATGGAACCCTGATGTTCGATACTATTCTGATTAGAGCAACCGTAGTACTAGATGATGTAATTGGTACCAAAAGCTCAGTATGATGCCTAATGAATTAACCATTCTGGCTCAAGAACTTTTTTTTAAAAAAAATTGGGATGAGTAACAGTTTCTGCTTATTGTAACATATCTAACAAAAGTACAGGAACACACATGCACACGAATCATTCGTAGAAAGGAAATTTAAAAGTAGTGGGAAGAGTTATTTCCCTTGTTGATGAAATAACTGAAAATGATTTCTAAGGTTTGCTCGTAAGAGGATCATTGCATTTTAGCATACTACACAAAATGCCGACAAACAAATGTGTGCTTTTAAATGGGTGACATCTTGTAAACAGCATAGATTCCAGATCGTGTGCTGATGTATGTGATCTTTATTAGAAAGGTTACTTAATCTATTTGAAGCATTCTAGACCGATTAACAAAACAAGAATTTATCTTGCAAATCTGTTTGGTGAAATATCGGAATGAGATTCAGAGAAAAGGTGACAAATGTAAATGTTTGCAAACTAAATATCAATCGATCTTCTTACAGCCAACAAGGAAGCAAACACCAACAATAGTTTCGTTTCACCATCTAATCTTCAAAATCAGCGGCCAAGTGGTCTAATGCGCTCGTTGTTACAGATTACTGACATCTCATGTCTGTCCCAATGGGTTTGAGCCATTACTAGGTGCACTTGCCTACGTTAAAAAGCATGCCAGTCGTTCCCTACGTTTCCACGATTCATCCGCCAGCGAAATACAATGACCTTCATGTATAGCCAATATTGGGCTGAAAATGGGCGTTAATTCCACATGAGAGCATCAAATAAAATCTGTAAATGTATCACGTTCGACAAGATCAGGTTTTTTTATATTAGTATATCGAAGATGCAAGATTATCATGTCTAAATATAAATGTTGTGAAATATATTTAAGTCAATTGTATACGTCTCATGTGGGGCATCCAAACTAATTTTGGAACTGTGCCCGCCATCTATGCGGTGAATCTATATTGAGCTTAGACCTGTTTCTATACATACATACATACATACATACATACATACATACATACATACATACATACATACATACATACATGCATGCATGCATGCATGCATGCATGCATGCATGCATGCATGCATGCATACATACATACATACATACATACATACATACATACATACATACCTACCTACCTACCTACCTACCTACCTACCTACCTACCTACCTACCTACCTGGGGCCCCGAGTGGCCGAGTGGTCTAAAGCGCTGTCCGTTACGGACCACTGCCATCTCACCTCTGTCTGCGTGGGTTCGAGTCTAAGATTCGGCAAATGTAGTTAAGTGAGAAAGCTTGCCAGTAGCTTCTCGTGGGTCGGTGGTTCTTTCCGGGTTTTTTCCGGTTTCTTCCTCCACCACTAATACTGGCCGCCATGTATAGCCTATATATTGTGCTGAAAAAATGGCGTTAAACCATAAAAACAAAAACAAAACCTACCTACTTACCTACATGCATACATACATACATACATACATACATACATACATACCTACCTACCTACCTACCTACATACATATAGAGAGAGAGATCACTTATAAAAAGATTGCGTACATAAAGCGAACATGTACAAACAAGGTACAACAGAGATATTTGATGGAATGAATTTAATTTTACTCAGGTGGTGAAGTTATACAAACAGTCTGATTAGATTCTCTTCATGCCAGCAGTGGAGTAATCCATTTAAGAATCCTTGGGGAGTCGTTATTAGAAATAAAGCTCCATACGAAACACGTTTTAGCTTTGTATCTCAGTAACGTGAGACGAAATGATAGTAGCACAAAGTAATCATATCCAATGTATATGAATTATGACAGATGTATCTTTATCAGCGGTATCGTTACACTTATTAAATTATAATATGAAATGAACATGTGATGCGCACGAAAAAAAATTTTTTTTGGAATACTCGATGAGCAAATCAATACAAATTAAAGTTCGTGTATCAATATGAAATAGGCATGACAATGGCATCATTTACGATGTGAAGTTTACGAAGAATAAATTGGACGTCCCAAGAGAGCACACTTTCACTAGAAAACAAACACTGAATATTGCATTTCTGTCACAAGAACAAAATAGCCCGCCTAATGAATGCACTGCGGTAAACTATGCCGCATTAACTGACAATAAACGCTGTAATACCAAAAAAGCATGGACAATACCTCAGTGTTGATAGCCTACAACGTGGTAGTGATGAAGCCCAAACATAGATTATGTCCATCAAACTAAGCATATCCCAGTCTAAATAAAAGTTATAGAAATAGGCTTTGGTTGATCGCGCTTCTTCGATACAGGCATTTCGAATATTGTTTGGATTGTAAAATGTTTGATTCGACTTTTGAGTCCCAGCAGAAAACAGTGAACTGATAACAAATAAAGAATTTGTTACTATTATAAACATACGGTTAAATGTTTTACATTAATATAGAGTTACCCAAGTCCTGCGCCAATCGCATTAATGTATGTATTACTGTCTCTTGTGGTATGTGTGTGTGTGTGTGTGTGTGTGTGTGTGTGTGACTTGCCTTAACAATGTTCAGTCATATCGCTACGGTGTATGCAGTGTGGCAGTTTAGAGTGATGTCTAGCACCGGGCATCATTCCGCGACATGTAGCATCATGTCCGACCCAGTCGCATTATCTTACCACTAGGTCGACCAGTCCTAACGCTAACATTTTAATCTTGAATGCCAAGCGAAGCAGCCTCTGGTACCATTTTTGTACGATTTTAATATGCTTAGCTGTGTTTTATAAAATTATTTTGTTATTACTTATAGAAGCATATGTTTAGTGTATCTTTATCTCATAAAATTACGAGAACATTTCTAGACCACAATGTTCCTCAAAGTTATAAATTAACCTGAAAATAGGAATTTCGGAAAAGCTATGCTACAACCCAATGGCCTGTTACGTTGTTATGCAGATATCGATTCCTGGAAAGGTAGATATAATCGAGTGTCATTAATCTCTTTAAAACGCCAATGAAGACATAATCGTGCGCCATTAGGGGCATGTATTTCTCAGACATACATCATACTTCACTTTCATTTTCTTCTACGTACTTACTCAGTAGGTGTCTAATACTGTCTGCATCTGGCTGGATTGCTTCTATTTTTGTGAGCGTGATAAAGAGACTTCGTATTTACTTTGACAATTTTATTTTCTTGAAAGAAAGTTGAAGAAAAATGCCAAACAACTGACGTCATAATATAATCTTATTGCAAACATTTATAATGGTGTAATGATTTTATTTATGTGCCACTCATCCTAGGTAGGTTCAATAGGATGCCTTCTTATATTTGGTTCGGAATAGAATCTAAATCGCTTTTCGCAGAGCCATTTCTTAACCTTACTTCTATTTTGAAAAGCTGTCAAATGTATTGAAAGGAAATAATTCAAGTAATGTATTCGAAAGCTAATTTAATAAACGCTGAAGTGAATGTGCATAAACCGATTACACCATCCCTTGATTTATTGATCACTAATTGTCTGTATTATAAGATATTTAATCCAAGTACACTTTATTTTTATTCAAGTAACCATTCATAATTTTCCCGTATCTGAGCACAATCTGGGTGATAATGTAACCAACCGAAACGACCTCGGTCGTTTCATCGCATGTTAAAAATACTCGTATGATAGAAGTTTTTTTTTTAAATAATCGATTGATAACAGGATTTAATTTTGATGATAAGAAATCGAAATTTTCAAAATCGGTAGAACTTCCATTTGAATTGTTAGAGTCACATATGTTGTATAATCTAGACTTGAAGGTGAACTAATTATGCTGGGGGGGGGGGGGGGGCGAATTTGACAAGACTTAATCTTATTACTGGAGATGTATCTTAAAATAGAACACAATTAGAAATTTTTTTTAAATAAACTGCAGCTTTCATGAAACAGATAAATATGAATTATACAAATAAAATACAGGAAATTGATCAAAAACTATGTAAGCCTATCATAATCATATACTTCATTTTTGTATCATTACGGATGACATATACGTTCCATCAAATGTTGCACTATTAAATGTTGAATATAGTGTTCAGTCTCTAACGATCAACTTAATATAGTGTTCAGTCTCTAATGATCAACTTAATATAGTGTTCAGTCTCTAATGATCAACTTAATATAGTGTTCAGTCTCTAACGATCAACTTAATATAGTGTTCAGTCTCTAACGATCAACTTAATATAGTGTTCAGTCTCTAATGATCAACTTAATATAGTGTTCAGTATCTAAATACATGGTGAATATGATGTTTATTATCAAAAGACCAACTGTGCAGTATATAAAGAACTGCTAAATATAGTGTTCAGTCTCTAATGATCAACTTAATATAGTGTTCGGTCTCTAACGACCAACTTAATATAGTGTTCAGCCTCTAATGATCAACTTAATATAGTGTTCAGTCTCTAACGATCAACTTAATATAGTGTTCAGTCTCTAATGATCAATTTAATATAGTGTTCAGTCTCTAATGATCAACTTAATATAGTGTTCAGTATCTAAATACATGGTGAATATGATGTTTATTATCAAAAGACCAACTGTGCAGTATATAAAGACCTGCTAAATATAGTGTTCAGTCTCTAACGACCAACTTAATATAGTGTTCAGTCGCTAACTATCAACTTAATATAGTGTTCAGTCTCTAATGATCAACTTAATATAGTGTTCGGTCTCTAACGACCAACTTAATATAGTGTTCAGTCTCTAATGATCAACTTAATATAGAGTTCAGTCGCTAACGATCAACTTAATATAGTGTTCAGTCTCTAGTGATCAACTTAATATAGTGTTCAGTATCTAAATACATAGTAAATATGATGTTTATTCTCAAAAGACCAACTGTGCAGTATATAAAGACCTGCTAAATATAGTGTTCAGTCTCTAACGACCAACTTAATATAGTGTTCAGTCGCTAACGATCAACTTAATATAATGTTCAGTCTCTAATGATCAACTTAATATAGTTTTCGGTCTCTAACGACCAACTTAATATAGTGTTCAGTCTCTAATGATCAACTTAATATAGTGTTCAGTCTCTAATGATCAACTTAATATAGTGTTCGGTCTCTAACGACCAACTTAATACAGAGTTCAGTCGCTAACGATCAACTTAATATAGTGTTCAGTCGCTAACGATCAACTTAATATAGTGTTCAGTCGCTAACGATCAACTTAATATAGTGTTCAGTCTCTAATGATCAACTTAATATAGTGTTCAGTCTCTAATGATCAACTTAATATAGTGTTCAGTATCTAAATACATGGTGAATATGATGTGTATTATCAAAAGACCAACTGAATATAATGTGCAGTATATAAAGACCTGCTAAATATAATGCTCATTCTCTAACGACCAACTACATATAGTGTACAGTATCTAATTACATGGTGAATATAATGTGTACTATATATAGACCAACTGAATATAATGTGTACTATATAAAGACCAACTGAGTATAATGTTCAGTATCTAAAGACGAACTGCATATAGTGTTCAGTATCTAAACACGAACTGAATATAGTGTTCATTATTATAGGACTTAGCCCATGTAGTGTTCCGTATATATAGGTATGCTGAATATAGAGCTCAGTATCTAGAGACTTGCTAAATATAGTGTTTAATATGAAAATAATAGCTAAATATAGTGTTTAATATGAAAAGAATAGCTAAATATAGTGTTTAATATGAAAAGAATAGCTAAATATAGTGTTTAATATGAAAAGAATAGCTAAATATAGTGTTTAATATGAAAAGAATAGCTAAATATAGTGTTTAATATGAAAATAATAGCTAAATATAGTGTTTAATATGAAAAGAATAGCTAAATATAGTGTTTAATATGAAAATAATAGCTAAATATAGTGTTTAATATGAAAAGAATAGCTAAATATAGTGTTTAATATGAAAAGAATAGCTAAATATAGTGTTTAATATGAAAATAATAGCTAAATATAGTGTTTAATATGAAAAAAATAGCTAAATATAGCGTTTAATATGAAAAGAATAGCTAAATATAGTGTTTAATATGAAAAGAATAGCTAAGTATAGTGCTAAGTTTATGTACTCGCTGAA
Source organism: Unio delphinus (assembly GCA_029339505.1). Taxonomy (NCBI): domain Eukaryota; kingdom Metazoa; phylum Mollusca; class Bivalvia; order Unionida; family Unionidae; genus Unio; species Unio delphinus. The sequence continues at coordinate 3,006,290 of JAQISU010000029.1, read as the reverse complement.
TATTGTGCTTAATATGAACATACTAGCTAAATATAGTGTTTAGTATAAAACGACTAGCTGAATATAGTGTTTAATATGAAAAGAATAGCTAAATATAGTGTTGAGTTTATGTACTCGCTGAATATAGTGCTTATTATAAAAACACTAGCTGAATATAGTGTTGAGTTTATAGACTCGCTGAATAGTATTTAATATGAAAGGACAAGCTGAATATAGTGTGCAGTTTATGTACTCACTGAATATTGTGTTCAATATGAAAAGACTAGCTGAATATAGTGTTGAGTTTATAGACTCGCTCAATAGTATTTAATATGAAAAGGCTAGCTGAATATAGTGTGTAGTTTATGTACTCACTGAATATTGTGTTCAATATGAAAAGACTAGCTGAATAGAGTGTTGAGTTTATAGACTCGCTGAATAGTATTTAATATGAAAGGACAAGCTGAATATAGTGTGTAGTTTATGTACTCACTGAATATTGTGTTAAATATGAAAAGACTAGCTGAATAGAGTGTTGAGTTTATAGACTCGCTGAATAGTATTTAATATGAAAGGACAAGCTGAATATAGTGTGTAGTTTATGTACTCACCGAATATTGTGTTAAATATGAAAAGACTAGCTGAATAGAGTGGAGTTTATAGACTCGCTGAATAGTATTTAATATGAAAGGACAAGCTGAATATAGTGTTGAATATTAAAGACTAGCTAAATATAGTGTTTTGCTTTAGAAGATATGCTGAACATAGCGCCCAGTATCGATAGACATGTTAAATGTTTTGTTTGGTGAATATAGTGTTCAGTATTTAAAAATAAATGTTGAGAATGATATATGGATATAAACATTAGGACACTATATATATATATATATATATATATATATATATATATATATATATATATATATATATATATATATATATATATACAACTTATTCAGAAGTTAGTTCCAAGTTTGAATATTTTCAATCAGGATTTCACTTTATCGTGGACATTTATTTATTAATTTACACTAGTGGTGTTTAAATTACAAAAGACCCGGTATCATCAAGCACACAGATAATAGCTACACAACATGATTTCGTCCTGTCGCTTTCAAAAGTCTTAACCAATAATATTTTAGCCGACATTACAAGAGAGACCATAACTAGATATCTCTTGACACTCTATTATCAAACGATTTGCATAAGCTTTGAAGCTAACATGACAAGTAATGAAAACACCAAAGAATGCACGACTGTATTTTAATTTTGTCCATGTCAAAAGGAACCGAGTGTAACGAAAGAGAATTTAATATTTATGACGATATCGATCATGTTGTAATTAATGAAGCGGGTCTTCTTAAACTGTATTCCTTTGAAAGGCTGTAACATATTCATAATTATTGAAGATAAGCGTGCCAATCAATAAAGAAATGCTTTGATCTGTGTCTCTGCTCAGCCTAAAGGAAAATGTATTCGTTTATTCAAAGCGGTATAGCAGGGTACAAAGCTATAATCTTTGGAAGTGTATGAGCATTTAGCAGTTCTTAACCATTGGTTCACACACACACACACACACACACACACACAATTTGCATCACGTTTGACTACATCAATGCATCAAAAATGTTGTTCAATAGAAATGCCCAAGTCACAACCGGTATGTGTATGTCCAGAGCTTACGTTTAGTAAAGGATTGTGATACTAAGTTTGTCTTACACAATTAGTATAGTCGGTCGGAAAGGCTCATTAACGCTTTCATACTCACCCCTCCCCAAACACGCACGAACACAAAAATACACACTGAGAAAAGATGGGGGCTGGGCTTCTTGTATATGACATTGCTAATAAAAACTTTCTTTAAATCGACGAAAATAAGTATGCTGGTTAAATGTTTTAGTTATAACGTTTAGGCAAAGGAAGATATTTGTGTTAAATTTCATAAACATCAAATTTTAAGCAAATAAGTACTTAAGATTGGAACGATAGTGCTAAGGATTCAACGTTAAATTCTGAGGAACCAGGGTTTGAATTTTGATATACAAACCATTGCTTCAAATGTACCTTCAAAAACCTTACAGTGTAATACATACCAAGGTAAGTGTGTGTGTCTGTGTGTGTGTGTGTGTGTGTGTGTGTGTGTGTGTGAATTAGATTATCAAAGTAGCTTTAATAATGTTTCAGTTATATCGCTACGATGTCTGCAGTGTAGCAGTTATAGTGCTGTCTAGCACTGAAGCATCATGACGCAGTTTATTCTGACACCAGATCGACCACTTCTAACACTAACCTCTTAATGCAAAGCGCCAAGCGAGGCAGCTGTTAGTACCATTTTCAAAGTCCTTGGTTTGACTCTGTTGAGGATAAAAACCGCGACCTCCAACATCCGAGGTGGACGCTGTAACCACTAGACCATTGGAGCGATGTTATTTTGTACATATGTTGTTATATGTGAAGTGTCTATTCGTGCACTTTTCAAATTGGCATGCAATATATTTGTCTACCTTTTTATCATAAAGCAAGCTTCCGAACGGCGTCTTATAAAAAGTACCTATTTATATTTAAAAACAAAGTTTACTGTTTGACATGTATTATTCGATCGGGGAAAAAATGGTGTATTCTAAACTAATAACATTTTCTGACAATTGTCTCTTTATATCCATACAACCTGTAAAAGACTGCTTCAAACCACAGCATATAATGAATATGAATCCCACGATGAGCACGGATTTAGTCTATATTACTAGAATGTACAATCCAAATATCCCTCCTATTTTTTTCTGTACAATTTTCTACAGAAAGTATAAACGAATGTCATTAAACTGACTGTCTTGTAGTTGAAGATCAATATAAGAGTACATGACAAGGACTTATCAGATCAAATATATATTTTCACTTCTAGGTTGCTCCTTTGTGTGAAAACATAATTGGTGGCTCATGGTTTCCTAATTACGTTGACTTACTCAGATATGTGTTTTTTTTTTCAAATGATCTTTTCATTAAATCTTTAACTTAATGTTATAGTTATAATGTACCGAAATTGGCAAATAGCCCTAGAAATAATTGGGATTTCTCACGTTTTTGTATTATCTTGTTGGTGCAGACTCTACAGCTACTCTCTAAGGCAAGACAGAGTTGGAGTATTAGTAATGTCAAATAATAATAATAATAATAATAATAATAATAATAATAATAATAATAATAATAATAATAAATTTATATAATAATAATAATAATAATAATAATAATAATAATAATAATAATAATAATAATAATAACAATAATAATAAATATAATAATAATAATAATGAGGACATAGTATAGCGCCTAATCTATAGAAGCTCTAAGCGCTTTTCAACACATATAATGATATGATTATATGAAAACAAAAAACAAAAACTATGAAATTGGAAAACATAAACAATGCTAAAACTATATAAGGTACGAAACATTATTAGGTCTTTAAGTTTGTTCCTGCAGTCGAAAAAGGTGAGTTTTAAGAGCACTCTTGAAAGGGATCATTGTGTCATTGTGTCTAATTTCCAGGGGCAATTCGTTCCAAACTGCTGGGCCCTGGTATGCAAAAGGACATTGTTTATATGACTTCATTTTTATAGTGGGAACAATGAGTATACGATTGTCAGAAGAGGAGCGTAAGTATCTTCCTGGTGTTTAAACATGGGTGAGGCCGGATAGGTATGTTGGAATGGAGTAAGTCATTGAAACGTAGCACAGAGAGCAAATTTTGTGTTTGATTCTGGATCGAATGGATAGCCATTGTATGGTACAGAGCAGTGGGGAGATGTGCTCTGATCGTAGTAATCTAAGGATGATCCGAGCAGCTGTGGTTTGAACTTTTTGAATTTTCTGGAGTAGATATTTAGACGGACCCGACATAACTGAGTTACAATAGTCCCGTCTTGAAAGTACTAAAGAATACACAAGTCTTTTGGTAGCATCAACTGAAAAATATTTGCGAATGGAGCTGGTGCGTCTCAGCTCAAGATATGCAGCCTTGCATATGTTCATGACATGTTGCTGCAATGTGAGAGTACTGTCTAGAGTAAGACCTTGGTTTCGTACTGACTGTGTGAATTTAATGTTGGTGTTGCTGATATGTATTGTTTGAGGTAAAGGATGTGAATGAGAAAGTGCTAGTGATGTGATCAGAATGGCCTCGGGTTTATAATCATTCATCTGCAGCTTGCTACATCTAATCCATGGTTTCACATCAGAAATGCACCTCTCTACTCATTGGATGGTAGCATCAACTTCAGTTGGGTGCGTAAACTTGTACATCTTGGTGTCATCAGCGTATAATTGGTCAGACACTAGTAGATAATCTATATGACACATGAGAACGGCTGAGTGTATAAAATGAAGATAAACAGGTCCAAGAACAGACGCCTGTGGAACACCACAACATAGATCAACTAGGCTGGCGTTTATCCATTTGCAGATACAATTTGTGTCCTGTTGATTAAATATGACTTGAACCACTGTAAGGATGTATTAGGAATGTCAAATACATGTTGGAGACGGTGAAGTAATATATAATGGTATATTGTGTCAAATGTTGCAGACAAATGAAGGCGGGTGAGGACTGTAATCTTTCCGCTATCCAAAGCAGAGAGAATGTAATTAAATACTTTTAGAAGAGTAGTTTCAGTACTGTGGCAAGGGCGATATGCAGACTGCTAAAACTCTTAGATCAAGTTCAAGCATAGAGCGCATGCTACAGCTCGAGCCTCATTATCTAAAGGCTAGAGCTTATCTTGGACATGCACTTCAATATTAATAGACAATATACACCTTTTACGCTTTAAGACTCAAATAAAGTATATAATAAAGTAATGCATGAAGTAATTAATACAGTAATTAATACAGTAATTAATAACATGTTCCTTCGTTCAGAGACATACTTCAATAGCTCTGTATGTATATATGCTAATCTATCCAAAACAAGAATCATTCTAGGGAAAACTGAAACTCAAATTACTCTGCAATATTAGAATGGAACACCTACAACCAATACATTCAGTTGAGGCATTTACCGGTTAATACATTTCCAAAACTAACAAATATATATTATCGAAGAACGGTTAACTACAATACCGATATTTGCAATTTTAATGTATCGGGCGGAATTCTCCAATATCAGTATAAGATATTTGTTTCATACGTGTTCACATTAATCATGCTTTATATCATTAAATCATGTCACAATTATCCTTCACAAGAGAGATGCATCATGGTATACCATCTGCCAGTTTAACCAGTTTCGACTTACCGGATATTCCACCGTACGTCCACCATTCTTCCCACAGCATGGTGCAGTCACCTGAAGGAGGAAATAGCTATGTAAGAATAATGTACTGTTAACTCATATTGTAAGATTCAAAACACTATGTATTTCATTTCATCGTTGGTTTTAAATTCATATTGTCATTAAGGCTCAATCGTGTAAATAGACAACGTTTAAAATGCCAGAAAATATAGATATCAACTTTCTAACGCAACCCATACTCCTATCACATGGTATCTCTGTAATTATTTTATGTTGCAATGGGATTATGGGATTGGTTCCCATATGTTTGAAGCAGATCAACAAAGCTAATCATTTTTGAAACGGTGAAGCAATGTTGGATTTTCTATTGTTTTGTGTCGCTATGTGCGCAACACTGTACTCAATACCGACCTCATGAACCGTAGACTAATGGATTCAAGTTTAATAACGTCTACGTAATAACTTTAGGGATAAAATAATGCTTTCATTGACGCTGTTTTGTACCACTTGTTGTGATGAGCATAAACAAATAAACATGGAAATAAGTAGCTCTGAAACAGAGATGACATGTGTTTGCTGTTAAGATTGTGTTTGGTCTTAATGGCTTAATGTTTGGTTCCAAACTGTACTCAATACCGACCTCATGAACCGTAGACTAATGGATTCAAGTTTAATAACGTCTACGAAATAACTTTATCGACAAAATAATGCTTTCCTTGACGCTTTTTTGTACCAATTGTTGTGATGAGCATAAACAAATAAACATGGAAATAAGTAGCTCTGAAACAGAGATGACGTGTTTGCTGTTAAGATTGTGTTTGGTCTTAATGGTTTTATGTTTGGTTCCTATTTGGTTGTTGCCTCTATTATTTATTTGATTCACTTGTTTGTCTTGTTGTTTGGTTTTATTTGTTTTGATATTGGTGTATTTGTTTCTTGGAGGGTTTTGGAAGGAAGAGAGTAACTTTATCAACAATGCAAAAGATGGTTATTTCCATTGCAAAAACGGTTAAATTTGCTGCTCGTCAAGATTCAAAGACATTGTCTTGCAATGGATGTGCATATTATCCTTCTACATAACTTCCTGAATATTCAGGTAGTTAAATTTCAAATAAACATTAATTAGAAGAATTTATCACTGAAATTAAACATAGAAGATGTAGCACTTATGGAGAGCAGTTGATTTTAATGCTCCATGATTGGTTCGTTATAGATAATGATCCAGTTAATCGTGCTTTTAAAATAAATTGATGAAATTATAAGTTATAGCAGTTGCACCGGAGACGTGTTGTGATTGGGTGAATGGGAGAGATTTCCCACTCCTCCTTGTGGAGGGTCCAGGAGAATTCCCAGTGTGATTATTTCTCTAACTAACACAGGAGCTGGATCATCTTAAACCATTCTGAGCGTATTCAAATTCAAACTTAATCGGTTATTTTTCTCTTTTTTATTTAATACATAAAGCTATATAACAACAATTTAAATATTTAATTTAAACAATACGTTTACATTAGACTTCGCTAATGATTCAAAACGTTTTAAAACTTGTCTACATTGATTCCTTAGGTTTCACGAGGTCGTTTTCGATAGCACGTATGTCCATGCTGTCTGCAGTCTATCTATAAATGCATTTGCTTCTAGGCGTTCGTGAATCATGCTGGTATGAAGATATGGTTTTCTTTTCTTCGTAACGCAGTAAACGATCTTTCTCTTGTGTCTTTTATGCCTGGCTTTACGAAGATTAACTTCAGTACCGTCACAACTCTTTGAGAGAACTGGCGATAGCCTTGCATTTATCTTGAATCATTTGAACAATGTTCTGCACAGTTAATCTATTCTCATGATCAGCTTCACTTTAGAGGTTGCAATGCGGATCTTAACAGCGTCATCCTTGTACAAAGCAACGACATTATATATATATATATTGTCAAACGTTGCATCGTTAGTAACACATTTCAGAAGCATGTCTTGAAGACGGAGGTAAGACTCATACCCGGAACAGTCAGATCTGCCTTTCAAAAATCTAACAGATCAATTGTCTCAAAGTGCTTATGCCGCTACAGATTTATCTTCGTTTTACGCGTCTACAGACTCCCAGTGACTTGGCGTCTTTCGACGGCATGGTAGGTTCGATCATGTTTCCCGGTAACAGTGTCGTCCCATAACTTGTCATACGCATTTAAAATTAGGACATACAGTAACCATCATGATATCCTATCTTTGTTAATGGTATGTCAAGCAGTCTTAGTCGATAGTATGGTCGTGTGAAAAACAAATCGTGGTAAATATTATATGATCGTCCGTATAACCAGTCTTAGTCGATATTATGATTCTCGGAATAACGAAATGTAGTCGATAGTACGAAGACGCCGGCGTTTCCACGTCCAAACGATTAAACTGAATAAATCTGTTAGGAAGTTTGAATTTGTATCAAGGTACTTATCACCATGAGCTGTTCATATTTTAATTAAAATGTATGCTCATATGGTTATAGCGCCCCGGTTTAAGGAATTCTTAGATTTTTGTGATTACTTGTCTGATTATTGGAATTCAGTGCAATGTAAATATTCCTTTGCCCATAATGCCATGGTTCACTAGTAGTGAATTCATATCGTAACCAATCGAATGCCCCTAACATAACATGTTGTTTATTAAAATCTAGTTGTAAACATTGGAGATGTGACTGCATTATCAGTAATTACGGATGGAAACCTTTAAAGTACACAAAGAAATAAATGTTGGCAAATGTGATGCTTGTTGTACTGGCAACATGTGTCTGGAAACCATACATTGACTGACCTAAGGTGGCGTAACTAACATAGTTCCCTCTGTTAGGGGATAGTTGTATAGTTTGTTCGGTGTGAACTGATGGCGGTACGGAAACCAAACAAAGAGAAAGCATGCAGATGTGCGGTTGATATATACGTGCCAGGTTGGAGATCAGCGGTCTTGCATTAATAAAGTAAAATAAATGTATAAAATGGACGCGTCGCGCTTTCTGATATACAGCTTAAGTTGTATGGAAGTCTTTGTAAACTTGCAGTAAACTTATGATATCAATTGGGAATCGCGCCAAGGTTTGACACCGCTAATCAAGTAAAGACCCCTGGCTTGTAACAATAAATATTTTCCATAAATGGATGGTACAGAACGGATTAGTAGTGATTTGGTAGATCAACTATTGCTTTCCTATTGATCTTTAACAGTGCTGGAAATCCAGAATTGTATTGAATTTATGATAGAATTAAATAACCGCAATATTCAAGTTTTTGTGGCACGAACTTAACTTTTGTGACAGTTGTGTCCAGCTTTATGTAACTATCGTTGCAATTCAATTAGAGAGCATTTTTCTAATTCTGTTTTGAACTTGAATTAATACGGAAGACAAAACTTCGCTCATTTATATACTGACACTTTCAACTATGTTATTGTACCACGTTTTGATCGTTTTTTAAAATTTCAATGACTGTATCTTGGATTGGCAAGTTTGTTACAGGGAATGATTTTTTCAAAACACATGCATGTCAAACATCAGTGTATTGTCCGTTCTAAGGAGTTTGTAATGTAAGATTTATACCAAGTTTGACCTGATGCATTTTAACAAGATATTTGCCTTATATTTTCGACATCGCTCGAAGTTGTTGCCAGACATGTATACAGAGTAACAAAATACAACCTTTCATAAAAAAAGAACTAACACTTACTTGTCATCGTCTTGAACAAAATGGACATCAGGTGCTTCAATAGGTTTAAAATGGATAGAATGTAATGTAATTAAAAGGAAGTCAACTGCCTGTGAATAATGGAAGATAGTTTATGTAAAGAAACATCTTACAATTAGCGAGATGTAAAATATATTCAAGTCATTTCATATTAATATTTTAAGATGCTGAATTTTCAAATACATAAGTAAATTACAGTTAAACTAAAAAAGGCGAGGTTTTCTAAACATGAACCACTGCTGAAATGGACATCGTTCTAAACAAGATAAAGAACAGAACTGGCAATCAATTTCAAGTAATAAGGACTATGTATTGTTGGTCGGGAATAAAAACTTTAAAATGGTTTTTGGAATTTACAAGTGAAATTTTTTTGAGAATACATAATGTTGTATACGAATGCTGACTAGTGCATAGACTTATATCCTCTGCTGCTAGACAAACGAACACGCTATTAATAGTCTTCGGAACATAACTTGTAAACAATAACATCATGTCCGTTAGCTGTATTAGACCTGCCTGTACAAACAGATTTGTGAAGAGATTTGCGATGAATCTTTACAGATTTCAAAAGGATTGCTGGCGAACGAAAAGCTGCCAACTGGGTCTAAAACGAACAAGACTGACTAACAAGAAGAAGTTATTCTCAATATATCGTTACATGTCTAAGATACCACATGGCCCCATATGGTAAATTTATATTACATTCAAATCAGAGAACATAAAGAATATGTTCATTAATATTAATATTTTTATCCTTGATTAAAAAGATTTATTATAAGAAATCCTTCTACTTAAACTTTCCTCCCGGAAAGTACGTAAGTAAGTAAGTTGCTCAGTACGTTTGATATTATATCAACACATAGAACCATAAAACCACAAATGAATCGTTATTATTTGAAGACGTAGGTAGGCCTTAGCCTCCATTGTAGGGTCTAACAAAAACACATGAGATGATTATAAGGACACAGAAACCAATGTTCTTTTAAACATAGGATCTGACCTGTCTTAATTTCAAAAAATGGGTATGTGCATACTTAAAACCTTAATTTTTGTGTTTTGTTATCACACTTTGCTTTTCATTCTACCATAAAACAGTTGTCTTGTTATTATTTTGTATCATTGAAGACCAACACTCAGTTGGATGGTTGAATAATAAATTGGATATATGTAATGACATTAACTACTGACAATGTCAACATAACATTTTATTTTAATTTGTGAAGAAACAAAATCGATACCATATTATGTTGAAGAGAACCTGAACAATCTTAAGCAGGAGCATACAAATCTTCAACATAATTGGCAATGACTTCTAAATGAAAACAATGAAATATTGCAAGAACTAAGAAAGATAATTTTCACCTATAAAAACTTGAATAACAGCACAATGTCTTCTCCGACCTGGCTCCTATCAGTGGCAGTTTTTACTGAGTTTCTAACACCTGTTATCTTGTCTTTTATGAAAAAAGACAATATGTGCCCAAGATAACTATTGGCACTGATTACAGTTTGGCTTAACTGAACAAACACCGACATTGCATTACGATTTGAAGTTTGTCCAACTCTGCTATAAGAAACTGCTTCACACTGCATTCTGGAATTGCATGGAAATTGTGTTTCCTCGTTTAAATGCCTATTAAAAAGAACACGATTAAAGAACATTGTCAAAATCATTCACAAGCAGTGCAGGATGATAAATCTAGATGCACGTGCCAAACCCGGTATAACTATAAGTACCATAATACACTAAACGTTTCAATTGGTGCTGTATGTTTCTGGTCTAAATATTGGGGTGGAAGGGATTCTAATACGGAAATCACAGGACAATTTCCATTTTAGGATAAACCTGAATATGGTGACCTTGCTCTTGCAGTAAGCGGATTATTAATATCTGTATAACTAGCCACACACTTTATATTGCTCCATTAGCGAAAGGGAACAAACAATTTTACAAAGGGAAGTTGAATTTTCAAGGCAACTATCCAGGTCTAGAATTCGTTTGAAAAGAGCCATTGGGTGACTAAAAAAGATCCCAAATATTAATGAAAACTCTCTAATAGATCATGCAAGTGACACACTAGAAATATGACGGACTCTGACAAAACTAATGCCAAAACTGGTCTAATGATTTTGAAAGAACAGAAATAATTTTTTCACCAGCAGACCAATTGAAAAAGTATGCATACATTGATATGACTTTATTTCAATAACAACACTAGATGTTTGTTCGAAACAGATTGCCACTCTTTATGCATCAGTACTTTGAATACAAATATAACACACTATTGGCATTTGTTTCGTTTTAATTTAATTTTAATTTTATATGAAAATGTTTGACAGCTAATTTTGTAATCGTGTGATTTGTTTTCCTCGTTTGTATTGGTTGTACTGCCATGAATGTTTGATGTAACAAGATCATATGTAAATTTGGTGCCCATTATTATAATAACTTAGCAAAACTCATAACCAACATCATGATAACTCATAACCAACATCATGATAACTCATAACTAACATCATTATAACTCATAACCAACATCATGATAACTCATAACTAACATCATGATAACTCATAACTAACATCATGATAACTCATAACTAACATCATTATAACTCATAACCAACATCATGATAACTCATAACCAACATCATGATAACTCATAACTAACATCATGATAACTCATAACTAACATCATGATAACTCATAACTAACATCATGATAACTCATAACCAACATCATGATAACTCATAACTAACATCATGATAACTCATAACTAACATTATGATAACTCATAACCAACATCATGATAACTCATAACTAACATCATTATAACTCATAACCAACATCATGATAACTCATAACCAGCATCATGATAACTCATAACTAACATCATTATAACTCATAACCAACATCATGATAACTCATAACTAACATCATTATAACTCATAACTAACATCATGATAATTCATAACCAACATCATGATAACTCATAACTAACATCATTATAACTCATAACTAACATCATGATAACTCATAACCAACATCATGATAACTCATAACTAACATCATGATAACTCATAACTAACATCATGATAACTCATAACCAACATCATGATAACTCATAACTAACATCATGATAAATCATAACCAACAATATGATAACTCATAACTAACATCATTATAACTCATAACTAACATCATGATAACTCATAACCAATATCATGATAACTCATAACCAACATCATGATAACTCATAACTAACATCAGTATAACTCATAACTAACATCATGATAACTCATAACCAACATCATGATAACTCATAACTAACATCATGATAACTCATAACTAACATCATTATAACTCATAACCAACATCATGATAACTCATAACTAACATCATGATAACTCATAACTAACATCATGATAACTCATAACTAACATCATTATAACTCATAACCAACATCATGATAACTCATAACCAACATCATGATAACTCATAACTAACATCATGATAACTCATAACCAACATCATGAAAACTCATAACTAACATCATGATAACTCATAACCAACATCATGATAACTCATAACCAACATCATGATAACTCATAAATAACATCATGATAACTCATAAATAACATCATGATAACAACCCAGCATCAGGTCTACAAAGAAGTCGCAGAAATTCTTTTGACACTTTTATATTTATAACAGTGCCCGAGTATAATATTTGTGAGTGGGGTTTACTTTAAAAGTGTTTTCCTCAAAGAAGCGCTTTTACTGTTAATGGTATTGACGTAAAGTCTACGTCTATGTGCTTGAATGAGGACTTTACTTCTATAAATCTTTCGTGGACTACACAGTGTAAAGACCATGCGTAACTACATGGTAGTTCCATAAGTCTTAAAATTTATCATGTGTACAGTTTGAGTTTTCCTAAAGCTTTTCACGTATTTAGTACGGGTCAGGTAAGTTATTGTATGTTTAGTTTCTCATTGTATCTTTATTTTGTCAGCTTTAGCTAAATTCAAGTAATGTAGAGATAATGTTTTTTGCATACCGATCTGCCCAGAAACGTTTTATTTCTACTTACGGTCACCGTCGACGGATGTGTTTTGCCAATTACCCACTGCGCATGCGTGGGAAGCTCGGGTTGTAAACATAAACATACACAATGTGCGTTTTTATAACAAAAAAAAACGATATTTCCTGTTTATAAGAGACATGATGGTCAATAATACCGAGCTGTGAAATGGCATGTTCTCGTTCAATGTATCATTATTGACGACTGTTACGTTGTAGCATATAATAAATAAACGGATTTTTTTAAATGTCTTTTAAGATTCATGCTCTTTCGTGACCCTACCGAAAGAGCAAATCTTTGCGTTTTTGTGTATGTTTGTGTCTGTGTGAATATGAAATTATCATTTGTAATACTTTGCATTGTTATTCAGAAACGTGGGCAGAAATATTTATAGCAATTGTGTCACGTTTTCGCAGCCTTCGCTCGATATTTCTACTAATTGCTGACGTATTTAAATTTAACCACGATTTATGTGCCCAAAGTTGCAAATATTACACAATAAAGATTAAAATTATTAATGTATAGACCCATATTAATTATAATAACTAACGTGCAATTCCCACATCAGAGTATTGTGACTGCAGTTTAAATATATATTGATATGTGCTACTGTATGATGCCATTTTATGCTAGGTCTGAAGATGAGCCTTTACAGTAACAAGTGAAAAAGTCATAGATTATGTCGGCATCATGCCAGTGAAATCAATCAATCTTGATGCCTTTAATTGGATATTTGACGACCCATTTACCGGGTAAGCTTCTCCCCAACTGTTAATTGTATAAACAAATTTATTTTCTATCTTCGAGCCATTTCTATATCTAATTATCTTTTTCATCATTTTCTTCCGTGAAAACTTTCCACATTACTGTCAAGCGTAACTAAAGCCAAGCAAATTTTATCTCATTTTCTCTTCTGTGGTATTCTTGCCTCAGACGTACATTTTAGGAGAGATTTCCGCGACAATGGTTTTCTGTACAAAAGAGTGATACAAATGTGTTTCTTTTTATCGATGTTAAGAATCACGCGAAATTCTCGCTCCGAGCCGCTAATATTGAATGCCTCTAATGTAACAGATTAATAATGCTATACGACGCGTACTGATAGTGTAATATTACGAACTTTTTAATGGTTCTATACAAATCGATACTAACGTTCCTGAAAATGATACAATACTTGATAAAACGTATCTATATCAATTATTTATATAATCTTACAATGAAATCTCTGGTTTAACAAATATTTCGCGCCTTAGATTTTCATGTATTGAGTTAGACTGTCATTACTGCGATTCCCCTGTCATGTATCATGTATCATGTACAGGTAAGTGATTTCAAAACGGAATATAAAATTTGTTTTCACTATTTAATAAAATTGTCGTTGATGCAGAATAATATTTTTTCTTCAAAGTTGCTTCAACTACAGTATGCTTTGCAAAACATTAGACGCGACTATTACAAAGTTTTCCTGTGACTAAAGATAAACCCGTTGATACTGCTACCTCAATGTATCTAGTATTTAGTCATGCAACTTCTTGAATTTAAATGGCTGGCAAGATAGATATGTCATCCCGCTGCATACGTACTATCTAGTTATATGATTTAACATAGTCAATGGTTGTTCTCAACGCGGTATGAAAGAAGAATTTGAGAATGAAATTGAAATTGAAAACATCGGGGCATTTCACTTTTACCAAACTTTGGTCAAATTCAACAGTATATTCTAACACGATTTTCTACAAAAACATCATTGTTTACAGTTGTATACTCATAGAGTTTTACAGCCGGTATGATGATTACTACGCGAATAAATATTTTCTTTGCCAAATATCCGTAATACTGACACATACATGATAAAAACCACACAGTGCCGATATACTGAATATAGAACCCTCGCATTATCCAGGAATAATAGCAAGCTAATTACGAAGGTGATAACCGTGGTGCTGGAGATGTTAGACATTGGGACTAGAATTACGTGATAACTGTTGTGATGGAAATATTAGATATCTGGACCAGAATTACTACAAAGTGATAATTGTATTGTTGATATATGGACAATAATTACTACAAAGTGATACCGGTTGCATTGGAGATGTTAAACATCTGAACTAGACTTACTACAAACGATCGGATCAACAAGCAAATCTTTAATTTTATTTGTACTGATAGATCCAATATTCATTAATTTTGTTAACTGTGTTAATGCATGAGATGACATTCATTCACGATGGCGAAGACTACATTGGTCCATGTCATGCTATGATAGAAGTCAAAAGCCAAAGTTTAGCAATTTGTTTTCTTCAAGTGTTAAAATATATAACCTAGGCAGCGATTATGTCATCCAATACCAAAACATCCATTATATTTCCTTGATTTCAATCACCGTATGAACTTTAAGAAATCCTTTGTAAACGAATTTGTCAAAGATCGTTAGAAACTAATTTCATTTTAAGATGCACCTGAAGATCAGGCTTAGAGTGATAAAGTTTCGGGAAATTTGATAAACTAAATGATTGCTTTCAAGTTATAAATAAATAATGGCTTTTATTAGAAAATCATGCACCGTCAAACACTGTGATTATATATCCCTCGTATTTGGTCCCAGTAGGAAAGCTTAAACTATTTCATTCTTTATATATATATATATATTGGTGCTCAATATTAAGAGAATAGTGTTAGGAATGGTCGATCTGGTGTCAGGATAATGTGACTAGGTGGGACATCATGCTATATGTATGTGGCATGTCTGACGCCCCAGTGATAGACATCACTATCAACTACCACACTGAAGACGTCGTAGCGATACGACTGAAAACGTGTTAAAGCTACGTTAAAAATCACGCACGGACATACACACACAAACACACACACACAAACACACACACACAAACACACACACACACAAACACACACACACAAACACACACACACAAACACACACACACACAAACACACACACATTATGTGCAGCCCCTGATGAGGAATATAGGAGTAGCATGTATGTAAGGTAGAGACGAAAAGGATATATCCTTTGTCTTCAAGCAGATAGTATTCAAGGTTGTATTGTCAACTAGCAATGCCATTATTGTCATTTATTACGCAATCCAATTAATGACAAGAAGATCAAAGTGTGTGGTCATTACCTCTCAACTTATATACTACTGACAATAATTACTTTATTCTTGTAGTGTACATAAAAACGCGAGAGATCCGTATTGATAAAACGAAAATAGTAATAATGTCACTGAAAATATGCTTCAAGAGTTTGTTAACATACAAAGTTTCGTGTAGACAAACAATATATCCTATATAGTTTTTCATCAACAGCACCGTGTTGTTGGAGTAATGTTTCTCACATGGTAATCATAAAATACACCGAGCGAACACTGGATGGAAACAATGTTGGAAATGTTATATACGCCAAGAATAATCCATGATTTTGATACTCGTCTGACAGTTGTATTATCAGAGACGATAACACTGTATTACTAGAATGTACGTGTCCTTTACGTGGAGGTGTAAAAATATCAGCAGCTTAGTATCTCCCTCATGTTTTACCAGGACTAGAAATTGTCTCCGATATCGCATCATGCTTTATTAATCGATGTGGTGTTTAGGGAATGTTCTGTGTTCAGCTCGGGTTTATTCCTTATATTATTTTAAAAAAATGTCATAATACAGATTTTTTCGGCCGATACAAAGATCCTATCCCAATACAAATCATATCATTTTATTCTAGATGATAACCTTATTATTACCGATTTGGGTTTGTCAAACGAATATAGTTATTCTGATTATGTATTTAAAAACAAACCAACAACCGACTTTTCATTGTCGTTACTTGGGGGTGAGTTGCCAGATCATGTTAACAACATGACTGTGCATCACGCAGAAATACACCCAAAAAAATTATTGAAAAGTTGCTGCGGTAATACCTTTTAAACCACTGAGGCCAGTGTTTACGAGTAACTTATATTTGTTTAAATAAATGATATTAATAGAAGCGATGGAAAGCTGGCAAGCGCATTCAATTTTTGACACTCTACAAGTCAAATGAGTTTGGTCAAGTTCCTCACATAAATGTAAATATATACGAAAAGAAAATTTAAAAAGATACGAAATAATGATTAAATA
This sequence comes from Unio delphinus, assembly GCA_029339505.1. Lineage (NCBI taxonomy): Eukaryota > Metazoa > Mollusca > Bivalvia > Unionida > Unionidae > Unio > Unio delphinus. The sequence goes on along the minus strand of JAQISU010000029.1, from coordinate 2,989,086 downwards.
CTACCTGTTATTCTTATGTGATATAAACACAACAAAATGTTGATATTTACTTTCGTCTATTTGTTGTCGGGTTTATCAGAAGACGATCACATTAATAAAAACCGTAAAATTCCACGACATGCAAACATATAATCTCCCAGACCAGACCAGTGACGGCAACAAACTGTGCGAGTAGTAAACAACCACGTTTTCAGTCAATACAAGCAGAAACCACATCTCTTAAGATCCATAAATATTGAGTTATGTTGTTTAAAAATATAGTATCACACTTGAATAGGAGTCCAGTTTGATCGGGATGATGTTTTATACTGGTGTATTTTTTTCTTGTATTACCTCTGACAACGCGTTATTATCGACGGAGATATGCCAACCGTTATATCATCTACAGTGTCTAACTCTTGTATCAAATCTACCATCGAAAATATATTACCGCGCACAACGAAATTTATTTTATTAGAAACTTTCCTATAAATTGTAGTCGCGCACCGAGCGACAATTTTGTTTTGCAGTCGGTGTTTTATTTTTTTTTCTATTCCCGTCTTAAGAACTACACCTGCTGCTAACAGAACGAACAATGAAGGATTCACCGTTGGTCCAGTGGTGACTATTCCCACGGTTGCAATGGCGATCGGAATAGCTGTCATCGCTCTCATTACTCTTCTGTAGAAAAGGTACACATGTGTATAACAATAAACACGACGGTGATAATGCTTGTAATACGCTCCTACTACATCTCGTTTATCTAATACAGTTGGGGTCGATTACAAGTTCCATTATATAATTATAACTATAAAATGTCTTGAAACAAAATTTCTAGATCTAAACGATTTTCAGTTAAGAACAACATTAACTTTTGAAATATTTATTTTACGTGATTGAACGTCGAGAACATTTTAAGTGTTCCTAGTGAAAAAACCCAACGTAATTCGGTCTTCTTTTAACTCTTTTAATTTTTTCTAAATCCTCCATCGTATCAGAATTTACTTTTAAGTCAATGTGCTCGAGATACTTACGTAGAGCCATTTTATTAGGTTTATAAGCCTAGTTGCGCCCGTATTTATAGATCGCAAAACCACTGCACAAGTCTTTTTGTGTCAAAATGCGATTTATCTCACTCGATAAATCGATAAATTCTACCTTTATTTTTGTTGATTTGCAGAATGACCCTAAAGTTTAATATATTTTTACACATTAAAATCACTATTATTTTCGTCAATTGGGTTCTGCTTCTGGCGGATTAGCGAAGTTTCAGCTTTGGAATATCCCAATATGTTTCCTTTTTAACTCACGACTAATGTCGTGAAACGTCAACTCCGTTACCCGTTACTTCTTATTAAAACTTACTCAACAATTGTACGCGGCCGCAAACAGTATCGGGATTTATTTTTCCGTGTTCGTAATATGTAATTATTATTGAAAACAGAAAAAAGCATGCAACAACAAAAATTCCTTCACCTTTTGTTTCGCATAATCGGGTTGTTGTTCCTTGAGATTATCATCAGGGTTTATGCGCATATCCTGCAATGGCATTAGTTCCAGTCATTATGTCAATATTCTCGTAGTAAATCCCGTTCTCCTCCAAGAAAAACAAATACTCGTGTCGCATGTTGATTGGGCAACCATCTTCGGTTATCAAAATTCTTTTTTGCAATCGATATTTGCATACAGTCGTGATCTTTTTCGTGTCTTTTTTCATCAGCAGCTTTCATACTACGTCGCCTTACATTTGTCTTTCCATGACTGCAGCAATTGTTGAGTAATTGGTCTCTGAAACGATCAGTTTAATGATGTCCTCGAATTTTTTGACAACCGTATTGATTTTCTATTATTGCAAAACAAGACGAAACCGCAGATCGTTAGTCGATGAAATATTGTCATTATTCGTGTCGCATCTCTGCTACTGACACAAAGTTATTAACAACCTCACCGTAATCGTGTTTAAATTTAACATGATCAATTTTATTAACTCACTAGCGTGTTTTTACATTCCTATGTTAATGTAAACCTATAGTGTTTTATCATCGCAGCTGGGTCCATAGACGTGTTCCGAAAGTGGCCAACGAGATCATGTGCAGCACCAGTTGTTCCCCTCATCGTTGCTGTAAACATCATGTCGATTATAATTAATCGACATCATCGACTAGAAATATCTGAGAGCATATCAGTCCCTGATTTTTTGATTCAGCTGTTATTCCGTATGATCAATAAACGCTATATTTTAAGTTAACGCTGTCAATACTAACGCATGTAACGTTGATCCGATCGGGGTCTAGCTAATATACAAAGTTTTCCAATCCGATTCTCATAACTGTTAAGCTTCTAAACTTCAGCTGGTTATCATTTCGGTGTTGCTCGAACGTCCTCTTGTATGGAACTTCCAGACGGCGAATTCTGTCAGACATTGAATTGAATTGAAAAATATGTATGCACAACATAAGTCTCCCATTCATACGACTTTGACTGCGGTTTATAAATCCGGAAAGATAGGGAATATTATGATGGTGCAGAAGACCGATTTACCTTGTTTGATGTCAACGAGGGGATCCCCACGTTCTTTTTAACTCTCCTCAACTCAACGTAATTGACGTTCGTGACGTCAAAGACATTTATTGGTGCATTGATTGATATTATGTGTTTAAAGTGATTCGTCCCGAAGGCTCTTGTCACTGTTTTATCTCCCAAAGGGGAGTTATTTACTTTATCCTGAGGGGAAGGAAATGTGCCACATCCCCTGCAGGCGTTTATACACTCAAAGGAGTGCTTATTTACTTTGGCCGTCACCACGGGACAGTATTTTCCTCCACTGTCTCTGGGTGAATGTAAGGCCATGTGGTGGGTAGGAATAGAACCTACACACACCCACCTATCCATTCTGTTAACTACTGGTCTGCAATAGCAGTAAAGCGAGAGAAAATTAGTTTTCTCATATCGCTTATGTCGGCGTAATGTGGTCGTGCAAGCACGAGAAATTACGGCAGCAGGGAGGAAAGGTGACGAAAACTCAAGTACGCACCTGTATGTCAAATTCAGTCCAGTTATACTAATGGACAGCCTAACAACCAATAATGTGTAAGCCACCTGTGCAATTTACCAAATATCTGAGTTATAAAAAATATTAATTAACATCCTATAAAAAATAGGGACTAGTACTATAGTGTACATATGAAGTCCCTATTGTATTTAAACTAAAGTGTCTAAGCGACACATAAAAGTGTAGTCAATGGTAGGGGATATTGGTTATAAATTTGTTGCAGCAATGCCAATAAAGTCAAATTATTCCTTTCAGGGCCATAGAGTTAGTCAAATAGGGTTACTCGATACCAAATGAGAACCCTTTTATTCAGGCAAATGAACGTCAAATGTGTCTTCTGTTTCTACATCGTGTCCGGCAGGTAGCGGGTGTAGCACGTTTTTCACGACTCCATGGTCTGCTACTCGTCCATGCTACTGCAGTACATTTTCTGAACTGCATTTGTTGTTTTCTAGAAGTTCCGGCGTGATGTTCAGGAGACGTTTCGCTGTCGTGTAGTTCCGCCATTTTGGACCCTACATTAGTGACGCCTGCTTGGCCTCTTGTAGTGTCCGCCATTTTGTTCCACGCGGCAGCCGCCATTTTTCCTGTGAGCCCAGTCTTGTAGAAATAGCCTACAGGTTGCTGTAATGGTGTCCAGCTTGAGTTAGCACAGTAGTTTTCCAGCATGGCTCGGTTTCCCGTCGCCCCGGCTCGGTTTTCCCGTCACCGCTATCTGGTTACTTGAAGCTCCTATGGTTGCCTTTATTTATTTGATAAGCACGCCTATGGTCTTCTTATTATTTCTGTGTCTCTGCTGTAGAGCACCGGTCAGCTCTGTGTAGTCCGGTCCTGCTCGCTCCGTGTTCTCTGCCTGAATGATGATGTTTATTGGTGCAGACAGTAATAGACATTTTATTGTAATCCGTATTGATGTCACACGGTCACCAATCCACCGGACTTCTACATGTTAATAACTATGAAATTGATTATCCGGTAGCGCACACACGGTGTTCATTCCGACCATTCAACATCAATGTGATATCAACTCCAACTATACAATATCCATATTTGGTATCTCCAGATTTATTTTGCGCGTAATCCTTAACTTGCTTGTAGATTACCGCTTGGTAATCCTCGAGGGGATCATTACCCTGATAACTTTACAGTATTGTAGTATTCTGGATATACAGGTTTTCTGCCACGGTGATCTTATCTTTTTCCAACTAAAAATATATCCGACTTCTAGAACACTAACGCGAAATCATCCTGGTGGTTATCAGATATATCCTTTTGGTGCACAGAATTTCTTCGATGAACTGGATAAAACCCGAATACGAAATCCCCCTCGGGGTTAATATGTGTTACGAATCTATTTGCTAAACAGACGGGTATGAACTCTAATCCATTGGAGCTGGTCGCACTTTGATATTAACCCGTGGATACATTATCACGCCTGGAAGTTATCGATGCTGCTCGGGTATAAGATATTTCTCACGTTCATGTTATATCACAAGTCATCGTCCCGCAATGATATTCGTATGAACACGATTTCATCGCTGAATGTAGATTCGATCCATTCGATACGTTGCAGCGTTTCAAGCAGCGCCCGAGGCTTGATATTGATAACTAAGTCGTGGCTGAACTCGATACATCATTTTCTATAAACTGAATTATAACAAAAGATATGACCAGCAAATACTGTTTTTAGAGGTGTATGTTTTTGTCAGGCTAATGTGAAAGGATGAGACATGATGCTACCTGTTTTCAGCAATATGCCCAGTGCTGGTTATCATTATAAACTGCCACACTGCAAACATCGTAGCGATATGACTGAAATGTTCTGAGAGATACGTTAAAATCCAAATTACATTCACACTTACGTGCACACGATTGAAATATCTTTATTATAAGTTGTAATACGAACAATGCATCACGCTCGTGCACTGAATAGTATTTGAACTTTACCAGGCCGTAGACGAAAATAAGTCTTTTTCCAAGTAGATACCAACCATTTAGCCCACTATCAATTTCGGAAGCCTTCTTGTCAGTGGCTGACTACAGATGTTGTTATGCCCTTCGCTGAAGAAAATCGTAAAGCAGACGGTATTTTTAGACTCTGATGCAAGATTTTTAATAATCCGCCAATATCTGCCAAGTTAAGTTCAACAGTAATACGCGTATTAGCGAACACTGGGCACCGAGAATACGTTTTCTTTAAAGTATAATCATTTCCATATATTCAATAGACTATGATTCTCTTCCATTATTTTGCCTATAACTTTTACCATGGACATTTTCATATTTTTCTCTGAAGGAATTAAAAGTTAAAACACTTATGGGTTTCGATACAAATGTCTGTAAAGAAGATATTGCTGTTAAATACGAGTAATTGTTATATTATGTTACTATGACGACAACATGTTTTATATGATGCTGATTTCTCTAATTTACAAAGCTGGAATGAAATGTATGACTTATAAGAGACATGACTGATACTGAATATAAGCATGGGACTTGTAAGAGACATGACTGATACTGATTATAAGCATAGGACTTATAAGAGACATGACTGATACTGATTATAAGCATGGGACTTACAAGAGACATGACTGATACTGATTATAAGCATGGGACTTACAAGAGACATGAGTGATATTGAATATAAGCATGGGACTTACAAGAGACATGAGTGATACAGATTATTAACGTGGGATTTCTAAGAGACATGAATGATATTGATTAAAAATATGGGATTTATCAGAGACAAGAACGATAAACCTAGAATTTTAAGACATAATAATGCTACTGACTATAAATATGGAACTTATAAGAGACAGGAATGATACTGACTATAAACAGGGACTTATAAGAGACAGGAATGATACCGACTACAAACATGGACCTATAAGAGACAGGAATGATACCGACTACAAACATGGACCTATAAGAGACAGGAGTGTTTCTGACTATGAACAGGGACTTAGAAGAGACAGGAATAATACTGACTATAAACAGGGACTTATAAGAGAAGGAACGATACTGAATATAAACAGGGGCTTATAAGAGACAGGAATAATACTGACTACAAAGCAGGGACTTATAAAAGACAGGAATGATACCGACTACAAACATGGACCTATAAGAGACAGGAGTGTTTCTGACTATGAACAGGGACTTATAAGAGACAGGAATAATACTGACTATAAACAGGGACTTAAAAGAGAAGGAACGATACTGAATATAAACAGGGACTTATAAGAGACAGGAATAATACTGACTACATATATGGACTTATGAGAGACGGTAATGATATTTATCAGATCTTTAAAACGTATTAAATTTGCCGCAGTCACAGTGTATAACGCAAATGTATATGTCATGAGTGCTCACAAAATGAACAGTATAATCACACTGTATCAAGGCTCTCTTTCTTAAATGCAAGTCTGACGTTTAATATGTCAGCTTCTACTCAGACTTATATTTTATGACATTTGTTATATCGCTTTAATCTCATCTTATCTCTAAATCCATGCCCACGTTTTGATGGTGACATTCTAGAACTACGAACAATATTGCAATCCAAATGCAATATTAACCGCTTGTTATTACCGACGATTTAACGATTTTGTGAATATGACTGAACTCAATTTTTAAAAAAAAAATATTTTTTTTTCTTATGCATTTGATTAACAAATTGTTTTAGTCTAGAATTCGCGGAAGATGTTGGATTTAAGCTGATCATCCACAATAACCACTCATCAGTAAAGATACGACTTCATAATACCACATACACGCACAGAAAGACTTACAAAAATGAGAGCTGTCTTGCTTAGCTCTTAGTGGTAGGACCAGTCATCCTGGTGTCAGGAAAATGTGATGTGTGTCGCATCATGCTCCAGTTCTAGACATCACTACAAACTTCCACATTGCATACATCGTAGGGATATGACTGAAAAATTGTTAAAGCTACATTGAAAATCCAAAACACATACACGCGCGCGTGTGCGTCTTCGTTCCTTTGATCTATATATTCTAAACCGTCTCGCAGTTTTATGCATGTTCGGGTGTACAATGATATCGTGGGATAAATATGTTTTGGACTACCGTAACTTCTTGACGACAACATCCACGCTCTAAATGACCAAAGAAATTCCATGAGAGATAAAGAGATGAAAATAAAGAAAGAAAAATAAATCATTATTTTGATTCAGATTTCGGAAACTTGCATAGTTTACTTTCACCAGCGGCAACACTTTCTTACAATTTTTGTTTCTGAGCTATAGCATGTCCTTAACCAGCTATCATATTGTCCGAATATCCGATGCCGTTTTGGAAACAGTTTATCCTCGAGAGAAATTACTTTATGTAAGCGATGAAATAACACCGATGAATCCATGAAATATTTAATGGTGTCTTGGGAGTGAAGGTGACTATTATTCAGATATTTTCCGCACATTAATTTCATCACCTGCAACAGGACCTCAATTCTAAAAGTAAATACTGAAACTAAACAACGTAATTCCCGCCACAGGAGATCGTCAATTTACATATTGTTCTAGGTCTGTTGATGCAAGGTTGAGATCTTTAAAAATAATGCCCTTCAAATGATATCTATCAGAGGTGCTGATCGGGTCGCAGTATAATAATAATAATAATATATACGCAGATAGATATGTAGATGAGAAATTGTTAGAATGCAGATATAGCTGGTAAAACAACAGCACACATGTACATGTATCTAGATGCATAACGGGATAGGTGGGAAAGATTTCGGATATTGTCATATGTTTGAGGGGGAGAGAGGGAGGGGAGAAAGGGATGGGGAATGATGGAGGTAGGAAGGGGGTTTACGTAAGACTATTTTAATGATTTATTTATACTCCCAACTCAAAGATATACGTACAACTCAAGGATATACTTGCAACTCAAAGATATACTCACAACTCAGTGATTTGTGAACACTCACTTATCAGTTATCATGTAGTCACCTTCATATCTAACTATCTGAGAATCTGACTTTTGAAAATGATTTGAGAACACTTAATTTTGTCAATTTAATTGTTTACCATGCAGTATATATCAAGTCTCCTGTAATTATCTTGTAAACAACATATTACAAACGTCGCTAGTGGGTGCTACCTTTTCATATCATAACGCATTGAACAAATTTCTCCAGGTAGGTAGTCGTTAGAGACGAGTGTCTCTCATTTCCCAACACACACCTGTCAAAGAAATATCTCAATTTTTATTTTAGCTGTTATCACCTGTTCGCCATAAATTTTGCGTCATGCATCAAGAAAAGCCAAAGTGCAGGGTCAGCAATCTGACTTATTATAAGCTCATTTTATCTCCATTAACTTTACATTGGCAGAATAATGCAGTATTTTACAATACTGAACACCTTCATATTGCAATCACGTGTGTGGCACGTGTGTCTAAAGGTGGTATAATGTATTAGGAATTACTTTGTTTTAAAAAAAACAACGTGAATGAGACGTTTGAGGTTTTCGTCGTTTATTACATGTACTTGTTAATACACTAAAGCAGCTGTTTCGTTCATTTGAAAGTAAAGATGAAAATGTTACCGATATGGCAGAGTTCACTGAATCAAAAACGAAACTTTCAAACAAGAAAACACATTCATGTAATATTTGCAATGTCATCAACACGTGTGAGAGTCGCAATAAATGATAATACCGTTCTGATAATTGAAACAATTATTTAGGAGAATATTTGCATCTTTTTATAAATATAATGGCGGAGACTATGACGAGTGCTTTCTTGCGTCTAAAATAATACGGAAATGAAAGGCATATTGAGGCCAAGGGCTATCGCAGATCTGTCGGAGACATACCGTTTTACATGTTTGTCAAAATACTATAGATTCGAAAAAATTCAGCTGAAGGTTTCCGTAGAAAACTGACAGTCTCAGAGCCAATAATCCAAGATGACGAAAAATTACTATTGCCGCTGGGTAAATAGCGTGTCAGATAACAACTGATTTTCAATTTTCCCCTTGTAACTATTTTGATACAATATTAGGCTAGCGATAGACGACACACTATATCATACGTGTCATAGCTGGGATCCCGTCAGCAGTTCAGAATGGTAATAAATACACTATACTTATATTTATGCACATATTTATCAACAACCGTTCAAATGGTCTAGTAGTTAGTGTGACCGCCGCGGAAGCAGGAGGTCATGGGTTCGATCCCTTGTCCGAGTCATACCAAAGACTTACAAAAATGGTACTAAAAGCTGCTTCGCCTGGCGCTCAGCATTAAGAAGTCAGCGTTAAGACTGGTTGGCTTGGTGTTAGGATAATGTGACTGGGTGGGACATCACGCTACATGTCTGCGACATGATGCTCCAGTACAACACATCAATATAAACCGACTCACTGCAGAGATCGTAGCGATATGACTGAAAAGTTGTTAAAGCTACGTTAAAAATCATAATCAAACAAAAAACATATTTATCAACATAGAATCAAAATCCATGCGCATGGAATTTCACAATAGGACTCTAAATTGCAGTGTTAAGTAGACCAAAATGACAATCCTTTGCTAAACTGTTGTAGAGCGGCAAAGTTAAAAGGTCGCAGGGTGGAGCTATGTGCGCATGAATACTGTTATTGAGCATTGATGAATCTTTGTTTGTGAATTTATTTCGGAATAAACGACAAATTCAATTACAGTGTTTCTTGTAATGTTTTTTTTGTTTCAAGCCTTACATATATGAATAAAATGAGCATATAAAAATAACGTTACTGCATTTAAATAGAAAAATATGAACACTTTTTTTTCATATATAAAAAATACTGCACTCCGCAAGGTCTTACAGTATTTTCCTAAAAAACATAATATCCTTCATATTTTCCAATACAAATGGGGCAACTTATACACAATGCACAAGGCTAACCTAGGACCGGACAATCGGCGCATCCCTGATACTTAATATATTACAATTACAACGTAACGGATACGTTACAATAAAACTATTTATTCCTTATTTGTCACAAAATGCTTTAGGTAGTGAACATATATGCACATTATCAGGTCCGAACGAGAAAATGCGAGACTGGCATAGACACAGGCCACATTAAGGAATAAAAGAAACTTTAGTCAGGTATCCAGAAGACAAATGTGCTTCAAATATGCTCTAAATAAAGAAACTCATGTATGTATTGTGGCAAGATCTCAGGGTATAAAACTTGCGAAACCGAAAGCATTACGAGCTGAACATGACCTTTGGTCATTAATTATCCTAACAAGGTTACTGTATTTGACACAGATCATTTACGTGAGGCTACAATTTCTTGAATTTTGTATCCTTCAGTTTTCGTGACTCTCCCAACGGCAACTGCGTAGAAAATCTGATCTTACCCGAATCGAATTCGGGCTTGTATATTAAAAGCAAATACAGCATTGATCAATCAATTAAACGGTAAAAGTGCAAATGGTTTTCAGTGTAAATATTAACCAAAACAAAAACTCATCTGTATAGCATGGCTACAAGGACAATTACACTACACTATTCTGCCGCAAAACATTTTAATTATTTTTTGTATTGAAATTTAAGGTTTGATGTGTGTGACAACCCTTCATGTTTTAGCAATGTTTTAATGAGATATATTGTTTTTTCTATATATATAAAAACGTTAAAAATCAGGACGTTTCGCGTCGTACTTTACCTTTGTAGGAATGTTAGCAATTACAAGCTTGAAATGTGTAGAAAGAACAATGTAAATCTGTTGTTATAAATACAATCATTTTAATCTTTTGCCATGCTTGTAACTGTTTTATGGCATTGTAAGAAACAAACTGACATTATTTATGTGTTCTTGACACAATGTAACTAAAATCAGATCACCGCTGGCCTTACACTGAAAATCTTACAGAGACCGTTTAAGGGTCGTGCTTTTGGTGACATACCATTATCGTTATCGTTAATTTGAACAGCCAATCAGATGAAGCCTTATTCATTCGTCTTCGGGAGATTGAGCAGCGTGGCTAAATAGCATCAATGTATGCCCAATGATTTGATTCAATTTCAATTTCTGAAAGCTGCATATCCCTTGGCTAATGTAAAGGTCAACATAACATAAAATATGTCACAACAGCATATCCAAAAATATACCAGTACAACTTTCTAAAACTATAAAGAACCCTATTTCAATCGAACATGCAAACAAAGACTGAACCATCATAAAACTTTTTTTAGTGGGCATGACAGTAAACGGCCGTTTCTTGTTTTGATATATTTTATTTTGTTTCCTTTGAAACAGAACTATTATTTCGGCATAAATAATCTCCCAATCGACTCTCTACATTATTAATCTCTTGTCTTTTTGTTCTTAATAATATCTTGTCTATATCTCCTACATATGTAGATTGTACAATTTATTGTTCAGATCTTGGAAAAGATAGGCAATATAATATATTTTGTACCATTTCTTGAAGGAGACAGTTATATATATATATATATATATATATATATATATATATATATATATATATATATATATATATGTGTGTGTGTGTGTGTGTGTGTGTGTGTGTGTGTGTGTGTGTGTGTTAAAATAGGGTTTACATAGTCCTTTACTGCAGAAAGAATAACAAAAAATATACCATTTTTGCCGGTAGATAATGGAATTAAGCGTCGCACAAACTGTACCAGAATAGTTCGCATTTGCAATGGATTCCTTTCTGAATAGACAGACTTTGAAATTGATATAGAACTTCAACATCGTTATAATTATTATTGGTGTACTTATGTTGAAGTCCCTGGATTTATTGCATTGTGGTCATGTGATCACTCATCATAATTCTGACAATATCATGTACATATTCAAAACAATAATGGATTACATAGTAATTCATTTTCATCTAAAGATAAAATATGTTGAATTATTGACTTTGTAGTATTGTTGTTACATGTTGTCTCTATATAAAATTCTCTCTCTCTCTCTCTCTCTCTCTCTCTCTCTCTCTCTCTCTCTCTCTCTCTCTCTCTCTCTCTCTCTCTCTCTCACTGACGGTAGACGAGCATGTGGCTACGTAGTCAGAATTCCGTTGCATGCAGGTGGGGCAGGGGTCACTGTTGGTTGTGAGTGGCTGGGACACAGCTCTGTGAGGTCACTCACAGGTTGCAGCAAGACACTGACTGCGGTCGACCTCGAAGTTGGAACTGGATTTTCTGATCAGGGCCATCCACTAACTTTTGTTTGAGGCAGCGCACTCGACCTGGTGGGCTTGAAGGTCTGCCGATTTGATGTCCGTTTTAAGATTGTCTTTGTACCTCTTGAGAGAGCGGCCATGGTTTCGGTTGCCCTAGGCTAGCTCGCCAAGGAACAGCTGCTTTGGGATTCTGTTTTGATTCATGCAAATGACATGGCCAGTCCAACAAAACTAGGCCTGGATTAGTTTGGCTTCAATGCTTGCTATGTTGGCTCTAACAAGAACTTCCTGGTTGGTAATTTGTTTCTACTACCTAATCTGCAAAACTGATTTCATGGAGCGTATGTGGAATTGTTCACACTGGCTGATATGCCTTCGGTACACAGTCCACGTTTCATTAGCATACAAGAGAAATGTGAGGGCAACTGCATTCTACACCTTCATCTTTGTTACAGAAGTATGTCCTTGTGCTGCAAGACCTTGGTTCGGAGTCGTCCGTGTGATTGACTCGCTTTTTGGATCGTCTCAGTGATCTCTTGGTCCACGGCGCCATCACTGGATTTTGTGATGGCTAGGTATTTGACACTGTCTACATTCTTCAACTGCGTGTCGCCAATTGTGACGCAGGGTTGTGAAGTGGCAGTGTTTGGGACGGGCTGGAAGATGACTTCTGTCTTTCCTAGGCTAATTGTGAGTCAATATAGGTTGGAGGCTTTACAGAACCTGTCACCAATTGCCTGTAGGTGATTCTCTTCACGGGCCATTAGGGCACAGTCATCTGCGAAGAGTGCTTCAGTGATGAGTCTTTCTAAAGTCTTGATTGTTTTCAGCTAGGCGACGGAGATCAAATACTGATGCATCCAGGCGATATCTAATGGAGATACCAAGGTTAAGGTCGCGTATGGCATGGAATATTACCTGTGTGAATAAGAGACTGAAGAGGGTTCACAATCTGAAAAAAACATTTTCTAGTCATGTCATCGCGAAAAAGCCGGATGAGGTCAATGAATTTCTGAGGACAACCAGCTTATTGAGTACTAGCCACAGTGCATCTCTGTTGGCTGTATCGAAAACCTTCGTCACGTCGACAACGACGGCATATAAATTCATGTTCTGCTCAAGACACTTCTCTAGGACTTGTCTCACTGCGTCAGGAACGAAATATTGGGGCCGTCAACAAAATAATCCATCCCGGATACAATATTTCTAACCTAGATATAATTTGTTTGATGAGCTGATTGTTACAAACATTTAAATGCTGGATATATTATTTCCATCCTGGACATACTATTGAGATAAGCTAATTATTTATTAAACGTGCATGGAGATATGTTATAATGAAATATTCAATTATTGAGTTGGTAGTATATAATGATATACTTTTTGTTATAAATTTATTAATACGATTTGTTTTGGTCATTTTTATATACAAATTGATAAATAAGACCACGTGCTAGACAGAGCAAATAAATGGCACAACAGTGTCATTTTACCAGATTGTAAGTTTCTTGTTACCTAGGCATAAACAAATGATCATTTGGATTCTTCCCAGTTGTAAGCCGCTTGATTTGAATATACGCAATAAGCTTTTTTAGATTTCAAATGTCTGTGATTCATTCTGAGTTATGACATATATCACATGTTCTGTGTTCACGATCAACATAACATACAACACAGAAAAAGTGATAGACATTTATCATATGCAAGGTGCACAGCTCACAATATGTGAGAGAAACGCAGAAACTAAACATATTAATCTCAACAGATCCGACCGGCAAACCAATAAGATTAGAATGGAACCCAGTTGCACACAATTTCTCTTCTCCAGACCATACTTTCCATGATCTAGTCATGACTGGAGCTGCATGTACCTCAAAAGGGAGAACACAAGTAGGAACTTAATACTTATCTACAGCAGACACAATGAAGATTGTATAAAGCTCGCGTGATTGTGTTTTGTCATGTTGTCGTTTGTGTAATTATTTATTGTGGTTTATGCCCGAGAAACAATAATAGCTAGATTTTGGAATCTGCTCCCCTTTTTGCGCTGTATTTGTCGGTTTACCTGCCAAATCAATTATTTCCCTGACGAAAAAAATCAATTGAAAATTGCACAAAAGACAAACACAAGCATTAGTGGTAATTAATTCTGATGACTTGTAATAATGAATACGTTAACGCAGTTCATAGACATTCTGTTTTTATTCATCGGCATAGTTTATTATTTATTCAGTTAAAAGTGACAAACAGTTGTTGTCATTGGAAACTATAGGCAGAGAAGCGATATAATTTTATCCTCCATCTGCTCAAAGATGTGCGATTATTAAATATGTACACTGCTGTAAAATATAGTCATGATTGATTGATGACGGACCCTCAAATAACAATACCAAAACAAATTGTATGAATGAAATAAATATTGTACTACTACACTTTAGACTAATTTGTTTACATGTCCTCGAAAATTGGAATGCGAGTATAAGTATTGAAAATAGCATGTTGCATTATCGCTTGAAAATGCTTTATAACTGTGCTCATGTTCAAAATCTTGGACAGAATCGTATATTGAGCACATGATATGCATAACTTGTATCCAAATGAAGCCTTGTACAAACGTAATCAAACTACCTATATTCAGGTAGAAAATAAACTCATTCCCAGACTCCTCTAGAATGACATTTTATCGCAAGTTCATTGAGAAAAATTACAAATTAATCATGTGTGTGTCTGTATGTCTGATTTGTATTGTAAACGTTGTCTTTATTTCTTCGTCATCTCGCTATGATGTATGCAGTGTGTCAGTTATAGTGATGTCTAGCACTGGGACATCGTGCTGAAGACATGTAGCATCATGTCCCACCCAGTCACATTTTATCCTGACACCATGCTGAGCAGTCCTAACAATAACTTCTTAATACTGCGTACCAAACTAAGGAGCTGTTAGTACCAGTTTTATAAATTTTTATATCCATCGGCCGGGATTCAAACAACCGATCTCCCGCATCCGAAACGGACACGCTAAACACTAGGCGAACCGAGCGGTCTAAAAATTCATATTATTAACAAAAGTGCAGACGTTATGCATCAAGAAGAAAATACTAAAGAAAAGATGGGCATTGAGAAGCGAATCTGTAACGGCGTATGTAACAGAAGCAAACCATGCAACCTTTCAATTTTTAATTAATACAGATTAATATTTAGTAAATTTAAAACGTATTCGTATAGCGAAACATTTAATTTTATATTTGTCTAGAGTTTACCTACTTTTTACTTCCGTTTTATTTAGAAGAATTATATTTAAACCTGTTTTTGAATGCCTGTTGTAAACGAATTACTTGCAGATAACCCGCATCCATTTCTGAGAGTGAAATATAAAGTTCAGACCATATCACGTGCAAAAAGGAATATGGACTTTTCTGAACCACGTTGCATACAAAAGTAAATAAAAATCGTAGCTTCCTATCATTCTGAGATTTATTTATATAGCTTAAAAACATTAAACAAAACATACTGACTATTTTTAACACACACACACACACACACACACACACACATACATACATACATACATACATACATACATACATACATATATATATACATATATATATATATATATATATATATATATATATATATATATATATATATATATATATATATATATATTTATGACAGATACTTAGATAAAATATTAAATATATATGACAGATACGTATATAAGATCCCGAATCCCGAATAGATTTGACAGTCTCATATAAAATCCTGAATATATTTGACAGAGATTCAGATAAAATCCTAAATATGTTTCCAGAGACTCCAATATGATTCTTATTTTATCTAACAGAGACTAAGAAAAAATCCCGAATATATTTGACAGAGACAGATATAATATTAGAGTATTTAATAGATTTGATGAAAAGTTTCGCTTCATGAAATCTATCTAGTAGATGAAATATATGTTGATAAAGTGTAGCCAGCATCGACAGCGTTATTTAACATGCAGCGCTAGGGTTTCAGTCGTAGATAGAGTACACATTCTTTTGGTTAGGAAATATCAAGTACTTGACAAGTCCCGCAATGTGAGAAATGAAATAATTCTATATTTCTGATTTTTGGGCGTTTGCGTAAGTAAGAAGAAGCTGACAAAGTGTTATATTTTGTTTCTCAAAGTAGTCAGAAGATTCTAAGTCTTCTCATTTACAAATTTTTTCCCATGGGGTATAAGTTAATTTCCATATTGGTCACGATGTAAGAAGCCCTGCCAATGTGTATAAGTAACTTTCTATGCTTGTCATGGGGTAAGTAATTTCTGAATTTGTCAAGGAATGGGAATTTCATCCAATTTGTATAAGTAATTTTCCAAATTTTTCAGGGAATAATAAAATATCCTTATATGGTATTAGTAAGTTTTCCATATTTGAGCTTGAAAAAGCTACAGCCACACAGAATTCATGATAAAAGTATATACTGGGTTCACCAATCATTCCGACTTATCAACTTTCAATGAAAGTCTTGCATGCAATTTAAATTATTTCAATGTCATAAT
The DNA here is from genome assembly GCA_029339505.1 of Unio delphinus. Taxonomy (NCBI): domain Eukaryota; kingdom Metazoa; phylum Mollusca; class Bivalvia; order Unionida; family Unionidae; genus Unio; species Unio delphinus. Next base: position 2,972,342 of record JAQISU010000029.1, on the reverse strand, counting down.
AATAAAAAAACTCATTGTGAATCGTTTATTTTTCTTGGTTTTATTTGTCACTGTTTCGCGAACAATATCTGGTTTTGCCACGATAAGTAGCAAATAAATTTCATTCATTTTGTGTTGAGTGAATCACATGAATGTTCAAAAATTAATATTGATGTTCAGATAATGCTGAAGGGCCTGGTTAGGAAAGAAAACATGGGGCTGGTACGAAAATATAAAAGCGACCTGGTAAGAAAGGTTACAAAGGGGTTGATCAAACATATTTTATGAAACAATAATTACATTAGTGTATGGATGAATCTAATGATACAAAATGACTCTAAATATTGATGAATATGACACAAGAGGAAATATTCTCTGCATTGTGTTAGTTACCCAGGTAATAAGTACAATCTGGGTGTATGGGGTATCCTGGGAGAGGTAACACCTCTGGCTGGCTAACAAAATCGTACTCCATCGGCGGTAGCTCGCCCACTTTTGGTCTGCACTTGGCACTCAGATCTCTCCTGTGGCTCCAAGAAGCTGTGGCATGCGCAGCGGCCACTTCCCGGAAAACGGCCTCGACTGGTCGGCTAAACCAGGCTGGATAGCTTACGGGTCTTAAACCCTCGGCAAAGTGACGAAACTGCAGATCTGATTGCACTGGCAACCGTAGCCGCAAAACTCGGTGAGTTAAACTTTGTCCACCTAGCAAGAGAAGACTAGATTTGGCAGCCCGCGCGGCTGAAACACCAGTGTGTCAATGAGCAGAAAGGCGATTCTCAGCAAAGCGCCGTTAAGCGCTAAGGGCTCGACGTGACACGTAGGACATCCTGGCAATCCACTGAACTCGACTTTACCTCCGGATGTCTCGACATCGTCATGTGGCGACGGGCATGCGACGAAGCTGTAGGTGTGGGTACACTGGCAGCCGTAACCGCAAACCTTCACACAGACTACTCAGGTATTAGGATCGGTCACTGTCTGGCAGCCTCCTGAGCGACTAATTAGCCCTCTTCATGAATGCACTACTTATCTCCCTGGCATGAGAAAGCGGTTAGAAAAGGTGCACTTAAAATTGCCTCCTCTACACTTCAATAGCCAGCATACCTTGGATGGTGGGAACCCGACTTCAACGGTCAAAATGCAACGAAGAAAAAGAAAATTGTTCAGCTCACACTTGGCGCATGGAATGTGCACACCGTACTGGATAGAAACGATGTGAAAAGACCAGAAGGGGCGAACCGTCCTAACAGCAACGGAACTCACCAGATACAACGTGGACATTAGTACCTTGAGCGAGTACCGGACGTCAAGGAAGCACCCTCGCTCTAAGCACTGGCACTCTCATCAACTACCTCAATGTCAGAAAGAGGCACAGACAGGATCTGGGTGTGAACAAGTCACTGTGCGGCGCTGACTCCTGGACAGACCACCGCTTCATAATCACCATGCTCAACATCCGCAATCAGCCCAAAAGAGACCCACAAGGAAAAAAGGCTCATAAACGGATATACATCACCAAACTGAAATCCACTAATACGAAACCGTGTCTCGTTGATTTCTTGGAAGAACGTCTGATATCAACCCCACTCAACAATCAGAATGTGGAGACCAACGTTGCGACATTCAGAGAGCTGGTCTACAGAACATGCTTCGGAAATCCTAGGACCCTCCACCAGAAAGCATCAAGACTGGTTGATGCTAACGGCGGCGAGATTAAGAAGTTGCTGGATGAGAAAAACCGCCTCCTTCAAAAAATAAATAAACAACACATGTCCACCTCTAAGAAAGATGTATGCAACACTATAAACATAACTGTACAGCATTTAGCACCGCACTTGCCGCAGATCTGAAGAGGCAAGCCAGATAATCACGAGCCATCAATCCTCCTTGAGATGCCCCACTCATCCCCTGTCCCTTATGCAAGCGACATTCTATGTAAAGGGTTCACCTCATCAGCCCCCTGCGCATGCACAAAACAAAAACCAGCCACTTCAACCCGAGATTTTCACACATAAGTACAATCAGTATGCTTCTGTTATCTCCTTTTGCTTTCCCAAAGACGCCAGGTTTTAAACTTCAATTATTATTGTTGTGTACTAATTAATTAATTGGTGTTCATAGCTTTCGGTCTCTAATTTTTTTATTTAAACTATCATAATGTCATTTCAGCTCTATACTTGAAAGAACGAAATGTACATAGTACAGTCTCATGTTCCAAACATGCCTTTTAAGTCACCTTAAAACTTAATTGCACGATCACTTTTAAATGTTTTGTTCTATGCTTGTTTGAGTGTTTAATAATTCTTCCCAATCAAGTTTAAAATGTTTACACTGAATATATAAGCACTATATTATATTTACTATAAAGCGACAGAAATTATATTGCGTATAGACGTTGTTCGCTAAAACCTGTTTGAATATTCGCAATATTTTAGGTAATGGTTTTAGTACTTTTGCGAATGTTAACAACTAGTTTAAGTTGATCCATAGCATGTGCTTATGTATGTATGTATGTATGTATGTATGTATGTATGTATGTATGTATGTATGTATGTATGTATGTATGTATGTATGTATGTATGTAAGTATGTATGTAAGTATGTATGTATATATGTATGTATGTAAGTATGTATGTAAGTATGTATGTATGTATGTATGTATGTATGTATGTATGTATGTATGTATGTATGACCGATGCGTTAATACTGTAAATATTAAATAACGAGCCTCGATATCATCAGAATATTACAAAGGTGTGTCTCACATCATGTAATGCCATTTTTTTTCTATTTAGTTATATAGAGGTTAAACTGAATCAAGCAAACAACTTGAAACAAGATCTTATTCTTGTCGTTCTCATTGTTGTTTTTTAACCACCTACCCCCACCCGTAGAAAACCCACAATAATAATAACTTGATGCATCATATAACAAAAACTTGAGCAGCGCCGAAACTTGTCGACACTACATAGTATCCTTGCTGTTTTTGTAACACAGCTACCAATATCGGCTTTTATGTGTGTGTGTGTGTGTGTGTGTGTGTGTGTGTGTGTGTGCGTTTTTGTGTATGATGGATGGGGAGTTTGTGCAATTTAATACAATACCAGGTTTCGAATGTTTTTACACCATGTTCTGCTATCTTCACAACGTCAATGTTTCATACCATTATCGTGAGCTACAAGATCATACATGATTCATAACTTGAACAGAATGCAAGGATGTAAATAGAAACTTATCGTAGGACGGTGCGTGCATTATCGCCCATTTCAAGCTCTGAGCAGTAGTTTCATTTGTAAAGATCGCAAAATAGCAAATAGACACGCTTACGCAGGTCTATAACAATTTATACGACATCTGGCTAGACTTATTATTATACATAAATATCCGTTTTCTAGATTATTTTCAATGTATGCCTTCCTTAAAGACCGTTAGCACTTCCAAAAGGAATAAAGTAAATATAATTTTTTGGATTTGTAGCCGCGACATGATATCATCAATACCCTCAGTATTTTAATGTAATCAAACATTTCCAAACATACAAACAAGACAATCAAACCAAAAGAAATAATAACAGCCAAACAAACAATACAAGTTTTAAAAGAGCTTACAGCTGAAAATATATAGCGTGACCAGTAGAAACTTCAATATTAGGAACATTATAAAAATTATATGGTAATTCTGAATTTCATTCTCAATACGCATTCCGTTCGAGCAGTTTCATTGCTACTATGGACTTTGATAAAATGTTCTCCAAATGGATCTAAAATAAGAACGTGATTTTTGAACAGTCGAAATGATTTTTGAAAGACGGATGTTTCCTTTTATTTGTACTTAAATATGTTGAATTGTGATGAACATCAAAAAGTAAAAGTAAACTGAGAATATAACTTAAAATAAGTATCAGCTTCTGCACCTGAATTTTGAAAAAAAATATCAGTTTCAATGCTTCGAAAATGCAACTTACCAATATTTAACATCATCGTTTGGAACACGATTATTTCTGTCCAATACATCATCTCCAGCATTTCATAAAGGTGCGCCTTATCCAGAATTATTGGCTCAGAAGTTGCATTCTTTCCTCAAATTACACTACGATGCCTACCACAACCACTTTAAAATTCGAAGTTCTTCACTTCTATACGCGTCACAAGAACGTTCGAAAGAAAGTGGTAGGAGCTAAAATGTAGTAAACCAAGTCATATAAAGAGTTTGGATATGAAAATAGCTTGACGAATATAAAGTAATCCCAACACTGGTTTGTTACAGCAGTTAGGCCCGTATAGAGACCTTCTGTGATACTGCTGTTGTTCCTGAACTGCTTAGTCCACCGCACCGTTCCACGCTTAAACAAGTAAGATCGATTCTATTTCATCAAGCGTCCCTGTTGCAAATAACAGCACACGGCTTCTGTGCAGTATGACATTCGTCGCTATCTTCCAACTCGGTGAGATATAATGAAACATAGCAATACATATAAGCATAGCTTATGCTGGCCCATGATTATTTTCGATCAAAGAATTTCTTAAGTTTCAGCCTGGCCGATTGTCTCTTCGAACTCGTCATTCGCTGATTATTGTGATTTAGACAGGTCCTCTTCAAGGTATAGGACTCAAAGCAAGATTCATACTGTCAAAATATATATTCTCGCTTCTGTTTCCTGCAATTAAAATATATTACACGGATACAATATAGTTCAAAATGATACTCCAGACAATGTGTCAGTTTGCATTTATGTTACGTAAAACTGCATTAGTCAGCGCGTGGAGGAAATATTAAATATTGTGTCATTCAAATCAATATATATATATATATATATATATATATATATATATATATATATATATATATATATATATATATATATATATATATATATATATATATATATATATAAAGAACAGTGATGCGAATTTACTCGTGTGTATGATCATGTGTGTCCTCCCAACGAAAATACAATATTTAATCAACGTAAATATATCAGAGAGTAAATGTCTGTTTAATAAACAATGTTTGTTTTATTTCATCTGGAAATTTTGAATATAAACGTTTAAAAACCTGAAACAAAGACCAAAGTAAATATAACTAAATAGTTCAAAAATATTTAACCTGTCCCCATCAATGAATTTATGCTAGTGTCGGCAATATCATCTTCAAGAAGGAGTCTTGACAATTTATGATTTATTTGTCTTGTTACTTTGATGCTGTAAATGCAATGAGGCCCTTGCGTGTAAAAGTCCTTTGCGTATTCATTCATGTGTCAGCATGTTTCCTCCTTCAATAAATTCTTTGTTCATTAGCGTCGGCATTCATTGTTTAAGCTTTTATTACTGTGCTTTGTGTGCAAGCAATGACGTGGGCCCCGAATTCTTAAAAAATAAATTTCTTCTCCAACTACAAACTGAAAAACGATTAAGTCTAAAAGACCAATAACCCATTAAAGTTTGCCTAAATAATTAACGAAAGGGTCATTATTCTTATTCAAGAGAACTGAAAGAAAAAAGATCAAATATAAACATTAATTGTATACCCTCACAGTAAAAGGTTATTGGTGAATTGTAATTATATTTACAATATCTATATTGCCTTTGCAAAAGAAAATAAGTTTCGATCCATAAAAGAATATCGTGATGGGTATACAGCTGCGTTAAAAGGAAATATATAAATTGAAGTATAATGTAAGAAAGTTAACAACGTCACAGTTATTCTGTTCTATACTATTATGTTTTGGAAAGAAACAGTTACAGTCATCCAATCAGATTGCACTTCTAGCACTCTACATGTCGCTTACATGACATGATATGACGAAGTTATGATGACAAATGTATTAATTAAATATTCTACACGTTTGACGGTTTAAGTAAGAACCAGTCTAATTACATTACTATGTTATATAATCAGATACAAATGTATTACCATCTTCTCTACCAAAACAAACGTTTACTTACGAAATCTTTGAAGCAGACGAATCTTTACTACAGTCATGTTAAGACTTTTCAATAGCTGGTCTCTTTAATCGTAGTACTGAATCGTTTAACAATGGCGTAGATTGTAGCACTATCCAAAAACAATACAGCAATTGTTTATATTTTGTATCTGCTTTATATTTACGTAATCAAAGTTGTTTCGAAACAAACTTTGTTTCTTTGCATTGTTTGTTGCGCAGTAAGAAGTATTGTCTTTTTGTACGAAATGCAATTGAACAATTTTATTAGCGATGTACTTTTGCTCAAAACCAATTTTACATCAATGCTAATTGTAACGCGGTCGCTTTGACTTCTTTAGGTCATAGGGTTAAACATCAGTTCCTAAACGTACAATTACATAGTATGTTATACAAAGTCTATAAAACAGGATGTCGTTCTATGGCCCACGTGTTTTCCAAACTCGAATTCAGCATTTAAGCAACGTATAGAACAGGGTATATTTATTAGGTACTACATATAACCTTTACCTCCGTTAACTTAATGTGCGATGTCTAAGAAGTTCCTTTCCACTTGAAAAATCTCCATGGTAAGACATTTTCAATGTGAATCTGAAATAGAATGATATCCAAAACATGTTCATCGAACTTTATTTCAGGTTGTGAGCTATGAAATGGGCATCTTTAAGATAGATAATGCTTTTTGTGGAGAGGTAGGTTACACAATTGTTACACAATAGGGGTATTGATTTCACTGGTATTCACGCTTTGTTTTAAGTTTTAATTTACTCAGTCTATGAAAATAACACGAATTGTAGCGTAGAACAAACTTTCATGTTTAAAATGATCTGGTCATTATCTCATAGAACAAAATTATTAGGCAAACGTCAAATTATTATTTTATCAAGAAAGAATATTATAAATATAATTTAATGTTAAATATTGCTGAACCAAACGCAACAGAAACGACTGACTTGATCATTCATCATTCCGTGTTGCTGTACATTATTTCTTAGCTGGACGTATTGGTTTTCATGTCCTTTTTGCAACATCATAAAGATTCAACTCAGCTGATAATACCAAAGCCAAAACAGGAATAGTGATAAATTGTACCTTCTGAATTTTAGCCTGGTTTAATAAAACTATTTTTGTATTAGAAGTTGTATTTTAATAGATATTTGCTTCGTGTAAGCAATGGATACTTACCAGTCCAAAAAGACATGAAAGGAAAAACTGTGGTGACCAGAACATGAGGCCCTACATTTTCGTTAGTCTCAAACTAATATTTACCACATTATAGTTGGGAGGGGGCACAAACACCATGCCTACAGTCATGTCGATTTTAAACTTAAATTCGCTAACATAATTTAACGATCAATCAATATTTACCTTCACATAATACTTTACTGAGTAGAACAAGTTCATGTCTTCAAACCATCTGGACACACGTGTATACGAAATATCAACAATAATGAGCAATGATTACTGAGATCATACTAAAAATCTATAAATATATTTGCTTGTATGTTTTTACCAGCGCGATGTCGATAATTAAGATAATTATAGCTTTGTAGATGTCTTCAAACCATCTGGACACACGTGTATACGAAATATCAACAGTAATGAGCAATGATTACTGAGATCATACTAACAATATATAAATATAATTGCTTATATGTGTTTCCAACGTGATGTCGATAATTAAGATAATTACAGTTCTGTACATGTCACATCACATCACTGAAGATAATGTTCCAGAGTTATCAGTGTTATCAAAAATGTGAATAATGACTGAAACGTTCTCTGTCCAAGAACAATGTGCTGTTTAAGCACTAATTGTCGTCAAGGCAAATGTTAGTGTAAGGAATGAACATTAATAATCACTGTTGAATGTCTGCTCAATCGATAGTGAGATGCTTATATTCATATATGGGCAATCATCGATTTCAAGGAAATTATCAGCATAAACAATGAACATGCAAATATTAATGGGAACAATTTAGTTCATTTGTCAACATTTATGTGTCCAAAAGCAACGTATCTGATTTTGTACGTTAACATCTAAGTTACAACCAAACAATTTACCGTGTCTTTTTGTTAGTGCATACGGAATGTAACGTCCAAAGAAAAATATCCATGTCAGCTTTGCTAAATGTTGCATCTATAAAATTAATTAAGTCATCTGTCAGGATAAATTTCTAAATAAACTTTAATCACATCCTGGACATTTTTTATTCTTCCAATATATATAGGCTACAATCTTGTAAGTGACAATGTTTAACCTGATCGCATTCGAAATCCCTTAGTTCAAGACCTCACCGTTCATAGGAATACAATTCGAGCTTATATTAACGTTTCTTTTGCTCATTGATTACTGAACACTAACAGTTCGAAGAATCGATGGTATTGAATCAAGAATTTTCATGATTGTCTTGACACTGGTTCTTTCATATCAAGGATTAATAAGGAGCGATTGAAAGATGAATTTCCAACACCGAATGGAACAAAATCAAAGATCTAATCAAACTGTCACATTGTGACATATTCGTATACAGCTTACACGAAAACACTAGCGCATCAGTCGAAATGCGTCTCTGAGAGACAGTCGTTTTTGGGGTAGTTGTAATTTATTGCTACAATATAGATTAACAAAGTGTCTGTCCAGAGTGAATTTATTGGCAAAGGTCGCCAGAACGACGCTCTATTGGAATTGGAAATTGAATGCCGTAGCCGTTATATATCGCACAAATACTCTGTCATGCACACAGGTTGTGCAAAAGTGTATTTGAACTGTTGTTTCTAATGAAATCTATTGATTTATGATCGCCTGCGCAAAAATATTATATCCAATTTTGTTTTATTTGATTATCTTTGTCTAAGAGTCTATAAGTAAAGAGAAGATACTAGGTAGATATGATTAATCAAAGTACGTTGCAGAAACTTAATAAAAATAATTTTTTTTATTTCCTTTATCAACGGTGCCATCCTCATTGTTACAACTGTTATTATCAATATCATCGTCATTATAATTGCTATTGTTGTCCTTATTACTATTATTGTTATTATTAGTATTATTATTATTATCATCATCATCATCATCATCATCATCATCATATTGAATCGTTATCGTTGTCCAAAAAACTGTAACACTTATCGATGCGATAAATCTCCAACAAATATAATCTCAAGGGTGTTAAAATACGAATGAGTATGTTTTAAAATATATCCAACTTAATATAAAAGCTAAGACACCAATGCAAAGCTGTACCCAGAACTCAGCCTAAGTAAACATGTTACCCATCATAATATTATATGTGTAAGCCCAACTCCTACCTTCAATTATCGATAAAGGTCAAGCATACAATATAAACTTTATATATAATATTTTATCATGGATAAAAGCCATACAAATTAAATATAAATAACTGTATATCGCATATAATTTCGATTCTTCTTGACTTAAATATTTGTCAAATAATTTTTCGTGCAATGATTTGTGTGCATTAGTTAGTACTAATTAACATGTAGTTAAAGTTAAAATAACATAATCTGATTTTATATGAAATGCAATTAAAATGTTGCAGAGTCTGGTACCACCTAACGATAGATAACTTACATGCAGACATTCTAACAAAATCATTAATGCTTTGGATTTCTCTTGTACTGTCGTATATTAGTTAATCCTTAATGTAGTAAGTCAAATGCCTTGTTTTCATAAACATAGTATTAGCTCATTTTGCATTAGTACATGTGTCTCAACTGGATGGTCAAGGAGTTCACATATCGTTTGAGAGATAACAGTGTGTAGCTTATTTATCTTTCGCAGGCAGCAAGAAGAAGATGGATGATAAAAATGAATATGCACGGCAAGTTGTGTCGTATCAAAAGAGCAATATCTCAACAGCTGTTAAGCATTTAAATAGAAAAATTGAATTAAACGAGAGCCTTTGCTTCTTGTTTAGGAGTTGATTCGGGATACACTTGGCGAATGATGAAAATGATGAAGAGAACATCTTTGTTATTTAGAAGAAAAAACATTATATGATTGTACCTAATTTATAGTGAGTCATGAAAAGAATTGTGCTTGTATGCCTTCCCATTAAGCACAATTTATCAGGGCTTTTTAAAGTATTTACGATATAAACCTCTTCAGCTTTAAGTGTAAAACCATTCGTACGTCTAGTACTATTATAGGAATTACTGAATTTTGCACTATTTTGTTAACACACATAACGTAATGAGTATTGTACATTTGTTCTCGTACTATCCAGTGCTATCTAAGAGATTCATTTTATGCACGCAATACCATACTATTGCGACGGCAATGAACATCTTTTTGAAGCATGCTACGTCTGTAATTTATGTTATTCATGTTGTCAATTATTTCTTTTATAACCGATTGTTTCATATATTTTCGAGTTATGTTTCATTGTGTGCAACATAAGCATAGTTTTAAAAAGTCAAAAGATTAAAAAGGCGATTGACAAAATGCTGCGTTTCCTGGAAATATGTAATATTTCACCTGTCTTCGACATTGCCTTTAAGGCGATTGACAAAATGCTGCGTTTCCTTGAAATATGTAATATTTCACCTGTCTTCGACATTGCCTTTAAGATTACCAGCGATTGATTTGACTATAACGAATATTTTACCAAGACATAATCTCTTAAATTCTCCAAACATATCTAGCACTATTCACAAAAAATCAAAACCATGTTCGATAAGTTGCTGGATGTTTTATTAATAGGCTGCTTAACAACCAGTTAAGGCACAATTTCAGCTCATTTGTCTCGTAGTAAGACGTCTGAAGTATTCAATTCTCCAGACGATTTGTTTAGAAGATGTAGTTTAGGATACCTTGATGATTTTCAACAGGCAATAATCCTATTAAGCATAGTGAAAGTGACAAGATAAATCCATCAGATGTGAGAGAGGAAATTAGACGACCGTTTAGATTGTTAATTCATCTTAGGTGTTGCAAGACACGTAATCATTAAAAATTGTTATATGGTGAAGGCTAAAGAAACCCCAGCGTGAATGTTTGCCGCACAGTGAAAATAGCCAATTATCCTTTTCCAATTTTGTTATGTTCGTATTTGCACAATACAGCTATACTATATCAAGTTGTTCAATACATTTTATAACGATGGAAATATTTGGGATTACTTGATCATATATTTCAATATATACCTTTCTTTGTCTTAGAACACGTATTTAGTATATACCTTTGTCTTAAAACACGTATTCAGTATATAATTTTGTCTTAGAACAGTTATTAAGTATATCATTTGGTCTCAGAACCGTTATTCATTATATAATTTTGTCTTAGAACAGTTATGCAGTATATTCCTTTGTCTAAGAACAGTTATTCCGTATATACCGTTGTCTTAGAACAGTCAGTATATATCTTTGTTATAGAACAGTTATTCAGTATATACCATTGTCTTAAAACAATTATTCAGTATATTCCTTTGTCTCAGAAAAGTTATTCAGTACATATATTTTTCTTAGAACAGTTATAAAGTATATACCTTTGTCGTGGAACAGTTATTCAGTCCATACCTTTGTCGTAGAAACGTTATGGAGGATTTAAATTTTGTCGTAGAACAGTTATTCAGTATATACCTTTGTCTTAGAACAGTTATTCAATATATACCATTCTCGTAGAACAGCTATATACCTTTGTCTTTACACAGATATTCGGTATATAATTTTGTCGTGGAACAGTTATTCAGTATATACATTTGTCTTAGAACAGTTATTCAGTATATACATTTGTCTTAGAACAGTTATTCAGTATATACATTTGTCTTAGAACAGTTATTCAGTATATACATTTGTCTTAGAACAGTTATTCAGTATATACATTTGTCTTAGAACAGTTATTCAGTATATACATTTGTCTTATAACAGTTATTCAGTATATACATTTGTCTTAGAACAGTTATTCAGTATATACATTTGTCATGTTATTCAGTATATACATTTGTCATGTTATTCAGTATATACATTTGTCTTAGAACAGTTATTCAGTATATACATGTGTCTTAGAACAGTTATTCAGTATATACATTTGTCTTAGAAAAGTTATTCAGTATATACATTTGTCTTAGAACAGTTATTCAGTATATACATTTGTCTTAGAACTGTTATTCAGTATATACATTTGTCATGTTATTCAGTATATACCTTTGTCGTGGAACATTCAGTATATAACTATGTCTCCGAACAGTTATTCAGTATATACATTTGCAAAAATAATTTGACCGCATTTTAAAAGGTGATTACTAATGGATCAATATACCACAATTCCTAGTAACGATTACACACCTTAATCAGAGGAGACTTACGATTGGGCCGTCTAGTTGGCATTGGCATCGTAATATAATAACTGATGCATTCGGTGTCTATTAGCTTTTATTAGTTTCACTCACCTAACTCTGGTTCACTCTGTTAACTACAATTGTGCATTCATTAAAACAGACTTCATAACATTTGTACCTGAGTCTTATTCTTGAACCTTCTATATAGTACAAGTCACATGGGTCATATGCGCATATACTCATTTTCAATCGATTGTTCCTTCCAAATCAAACACTACTTTTCTTTAACCAGTCTATTCAGGTCTCATTCTTTAATGATTTGCACATTACCTGTTTTCAAGAAACTTCCCAACGATAATTATCAATCTCTACGGTATTGGACAATGGTGGCCATGTTCTAAACTTGGGTCTAATGGAATCGTCCCACTTTAGGGTATTCGAATGTTTAATCAATATGCGAAGTGTTGATTGTGACATCAGAACGCACGACATTCAATCCGGAATGTACTGGATCACTCCGTTAGGTTCATTTCGTTCAATAATATATATATGCATTAACATTGATTTGCCTTATGCACTTCTTGTGGTGTCTAAATAATGACCTTCCAAAGGAATGTGAATGCATAAGGATCAGACTGAAGTGAATAATTTCCATGTAAATGAATGTAGAATACAATTCTATATAATTACACCCATTACTGAAAAAATCGATGTTAAATGCATACATCACCTGTGTGACTTTTACTCTAGTAAATTCCAGATAACTGGCACGTCTAGTGTGTCTTTGCTACAGGACTCTTCATGTTAGACATTTGAGGAGCTTTACAATGAAATGTTAATCATAAACAACCAATTTTGTCTCGCTTTCGTAGTTGTCATGTTGACGTTCTTTCCATCTTGCTTATGTTATTCTTTAAGGCATATTAGTAAGTTCAAGTCATCTCTAATACGATGCTCAAGACAATATAGATGTACCAGGACGTAATTACGTTAATTCAAAATTGACTTATTTCGTTGACGATTCTTATGCTAAACAGTTCCTGAGATCTTGATTAGATTTGTCCTCGAATTGTATTAGGACTTTTCTAATATGACTAGTATATTCCATTTTTAGAAATAATTCTATTTATTATTCAATATTATAAATGTGCATAATATGATTTATGCTATGACTTTAATAAACTGTATTATATCTAGAAACGAAGTATACCCCCTTCTTTCACCCTAAAGCTACAGAGGTGTAAAACATTAAGCCAGTAAGGCAGGTCAGTGGAAGAAAAGAGATTGACGTTAAAATTCCACGAGTTACGGATTCAAATTCATCTCAATCATTTTACTTGTTTCGTTGTAAAATGGAAAAATGAAATATGCAATGGGAAAAGACAAATAAGTAAAGAAAATATTTATTTTACAAATGGCAAGAAAACAATGAGGACATCGATATGATTGCTTAGTAATGGAGAGTCGAAGGAACACTTCGAGTTGCGATTTGGCAACAGTATTGACTACCTCTCTGAGTAAATGTTCGGAAAAAGAGTCTCAAATTTATACTTGAGAGACGTGTTTGTCGCATGTCCATGTGCTTGATTGATCTAGATTTTGCAATGATATTCAATCTGTATATTTATGTCACACACTATGACTGGAACCATGTTGTTGTTTTTGCTGATATCAGCATTTTACTCCAACATTTATCAATTCTGCTTTATGCTCTTATTGTATAGCGGACAATACCAAAAAGAGTACCGGAAAACGTATGTAAGAAATGTAGGACTACATTCGTTAATTTGTTTCGAGTAGGAAGAAACGAAATTGTTTGATAGTGCGCATGAATGCCTCTCAGACTAACGACTTAGGTATCTCAGTACACTGTTTCAATTTCGTTCTTTTCACCCATTAAGAATAAACATTATTTAGGTTTTTTTTATATTTTTTAAACCATTGTTTGTTATTTCCCATTTCCATTGCCGAGTTATGTAAAATGCCGTATGATTTGGAATAAAGAACGTTTTCTTTCAAATGGTCACGAGGAGGGGGAAATCCTATTAATACAGTCTAAACTTCCAGACATATTATCGACTACAATGAAGGGCATCTTGCATCCCTACTGCCAGACATTCACGATGTTATTATATGTGTCAAAGCAAATCTATTCTACCAAACTATGCGGGTCCTTAACATTCAGACATTGCTTTTGTGTGGATTAAGGTTGCAGATATTTATTCATACTCGCTGAAGCTGCCATTAGGACCCATGAATATTCGCATTATAGTTTTGTGAATAAATTTGTGTTAAACATACATAAGCGCAAAACAATTAAATATATGTTCATAATTTACGACTGATATAATAATTGGTTTACAAATTTCGTCCAGCCCTCTTATGATGCACGTTTTTATTTCTAACAAGTTGAAAGAATTAATGAAATTGTCATAATTGAAACTTTGTTGCAACCCAAGATATATAGGACCTCAAAACCATTCCCTTTTGTTTTCCCTACAAAGATTTTGTTAGACCAAGGAAACCTAGGACATAACCTGGTAACCTGGCACGACACTTCATGATTTCAAATATTGAAACATTGTTTGGTGAAGGAAACAACTTATTACATCCTTAAAGGATCAGTTTGAATTTGGAAAAGCCAGTAGCACACGGACTTCTTAAATTAGACAAAATAGTTCCATACTATTTTCTAATAAAACAGGAATCACATGAAATCGGTTGTGTGTATGTACACATGTACACACACACACACACACACACACACACACACACACACACACACACATATATATATATATATATATATATATATATATATATATATATATATATATATATATATATATATATATATATATATATATATATATATATTCGATCAATTTAGCAACAGTGCATATTTTCAATGTGTCATTACCGTATTAAGAGTTTCTAGAGAAATTAAATAATGATAGAGCAATAATAAAGTGAGAACAAAATTACAATTCATGGTACAAAACTTTGCGACTCAAATTGAATCATCCCATGGAGAGCATTATTTAACCTAAGTCACATCTGTATCGGCATTGTTAAAAAGCACTGATATTCAGTACCAATCGATTTTAATTTGCCTCGGGACGCCATAGATTTTCAATTACCTTTACCTATACCAATTACAGAACAGTTATAGAGCGCAACATCATGTTGCAATTGAAGAAGAGAGATGTGTTTAGATTTATAGAATTTCATTGTTACTTGCATCGCTACTCCTGGACGTGCAGGATGCTTCACGTTTGCGTGTACACCTTTCGTTATGTCAGATTTCATTAAATGGCCGCAAGATAATTGTCCTGTCCTTAAACATGTATTTAATTTTGTTCTAACTTTTGCTATATTCAGTTATGAATAGTTGAACTATCATGCTTCTCAAACATGATAAACTATTTTTTGAATAAATAGATTTAAATATATTATGTCATCTAACTCATTTGTCATTTGATGTTCATGCATAGCAACTCTTTTCTTTTTGATAGCATTCAGAAACCAAATCAATTTTAAGTCTAATGCCACAATGGCCTCAAACGATGTATCAATACATTAAACACTATTCCATCTATATTTCCACGCTCAAGGTCACCCATATTGTAACAGTCTATCCAACCTTATTATTTTGCCTTTGATTTGCCTACTTTATAACGATAATCAGAGTACCATACCATTTATCAGAAAGTATCCGGAATACGGTATATATAGAATCTATAAGACTAATATGTTCATTTTCCATGTAATACCTTGTCAAATATGTAGCTTTTACACACATTCACTTATCGGTTTTACAGATATTTTAACTAAGGTCTACTGATGATCGTTCCAAAAGCAAAAATATAATTAACTATGTTATTTATTATGCCGTAATAGTTTAGCCGCAAAAGAAAACAAATGTTCGGTCTACGTTTGAATCTAGCATATACAAATAATTGAAAATAGTTTTATCATTTACAAATTTGGATATGCCAAACTATATAGGAGTTGGAGTCTCGCGCTTGGCGAATGCGGGCATGTGAAAATGTTGCCAGTAGCTTCCGTTGATTCGTGAAAATCGCTGCTCTTACCGTCTTTTTTTCCGATTCTTCCTCCACCGGTTATAATCTCCGCCATGTATAACCTTTCTTCGCTGATAAAAATAGCGTTAAAACCATAACAAGAGCAACAATACATTATTACAATTTAGGAATGAATCCTGCTTTATTGGAATTGTATGCTCATTTGGTCTGCCTCGAATATTTACATACAAACAAAATTATCTCGTGTTTGGTATATACTCCTACAACTAACATTCGACATTTATTCTCTATTTTAGCTATCAGAGCTTGCGCATGGTGATAACGACTTCCCTCGGTTGATGAATATAGCAGGATTATTAATAGCAGTATTTGTCAGCACTCAGTAGAATTGAATCGTTGTCAAATGCCGATAATTCTCATCTAGTAACAATGAAAGATTGTTATTAATAAATCTAATGTGATATTACTGACATGTCATTCAGATATATGAACAGAACAATTGCATTACTGGCCATGCATAAGTATCACGGGAATCGATATGATTCCTATTAGCTCATATGGAGAGTGAGGACCTTGATATACAACTGTCTGTGTGATTTAAATACGATAATACTTTGGAATCAGTACTAAATGAACACAACTGCTTTTCATTTGTGAATAATGAAACTAACAGGTTAATAACGATTGATAATATCTAATTAAGCAATGCATTTTCTGCCAATGGCATTGATAAGCTACAATAAATTACAATTTATCTAAATAAATAAAATATTGCGCTTTTGGGTGTCATACTAGATTTGATATTCTTAGATACATGTCAAGGATTTCGAATGTATGAAATATACATTGATACGACGGAGATGTGGTGTTAGTGATACGTAACGGCATTATTGACATCAACATAGTCCCATACCTTGGTTGACCAGTCTATAAATGTTGTAAACCTTTTTATATTTTTCAAAATCCGCTTTATAATGAATCAATACTTCTGTCCTATACCAGATGGAAGTATCACAATGCAGCAGAGTAAATAAATATAAGGCATTGTTATCACTTACATTTACATCAACAAAGACATTTACAGAATGAAGACCAGTTATGCTTCGTGATATGGTGATATGATCTAACCGAGGTGCGGAACAATCTTTAACTCTGGTCGTCTCGTTCATACTATTGTGACGGATGCTTGAGCAGTTTATACGCGACTACATTACGCATCACCACCAAATGAGACTAGTAATTACAAACATTAAGTGTGTCTTCATTTGAATCACCCATAATTATTTTATTATCACAGAAATTGAAGCCCCGTTTACTTGTAATATTCAGTAAATCCCAGAGGCGTGATAGTGCGGATGGAGGATAGTAGATGACAAGAAATAGATGGCATACATTTCACATGTATTTATAACCTATCTTTCTTCACGGTTATGAGTCAACCGATCTTAAAATCATTTGCAAAACACGTTTTCAGAAATATCGACCATTACATCGACCACAAGACTAGTTCGATCTCACCTAAATAGTTCATGACAACGGTCGAGCGTAAGATCGTCGACAGCAATGTTATCATCAAGACCAATGTCTGAATGCAATAATATCAAAACCATCAAAATATATAGCGATGAAATCGGACTTATGACTTAAAGATTTAATATTAAATGTACAAATATATAATGTAAAAACCGTTGAAGAAGTAACTGAAGTACAGCTGATTCATGTTATCATATTGATTGATACCACTGACATGTATGAATAAATCTGATAATTAGACATTCCAACGTATAAACATCACAAGGAGAAGCCAAGTAACCATGAGAGTAGTAGCATCAAACTGATAAATACAACATCATTACAGTACAAGATTTTCTCACTAAGTACACTTCTAGATGTTCTGAGGAAACGCCCTGTACTTACTGCATGCGAAATATAGAGAAAGCCATTACGAACTTAACAATTACAATATGGACTTTGCTTGGTTCTGCTCTACAGAATAACACATTTCATGTAATACAACATGCCACTGTCAAAGAATAAAAGAATAAATGCAGTCCATACATATCGGAAAAGACACGAATCAAGGTATAAATACTTAAAGATATAAATATGTGATTGTTGAGCTATAACACAAATTCATAATAAATGATAAAATCTAACAAAGGGAAAAAGATGGGTTGAGAATAAAAGGGCACGTAATGAACATGGTATACACTTTAAAGAAGCAACCATTACTTTTTCACAAAATGAGCTAACATGGAAAATAGGTTTCTACATACACAAATAACTCCTGAAAAGGTCAATTATTTTACCAATATAACAAATTGTTTCACCCATTCAAACCTTGTGGATTAATCCAGTTATATGAATAATTCGAGCGCACTTCTCACTATATTACAATGTAAGGTTTTCCATGCAAATGAAATGACACAGACAACCGCGATTTATTTTATTATAGTTACCTAAACAATTAATTTCGTGTACAGATGTAAAAAGCCAAGACAGGAAACACCCGACCAATTTAAAGCAAGAGTTTGACTAACATTCTTCTAACATTTACTACCTTTAATTTTTGAAGCTCTGTTAAGCATTAGTCCTTAATACTGGGGTAAAAGGTATATTGGTAACGGAGTATTATCTCTTTAATCTTTACCAATGTCTTGGCAGGCATTCATTTCAGTACACTGAGAAGGAGGGTAGAATATTTGTCGCAGAATAGCAACCGAGTGGATTATATATTAAATGAATAACTCAAACACCATGTGTGAAAGATGGTTTGTTTGTTTGTTTGTTTGATTAGGATTTTTAACGTAGCTTTAACAATTTTTCAGTCATATCTTTACGATGTCTGCAGTGAGGCAGTTTATAGTGATGTCTACCACTGGGGCACCATGCCGCAGACATGTAGCATGATGTCCCACCCAGTCACATTATCCTGACACCAGGCCGACCAGTCCTAACACTAACCTCTTAATGCTGAACGTCAAGCGAGGCAGCTGTTAGTACCATTTTTGTAAGTCTTTGGTATGACTCGGCCGGGGGATCGAACCCACGACCTCCCGCTTCCGGGGCGGACGCTCTAACCACTAGGCCACCGGAGCGGTAAAAAGATGAAAAATATATGATGTATAAATACAATGATTCGCACACGCTCTTAACATACACTTGATCAAATCACTATATACAAATTTTCACACATTGAAAATAAACCAAAAATATTATATCAGTCTAAAATACAGATTCTTGAAACCTAGGTTTCAAAAAATAGTATGCACTGTAAGATTTTCACATAATTTCACGTATGGACTACGATTCAGATTCAAATAATCTCAAGGTATTTATATAAGTTTCAAATGTTCTGCGCCGTAAGTGAGATTTACAAACTCCTGGAACACGACTAAGATCCGAAAGAATCTCGTGTAAAAAAAAAACAACAATTGGAACAAACATATGCTTCTTGACCCTTGCACAGTCGCACGATTCACAAACTGATAAACCGCACAGTTTCACAGAGTCCTTGGGTTGGTCCACACTTGTGTTGGCCGCTCGCACCCTTCACGGATCCACCACATGTACAGTTATACATATACACACGTACAGACAGCATACAGCAATCTTGTATTAGCTACGTCTACAGTCGCGGCTCCACCACATGTATAGACATGCATACATACATATAGAAAGCTTTAAATAGATCTACGCGTCAGCTAAACTCGTCAGACTCGTTAAACGCGTTAGCTACAATAAAACCAAACTGGTAATAATAATGAGTTCTGGAAAATGCTAATACATATAAACTCTTAATAGCAACCTGTAATTCACAGTTCACAACGTTTCAAGTCTGCATTGTAATAAATTAATCATCATTGCATATCAAACGAAATATATAGAACACAATGGAGAACGTGCACTCCTCGACAAGATCAAAAGCGACCAGTGTGTCGGTTATAAGTTGATCTTGCTTAAATCCATAGTACAGTTAGTAATATTCAGGGTAAAATACACGTACATATCGTAATTATAATGTCCCTCGTCGCAAGCCATTTCCGGCGAGATACATGTTAGTTCCGTCGCTTACCTGGAATAACACTTGTTTACCCTAGATAACGTTGTATGCATGCACAACGAAAATAGTCAAATATTTCTAAGTCATAACAAAGATATGTTGTTGGTTTTTTCATGCCTAATTCTGTGACACTTGTTGTGAGACGTTTTCTAGTGCTTATATTTCATGTCTCTTTAACGGAACTTCTTTACCATTACATGTACAGAAGAAATCGATATTTTGAGCTTTAATTTAAATTTGATTAAGTTCTCTACCAGTGAGTGACATTGCTTAGTTAAATCCACCGTGAACACTCTGGTGGCCTAGTCGTTAGAGTGTTCGCATCGGATGCCGGAGGTTATAGTTCGAAACGCGGTCGAGCCTTATAAACGATTACTTGCACCTGCCTTGTCTGTTGCTCAGCATTATGAGGTTAGTGTTAGGATTGGTCGGCCAAGTGTCAGGATAATGCCACTAGGGGAGAAAATATGCTACATGTATGCAGTATGATGGCTCAGTACTAGACATCACTATAAGCTGTCATAGGTGTCATAAGTGTGGAACTTACATTTGGAATCTGTGACACCATTACTGTCCACGGCACTGCCATGGCCGACTGAGTTAAACAATTCTTTCTTTCGATTGGGAAAAACCTTTAGATAGATAGATAGATAGATAGATAGATAGATAGATAGATAGATAGATAGATAGATAGATAGATAGATAGATAGATAGATAGATAATGTGAATTATGCTATTTTCACTCTTGATAGTACAGGATTGCAGTCAAAGATAGTATTTTCATAGTAGATTGAGTTAGATTGCAAGAATCAATTTCATAAACAACGGTGAGAATGCATTCCATTAGGACGTCACACTTTGAAATAAAACATTCACCGAATTTCAAATATAAATGTATTTATACAAATAGCCGATCTGCTCTAACTTATAAAAGTTGTTCATCATAGTCACGAATGAACGATCGAAGTCATTGCATTGTACACGTTTTATCATCTGTTTCATTCAAACTTTGTTCTTCTCTGTCCTTCTCGTTTTTCACTTTTTCATTCAAACTTTGTTCTTCTCCGTCCTGCTCGTTTTTCACTTTTTCCTTCCTCCAAACTCTCTGTTTTGTCCGCCTCTTGTCTTTCTTCAACTTTGTGTGGATAGGTGGACGTGTGAGTACTTAGATACGTATATACTACGGAACGTTTTCAGTACGTACACAGTAGGCTATTAACCTTGTAAAATAAACAGAGAAGTCTTATATCTGATATCCTACCAAGAAGCGATCATTACTCCCTTCTCGTTATGTCAAATATCGTCCTATCGGAATTCAGCAGATATCAATTTATATCTAGTCCAACCAAACATGGCAGACCATAAACAAACTTAGATTTATAAATTAATGTACTTCCTAATGGCTAACTCAACAGTGATTCACATTGACTTTACACGAGACATAACAGTACCGATTCTCGTTTCAATTACATACATTAATGTATTTCATTAAATGCCTGAAGTACGTTGGTTTCAGCAAATACACAAATTCAAGTCTTTGGCATACATAAAATCTGATTTATTATAGTGTTAATTTCGGTCAGTACATACTCAAGTCTTTACTATACGTGAAATCATCTACGATTGGTGAATTGACACGAATCCTTGTAACTCCTAACAACTAAAGTAATGCATGAAATCTTACAATTACCTATGTTTATACAACCATCGACAAATTTAAATAATTCGTCAAACTTAAATGAAGCAATACAAATAGACGAATTCAAGTTGTATTCATATCATGAAAATTTATTTGCAAAATCATGCAAGTATAAGCGAATAAATGTATCAATGAATTCACATGAAATTGGAGCAATTAATTACCTTATTATTTAGGCTTTGTCTCATTTCTGGCGCCACAATTGTGTATGTCGACCTTTCAGAAATCTTGTTTCCTGCACAAAATGACTTACGAGAGAGAGAATTTCATCCTAAGTTCTCGCATAGGACGTTAATTTCACTTTTGCAGGACAATAATGACTACTAGATTTTCAGATGAGTTTTACTTGAAATAAGGGGTTTTAGTGTGACCAGTCAGGATTAACTATATTTACCGCCTTGTATAACTAGGCGACTAAACGAGCGGTCAGCCTGACTTCTAGATTGTTCAACAATGGGTACTGTAGAATTTAAATTTCTACATTTTATATGAAATTTAACTTTTCCCTGGACTTGTCTAAGACAGTTAAATAAAAGCTTAATTAACATTCGATTGTTCTCCCACAACGACGTTAGAAATCATTGCAGCATAGTCATTAGTCAATTTTATCAACGACCAGAATATTGACGTTTTTTCCTGACAGAAACTTATTTACATTCCGCAGGTGATGAATCTAAGTGTGCAGATTTAACACCCAGCGATTACTCCATCAAGTCGTTCCCCCGCAACTCTCGCGGAGGTGGAATTGCTGTAATTACAAAGAATTCCATGATCAAATGCCTTAAGTACAACAAAACCTTCAATTTCTGCCACACATCGTTTGAACTAGTCCAAACAACGCTCACACTGGAACAAAGGGCAGTCCATTTTTTCTGTCTCTACCGTCCACCTCCTAATAGAAAAAACAAGCTGATTGAATCTCTCTTTTTTGAGCAGCTTCCAAATCTTCTAGAGTACGTAAATTCGATAGGTGGCAACCTAATTATTCTTGGAGATTTCAACTTTCACTTTGACTGTCCTGGTAAACTATACATGTCAAAACTCCTAGATTCTATTCATGTTTTCAATCTTAAACAGTCAGTTAACCAACCTACCCATAACCTTGGTTACATTGTAGACTGGTTTCTTTATAGACCTGATGATAATATTCTGCAATCAACCCTTGTATCCCACAAACTTGCATCGGATCACCTCTGCATCGTATGCCATCTCGACGTATCAGTCCCTAACCCTCCACCTCTATTTGCTACTAAGAGAAACCTCCATATGATAAATAGAACCAAATTCATGCATAACATCCAAGAAAACCTAACAACTTTCTTACATCCAACAGCGGAACAACTTGATAACTGCCTGCGTTCATTGCTTGAAAAACATGCCCCAGCCACCAAATGCAGAGTATCAATAAAAAAAAGTGTTCTCCATGGCATAGCAGTGTTAGGGACCAGCTTCGCACTGCTAAGAGACATCGACGAAAATCAGAGAGGCTTTGGCTTTCCACCAGACTCACTATTCATAAACAAATCTACGAAGCCGCTAAGAATAACGTCACAAACATAGTCCATTTAGCCGAATCATCCCACTACAGTACTAAGATCACGGAGAGTTCCAGCTGCAAAGAGCTCGTCGAGATAACTAACAAACTAATGTCAAGGAACAAATGTACACCATTTGCATCAACCTTGTCTCCACTAGACCTACCACACCAATTTGCAAATTTCCTCAATGACAATGTACAAACCATTAGAGATTCGCTTGACAGCACAATTTCAGCTGATTCGTCACCAGACAACCGTTAGGAGCATTTGAACCTGTTTCTATTGATTTAGTACGGACAATCGTGATGAAAAGTGCACCAAAGTCTTGTGAACTTGATCCAATTCCTGCATCACTGCTGCTTAAATGCTTAGACCCAATATTGCCTTCGCTAACTGATGTTATTAATATCTCTCTCATCAGGGGAATTCCCATAATTTTTCAGAACTGTCATCGTAAGGCCACTGCTGAAGAAACCAACACTGGACCATAACGATTTAAAGAACTACCGCCCATTCATCTCAAAAATCTTAGAAAAGGTTGTTCTAACTCAACTTGTATCTCATTTGAATTCAAACAATCTTTTTAGCAATGTACAATCTGCATATCGCTCTTGCCACAGTACGGAAACTAATCTTTTGAAAGTATTTAGTGACATTCTCTCTGCTTTGGATAGTGGAAAGATTACAGTCCTCACTCTCCTGTATTTATCAGCAGCATTTGACACAATAGACTATGATATATTACTTCACATTCTCCAGCATGTATTTGGCATTCAGAATATAGCCTTACAGTGGTTCAAGTCTACTTAGTCAACAGGACACAAATTATATCTACAAATGGAATACACTCCTGCTCAGTTGACGTATGTAGTGGTGTTCCAGAGGGATCTGTTCTTGGACCTCTTTTATTCATACTGTATACTCAGCCGCTCTCAAGTGTCATAGATCATCACTCAGTGTCGCACCAGTTGTATGCTGATGACACCAAAATATACAAGTCTAGCCACCCAACTGAAGTTGATGCTACCATCCATGGAGTAGAGAAGTGCATTTCTGATGTAAAATCATGAATGACATGTAACAAGCTGCAGATCAATGATGATAAAACTGAGGCTATTATGATCACAACACAAAGACTCTCTCATTCACATCCTTTACCTCAGACAATAAATATCAACACCAACGTTAAATTCTCACAGTCAGTACAGAACCTAGGCGTTACTCTAGACAGAACTCTCATATTGCACCAACATGTCATATGCTAGGCTGCACATCTTGAATTGAGACGAATCAGTTCCATTAGTAAATATCTTTCAGTTGATGCCACTAAAACACTTGTGTGTTCATTAGTACTTTCAAGACTGGACTATTGTAACTCAATTCTGTCTGGTTCGTCACAATATTTACTCCAGAAACTTCAAAAAGTTCAAAACACGGATCATCTTTAGAGTACTTCGATCAGAGCACACCTCACCACTTCTCTGTACCCTATATTGGCTATCAATTCGATACAGAATCAAACACAAAATTTGTTCTCTGTGATATGTTTCAATGACAGACTCCAGTCCAACATACCTATCCAGCCTCACCCATGTGTATACACCAGCTAGATCCTTACGCTCTTCTTCTGATAATCGTATACTCATTGTTCCCAAGGTGAAAACAAAGTCATATGGACAACGTTCTTTTGCACACCAGGGCCCGGCGAAATGGAACGAATTGCCCATTGAAATTAGACACAAAGACACAGTGGTCTCATTTAAGAGTGCTCTTAAGACTCACTTGTTTCGATTGCAGGGACAAACTTAGCGACCTAATCGTGTTTTGTATTTTATATGTTTTCAGCATGTTTTTATGTTTTCCGATTTCATTGTTTTTGTCATTTGTTATTCTGTAGTGAAGTCATATCATTATTGATGGTGTAAAGCGCTTAGAGCTTCGAAAGATTATGCGCTATACAAAGTCCTTATTATTATTATTATTATTATTATTATTATTATTATTATTATTATTATTATTATTTAACAAGCCCATGTCCCGATAAATCTAAATTGTACTTAGGCCCAAACTAATGTGATCGACATAAATTTGCACCCTCACATTCTCTAACATTTTCGTTTCATTCTTTGAAACAGAGGGTGAACCTCTAAAAAAAAGAACAATGAAAACCATGAATTTTTTTTTGCTGTGAATATTTATTTTTCAAAACGTTTCAGATTTCCTTTCCTTTAGTTCTCTGACAGAGAGAAATAGATTATGGATTGAATGGCGGAAAGACGGTCAGACGGATAATAATAATAATAATAATAATAATAATAATAATAATAATAATAATAATAATAATAAGGACGTTGTATAGTGTCTAGTAGCTATAAGCGCTGTACAAAAGCTGTAATGATTTGACTACAAAAAACAGAACACAAAACTATCACCATGAAATTAGAAAACATATAAATATGCTAAAAATATGTATTGTAGGAAACATTATTAGGTCTTTAAGTTTTGTTCTTGCAGACGAATACAATGAGTTTCAAGAGCAGTCTTGAAAATGTCTTTGTGTCTAATTTGAATGGGTAATTCGTCAAACGTTGTTATGCCGTATTATGCAAAAGAACATTGTCCACATGACTTCGTTTTCACAGTGGCAATAATGAGTATACGATTGTCGAAAGAGGGGCGTAAGTATCTTGCTGGTGTATACACATGGGTGAGTCCGGATAGGTATGTTGAACTGGAATCCGTCAGTGAAATGTATCACAGAGAAATGTTTGATTCTGGATCGAATGGATAGCCAGTGTATGGTACAGAGCAGCTTGGAGTTATGCTATGATCGTGGTACTTTAATGATGATCGGAGCAGCTGTAGTTTGAACTTTTAATTTCTTTGAGTAGATATTGAGACAAACCAGACAGAATTGAGTTACAATACTCCAGTTTTGAGTATACTAATGAACACACAAGCGTTTTAGTGACATCATCTGAAATATATTTGCGAATGTAGCTGATGAGTCTCAGCTCAAGATATGCAGCCTTGCATTTGTTCATGATATGTTGGGGCAAAGTGATAGTACTGTCTAGAGTAAAACCTAGGTTTCGTACTGACTGTGTGAATTTCATGTCAATGTGATTGTAAAAGTCTTTATGTTGTGATCAGAATGGCCTCAGTTTTATCATCATTCATCTGCAGCGTGTTACAATGTAATCCATTATTTCACATCAGAAATGCTCCTCTCTACTCTTTGGATGGTAGCATCAACTTCAGTTGGGTGGCTAGAATTGTATATTTGGGTGTCATCAGCGTATAATTGGTGAGACACTGGATGATGATCTATGACATTTGAGAGCGATTGATTGTATAGAATAACGATCACAGGTCCAAGAACAGACCACTGTGAAACATCACAACATAGATCAACCGGGCTGGAGTGTACTTCATTTGCAGATAACGTTTTGTCCTGTTGACCAAGTAGGATTTGAACCACTTTAATTCAGTATTGTGAATGTCAAATGCATGCTGGAAACGGTGAAGTAACATTTCATAGTCTATTGTGTCAACTGTTGCAGACCAATCAAGGAGGGTGATGACTGTACTCATTCCGCTATTCAAAGTTTCAGAAGATTATTTTCAGTGCTGTGGCAAGAGCGATTCGCAGACTGTAAATTTCTAAAAGCACTGTTTGAATTCAGATGAGACCCAAGCTAGGTTAGAACAACGTTTTCTAAGATTTTTTATATGAACGGGAGATTATAAACTGGGCTGTACTTCTTTAAATTGTTATTGTCGAGGGTTGATTTCTGCAGCAGAGGCTTTACAATGTCAGTTTTGAAAACTGATGAGATTTCCCCGGATGAGAGAGTGGTATTACGAACATCAGTTAGCGAAAGCAATATTAGACCTAAGCGCTCAAGCAGCAGTGATGATGGAATTGGATCAAGTTCACATGACTTTTGTTCACTCTTTATCTTAACTGTATGTACTAAATTCGTAGAGACAGATTCAAATGCTGCTAACGGTTGTCGATGATATTCTGCATCGCAACTGTATGGTGACTTGTCAATTGAAACTGTGGTATTCAACCTTATCTTTAATGGATTGCATCTTGTCACTAGAGAAATTTGCAAAACAGGTCCAGAAGTTCTACTAGAGCAAAGGTAGTTGGAAGTGGTGTACATTTAAGTTGTTAGAAATCTCGCTGAAATCTTTGCAGCCGAAACGTTCCGTGATCTTAGTACTGTTGTGGGATAATTGGGCTAAATGGGCTATGTTTGTGACGTTCTTCTTAGCGGCGTCATATATTTGTTTATACATAGTGAGTTTGTTGAACAGCCAAAGCATCTCCGCTTTACGGTGGTCTCTTTTAGCAGAGCGAAGATGGTCCATAACACTGCTATACTAAGGAGAACACTTTTTAATTGATATTCTGCACTTGGTGGCTTGAACATGTTTTTCAAGCAATGAACGAAGGCATTTATCGGGATTTCTGCTGTAGGAGATAAGGAAGTTGTTAGGTTTGCTTGGATGTCATGCATTATTTTTGTTCTATTTATCATACGGAGGTTTCTCCAAGTAGCGAAAAAACGGTGGAGGGTTAGGGGTTGATATGTCAAAAAGGCATAAAATGCAGAGGTGATCTGATGAAAGTTCGTGAGATACAAGGGTGGACCGAAAATATTATCATCAGGTCTATGAAGAATCCAGTCTAAAATGTGACCATGTGTATGGGTGAGTTGGTTAACACACTGTTTAAGGTTGAAAAAATGAATGTAATCTAGGAGTCTTGATGTGAATGGGTTTCCAGGACAGTCAAAGTGAAAGTCGAAATCTCCAATAATAATCAGGTTGCCACCTATGCAATTTCCATACTACTCAAAATAGAAAGATTCAGTAAGTTTGTTTTCTTCTACTTTGCGGAGGGTGGTACAGGCAGAAAAATGGACTGACCTTTGTTCTAGTGTGAATGTTGTTTGGTCTATTTCAAACGATGTGTGGCAGAAATTGAACTTTGTGTTGTGTTTAACACATTGTATCATGCAATTCTTTGTTATCAGCGATTCCACCTCCACGAGAGTGGCGGTTGCATGACTTGGTGGAGTAACCGGTGGGTGTTAGATCCGCACATTTCGCCTCATCGCCTGATGTTTTTAACCTTGTTCCTGTAAGGAAGACGATGTCGATATTCTGATCGTTGATGTATACGGATGCGTACCATACACATGTACAGACCTTTTGTAAAGATTTTAGGAAACATTTAAACCTACTAGATCAAATCACAATGCGTCTGTGTTATATTCTTGCTGAGAAATACACTGCCGTTCATTTATTATTCCACTCTTAATCTAAAACAAATTAAAGTAGCATATTACAGTGATCAGTCCAAGAAGATTAAATATTTGTCAAGTGTGCTACAGGAGATGGTTTTCAAATTCAATTATTAATTACTATATAATAACTATTTGATAGACATCAGTTTACTAGCACCAATACCGAGTATTCTATATTAGTTTTCTAAATCGGCACTTTTTCTTCACCTACTTCTATTTTGGAATTACCTAATCTTCTTAGACCTTGATTACATTTTATCCAGAATCACTCACTTCGTGATTTACATTAAAAATACATAGGTACCACAGTTAACTCAACACAGTGTTATACCTTC
Source organism: Unio delphinus (assembly GCA_029339505.1). Taxonomy (NCBI): domain Eukaryota; kingdom Metazoa; phylum Mollusca; class Bivalvia; order Unionida; family Unionidae; genus Unio; species Unio delphinus. Next base: position 2,943,116 of record JAQISU010000029.1, on the reverse strand, counting down.
TCAGAAAAATAAATTCATTTTTCGAAATGAATTAGTTATTGTTATAGATATTTTCTTCACATTATTTTCCGTACTCATGTAAATGTGACTTGAAGTATTTGAAAATTTGATTCAAGCACACATATTTTTTGTATGAGATACTCATTTAAAACATGGGTTGAAAGTAAAAAACAAAATAAAATGTTGCCTTAATATCCGTAAGTAAACCGTGTTTTAGGGTGCAAGAGATTCTGCTATCAAGAAAAATGAAAGACACTAAGAAAGTGAGGCTGCTGATGAAATAATGTTTTCATAATAGAATAAATAAAATTAAACAGATACCATGGTATACTATCTTGACATATCGTTTACTTTGAAAAGAACCTAAGGGAGGCAGAGTCAACTTGAAGCCATGACTATAAGGATGCAAACATTTAAATGTAACTGACGTCTCCAATATTTTTGACGTATAGGTAATTTGCTTTTGGATTGAAAATAATTGGTTTTAAAGGATCTTTTCAATATAGTATACCAGAAACATAAGGAATCAGCAACAATCATTACCAGCATAATTGACACCAAAAAGAAATTCAAACATTCAAAAAGGTGGAACTTACCAAACTTTGTCACACCGGTCTTGAAATGTAGGAATATGACTCAATTAGAACATGAAACGCATTTGAGATAAATATAATTCAACTGAAAAAAATAGTCCTTTCTGTTTTTCATTTATAAAACATGCCAGTTTAAATGTCAGGCAATTCTTTTGTCTTGTGAAAGTTTAATTTTCGTCAGCCAATCAGCCAATGTGAATTCACACCATTTTAGAGTACTCTTCCGATATTGTTAATGTTCTCTTAGTGTATAGCAGCTCTGCTTTTAAACTATTGATTCTACTTCACTGAACCTGACAGCCAATTTTTTCGCCCCTATCCATACAAGAGCCACTGAAGAATTTACAGATGTGAATTTTGAAGGTTTGAGTGCATGTAGGATCGATATTTAACCTGTCCGTGGAATATTTAACTTCTTGTAGGTCACCTTTTCGTGCCTTTAAGCAAATATACTTAAGAAAGAAACCTTGAGTGGTTGTCCGAAATTAAAGTTTTAGAACACATTTTAAATGACAACTTTATAGGGGTTATACAATGAAAATTTCGATATGTATGAATTGAATGACAAGTCTTCGGAAACATGTTACAATTTCAAAATAGTCATTAATATAATGATAACGCAAACCGTTTTAGTATATCAAATCTTCTAAAAAATCACAATCTTTACTGTCGACTCGAATATTGTTAAAAATATGTTGCCTGGATATGTTGTAAAGGTCATGTGTAATACAATATAATTCTATATATGCATGATCCAAAAATATGGTGAAAATTGTCAACAGACAGTTAGAAAAGCCATTCTCCATGCCCTGCAATTTCATGCGAATATTTGAATTCGTATTAAGTACGATTTGAAAACAACTTAAACTAATAGTATAATAACGAAAACAACATTACAATTAACAAATAATCGTATGCAGAGAGCAATTTTACCAAACCTATTTAGTCGCCATTAAGAACAAATTTTGGATAGCTAGCATACGCAAGGCAACTTGCATAAATACATTCTGATTATCACTTTTAGCATGTGAATGGTTTCATTTTAAATTGACATTCAGCATCAAAAGTCATAGATACACAACTTTAGAATATGCGTGTTGATCGTCCGTCGATTCGACGAGGACCTCTCTATTCGTCAAAGGGTCAAAGGGGCTGTTTCTGCTCTGTGTGTGCGCCGGTGGTTCATGAGCTAACCTTTGCACGGAATTTTCGTCAAGGGAAGAGTTCCATATTTCGAGGAGGGTTGTTGGCACGTTATTTTCTAACTTGTTTCTTTAGCTCTGGTAAACACTTTCAATGCAGCTTTCAGATTGTCTTTGAAGTGTTTCTTCTGAAGTACGTTGTAAAGCAGTCCTTGCTATAGCTCGACATAAAAGAGTCTCTTAGGCATCCGGTGGTCTGGTCTGATTTACGAACATGTCTCGCACAGACTATCTGCAATTGGATCAGGATGGTGCAGATGAACAGAAGACCTGCTTAGGCAAGTATTTCAGTGTCTGGAACCTTGTCCTGCTACTTGATATTAAGGATTTTCCTAAAACGTGTGCCTGTTCTATTCCAGATGTAGGCATACAATCTGCCGAAATGTAATGCGAAGGTTCACATCGTCGTCAAAAGTGACGCTCTGTGACAGTGTGGCGCCAAGTTAAGTGAGGCGGTTCATTACGTTAACTTTTTGTCTGTTGACGGTGATGCTGGCTCAACATAGTGCTTTCTAGGGACCGGCTGATGCAGGACTTCAGTCCTCTTGGTAATGATGGTAAGACCAAAGCATGTGCAGGAGTTGGATACCTTGTCAATGCTGCATTGTAGGTCGGCTTCAGAGCCAGCATTGAGGATGCAGTCAGCAGCAACAATAATAAATCCCTAATGTTGTTTGTCATTACCTTGGCTTTTGCTTGAAGCCTCCTGGGATTGAATAGTTTTATATCTGTATGGTACCTGATGCCGACTCCAACCATTCCGTCTCTGAAAGCATTAGTCAGCACGGCGGAGAATACTAGTCTGAACAGTTACGGTGCCGGAACACAACCCTGCTTGACGCCATTGTTTACTGTGAATGGCTCAGATGTCTCTACATTGTTCTAGACTCGTGCCTGCATGCCGTCGTATAAATGATGCGCCATAGATATACGTTTCTCGGGCATCCGTACTTGCCTATTACCTTCCACAATCATTCTCTGCCGACATTATCAAAGGCCTTTGTCCAGTAGACGAAGATTGAGAACAGGTCGGTGTTTTCCTTTTGACATTTCTCTTGTAGCTGCCTCGCAGCAAACACTATGTCAATGGTCTGACGTTCTTTTCGGAATCCACACTGGATTTCTGGCAGTAATAACTGATCAAGGTGTGTAGTGATGCGGTTCAGTAAGATTCTGGCGAGTATCCTTCCTGCAATTAAGAGTAAGTTTATAATCCGGTGGTTGTTGCAGGTATGACGGTTTCCTTTCCGCTTATACAGGAGGATTATGGATGCGTCTTCGAATTCTAGGGGATCGTATATTGCTGACACATCAGTAAAAACAGTCGGTGGAGCCTTTCTATAAGGGCTGTGTCACCTTCCTTGTAGACTTCAGATGGGATAGAGTCTGAACCAAGTGTTTTGTCACAGGAGAGCAGACGCATCGCTTTCGGTGTCTCGAGCAAGTTTGGAAGATGATCAATTGCTTCGTTGATGGGTAAATGGGGAAGATGACCGATGGTTCATCGTTGATGGATGAAGGCGATTCAGGACGCTATGAAAGTGGTCAGCCTTTAATCGGCGATTCTTTTCTTTGTCAGTAATTAGTGTGTTCTCGTCTGCGCTGAGAAGGGGGATGATCCAGAGGATGTAGGTCCATACATTTTTATGGCATTGTAGAAGTTCTTCATTTAATGCTGGTATATGTGGCATAGGATCTCAACTTTGTTGCTCAACCATGTGTCTCACATCTGACGAAGCTTTTTTTTATTGTACAATTCTGTGTATATTGTTTACACATCAAGCTTGGCGATGTTTAGTCGTTGACGAACCTTGTTTCCTTATGGACATATTTAGACTGACTGTGGATATTGAGCTTGGTGATGATGAGACGTTGGTCTGTCCAGCAGTCAACGCCGCACAAGGATTTGGTCACACGCACATCTTGCCTGTGCATCTTTCTGACATTGACGTAATCAGTGACGTGACAGTGCTGTGAGCGAGGGTGCTTCCATGACGTCCGGTTACGGTGAGACGGAAGACTGTATTCTTGATCAGCAGTTCATGCTTGGCGCAAGTCTAGAGCAAAGGTAGACCATTAATGCTATAGGGACCCTCCCACACCGTGCTTTCCTAGTTCTTCATGCCAGGCAACGTGAGCACAGACTACTCTTGCAATGAAGTCGCCAACAATGACGAGCTTATCTTCCATCGGAATGACAGCAACGACGATGTGAAGATTTTCATAGAACTTGACCTTCACTTCATCTGGGTTGGTCATGGTCGGAGCATAGCAACTCATGATCGTATGGTACTTTCTTTCAAACAAGAGAGAAGTTTCATGGTCAAGCGTCTGTTGTTTACTCCCGTGGGAGGCCCAGCCAATTTGCCAGTCAGTGCTGTCTTCACTGCATAGCTGACACCAGCCTCACGTCGCTCTCCACTTCGGCAGCCGCTCCAAAAGAAGGTGTATCTGTGGAGCCCCTTTCACAGAGTTCATCTTTTCCTGCAAGCCATGTCTTGCTCAAAAATTATATGTCGACGTTATATCTGGCGAGTTCCGTTCCTATTATAGCGGTTCTCTCGTGGTGTCTCTACGCAATTTCTCTGTCAAGTAGGCACAATCCTCGTTGTTTCTTTGTAGTTTGAACGCTGGAGTCGGGTCCTTCATCCTCCGTGGTATCCTGGCTTAGCTAGGGATGTTTAGAGCAGGCAGTGTTAAGAGTACCTTTTCTAACCCCTTCCTCCTGCTAGGTAGGTGAGCAGTGGATTATGGGGGCTGCCGGATTCCACTGATGATCCGTGTCAGTGGTGATTGACTCTTATGGCCTGAGCCGCTTGTGTACAGGTTTGGGGCTACGGCTGCCATTGAACCCACTCCTGCTATCTTCGCATCGTTCCTGTCACCACAGTAATTTTGTGTTTATGAGATGGGACTGGTGAATGACAATAATGACTTAGGCTTTGATTTTATTTGGGTTTAAGAACCGTCGGCTACACTCAACCTGGTTTAGCCGGCCAGTCAAATCCGTTTTCTAGGATGTGGTGGCCTAAATATACGAAAGCGCTGAAAGGTAACATATATTTACATAATTTTAAGGTCAACGTGACTGTGTTACGTGAGATTTATTAAGATATAACCTGCATCAATTTGGCTTTAACTCTTATTCAGCTATGATATTATAGTTCATCTTGGAAGACTAAAACCAAAGGTCATATTATATTGGGTGATGACACATCCTACACGCGGTCGGACCAAGTTTGTTTTGTTTCAATTTGGTTTCTTGACATCAGTCCGGATATTTATTGTTGATGTTAAAGAACAATGTTGTTAATAAAAATGAACATGTCACCATAAGCTGAAATATCTTCTAAGATGTCAAAATCGATCGTTTATAATTTAGATTGAGACGCCTCGTGCAACCATATCATAGCTTTTCTTGTTTTTTCTTGTTTACGTCATCGCCTTACCGTCTGTGACCATTAGAGGTTTTAAATAATTGTGACGTTCTTTTAAAGGGAAGATTCAAACAAAGGTCCTGTTATTTATCGTCATCAGTGCTCAATATACACATTTCTATTTGGTGTGCAGTCAAATGTTATCATAATAGGATATTCGCCACCTGCTGTTCTAACCAGGTTTTAACCACATTGGAAGCAAACCTACAGCTGCACGTTTCTAATAGTGTACAGTGTACTCCGTGCATTTTTTTAACCAATTAATCAATGGCTTCAAACTATTCGACATTGAGCAAATTATAACATTTACAACTAAGATTCATAAATAAAAAAAATTAAAAATTAAATATCATGTACCATGGGTTTAGAAAATGATATATATGCATAATATTTGAAGCTATAGTATTAATTTAAATAAACTAAGCTATATTTAATGATTTCTTCTGGTAAATTTGCCAAGAAGAGAGCATTTACACACAACATTCTTTCCAAACCATACCTCTGTTTTATATTCTATTTCAGATCCAGTGAAAACATTGTAATTTAAGAGATGCACCGGCGGAGTCACACCTGTTTGCTTTATTATCTTACGCAAAGGCCCAGAGGCTTAATTCGATAACATGTTTATTTTCAGCTCATGATTTATATTCTGATTTTGTATTTAGTTTAAGTAATATTCTTCACTATTGAACAAACCTCCAGGACAAATCAGAGCAATGATATTATTGATTTTTCTTTCTACTACATTAGGATGCATAACATTTAACTTACAAGTGAAACCTTTCAAAAGACCGATTCTAAATCATACTCTTCTTCAATCTTCTTCTGTTTCCCAAGGTACTACTTTACTTTAGGCAGTATATATACATATATATATATATATATATATATATATATATATATATATATATATATATATATATATATATATATATATATATATATATATATATATATATATATATATTATTTAATTGTTTGTTTGTCCGTTATGTTGTTTCTCATTACATTTTTTTAGATAAATGTTTTCACTAGTGATTTTTTTTTCTGTTGTTGCAGAAAATCGGTTGGCCTGAATTATTCTTTGGCAAACAAGTAATGTTGACCTATATCATGATCTTGATTCACAGTTAGTGGCAGCCACATAAACAGGTTTTATTTTTATTTTACAATGATTGGTTGTTGTCATGGTCAAGATGGTACTAGTGATTTAGGAAGTAAACAACTTTTTGATATAAAGGTAAAATGGTTCTCGTCAGGGTAATGTTATTAGTATGTGATTTAAACGATCACGTGACCCCTTCTCTCTTTTCTTGATTTCGCAATTTGGGCACTTTTTCAAAGCTGCGTAGGAGAATACGATATAATCTTTGTTTTGGTGAAATATAGTTAGTTTGGGGTTTATACATCTGAAGTTAAGTCATTTTCTTTTGTTGTAGCCCGTTATTGAATCCATGTCAACTTTTCTTAAATTCAGCTGGATTTTAAAAGAATTAATTCGTATCTCTGGAAAGATTTGATGTGCTCATACAGAATTCTTGTACAAAGTCAGTTTATTAAAATTGTATTCAGATTTTCAAGAGCGGTGTATTAAATATTGTGTTTCTGCAAGGAACTGTAGATAGGCACAAACAGACTTCAACATACGTCATCGCCTTCAATCTTCAATTTTTCAACAGGATTCGAAATATCTGTTTGAACATTTAATTACTAGGACATTGTAATTTAATTCGTGGTATAATCTAGGATTAGGTTTGGATTTTATTCTTAAAATTGTAAGTTCTTTTTCCATTTATTCACTCGTTCTCCAGGGATATAAATTATTTATTAAATTTTATATATATATATATATATATATATATATATATATATATATATATATATATATATATATATATATCATGAAAAAGAGAGTAAGCAATATGATGTTGTTTGCTTATGGGAGAAGATTTCAGAGAAAATCAAAGTGAATACGGTGTGCTTCAGCAAAATGTAATAGCCGCCATCATAAAGAGAAATGAAAATGTAAACGCTGCAAATATTAAGGGAAATTAAAAGGTAATAACCGCCAGCTACTATTAACTGTCAACATTAAGAGAATGAAAAAGTAATAACTGCCAACACTAAGGTAAAATGAAGGTTTTAATTGTAGATTTAAATCAAAAGATTTTCATCATACTACCCATGCGTTTGATCATAGACTATTATAGTGACATAACATATGTTAACAAGTTATTATAGTATTCAGTCCTAGGGTCATTTAACTACATATATTTCAAAACAGTAAAATGCAGCCAGCAATGGGTAGAGTACTTACATGAAAGAATGGTCTCTCTTTTATGGTCTGAATAAAATGTACTGACTTCTTTTATGATGTACAATTATTTTGCATTCAAGTTCTGAAACGCTTTGAAAACAAATTACCGGGCTTATGGTTTTTATTGATAACTAATATAATATATGAATAACATTCAATTCCATAATCATATATAACAAATTCAAAAGAAACAGTGATATAAATGCTATCTTTACTGGACAATTATTTTGTTCATCACGTGATATCAATAAATATATGTTCATTGGAAAATACGGAAATTATTATATGCCCATTTTTAAGATAATTTAGGAATTATTTGACTTCCCTGTATTTATTCGAACAATGACAGAAACTCAATCGCTGACAAGAACAAACAATTAATATTTTGTAATTGATAATTGATGCCAATTATTTTTCATGGGCCTTTCAAGTTCTTTTATGACCTTAATATTCAATACCATCAATTTTACTTTCGCATGAAAAGAAGACATGCCTTGTATTACACACACACACACACACACACAGACAGACAGACACACTGGATATTACATGATGAGACATTTATGCGGCATGTTGTCCCAGTGCTTGACAACACTATAGAATGTCACATAGCAGACATCGTAGCGATAGCACTGAATCAATTTTAAAGCTACATAAAAAAAATCCAAATCTCACGCATATAACAGCGCACAATCAAATTAGTTCTCAACCCAACGAACAAATAAAACTGCTCGATGGGGAAGAACTAATATTCAACGACAAAACAAACACTAATCGCAAAAAAAGATCCATTCTTGACTCCTATTTATTTTTTAAATGATAGCGGGAAATCTTCACACAAGAGATTTAAAAAATAGATGAAAGAGAGAAGAACAATTTAAACACTGTTAAAACCAATAAACTACATGTGTATGTGTTATTGCCGTCAGCCCAACAGTACAACAAACATGAGACAACCTCGACGTCTCTGCTTGACATCGCCATCTTAGTAGAGGCACAAATGGTGCGTGTTAAAAGATTCTATTTCGTTGAAACTAATTCCTGTCGACGACATTCGGAACGATTTGATCTCATGTTTTAAAATTAAACAACATTTGTCTATGCAGATAGTTTTGTACAAACGTGGCTTGACCTAAAGCTAGGCTGAGATCAAAGATCGAAAACTATGCGTGGCGAAACAACGAAGTCACCTAAAAGGATGTGCAGCATAAGCTTTTCTCTCACCTATGCAACAGAGAAATATAGCTGTGTTTGCAAGCCCTATTTTTCTTTTCTAGTCATTTCAGACCAGTCGCCTCAGTCAAGGAGTCCTAGAGCTCCGAACTACGTTTAAAAAAAGAAACCTTTTTGTATTCTACTATGTCTGAAGCATGTGTTCTAAAATAAGACACCAACAAAAATATAACATTAATATAGTAACTTACGGCCAATCCATCATTAAGAACACACCATCGAACTTTTTGTTATTATGCTAGTTCGTTCCACACAGCATGGTCAATTTTATCCTATGTGCATAGCTAGCACAGTACATTTTATAAATCAGTGTGTCATTGAATGTTGCTTAAGCTACCCAACTAGTTTTAAAACGTTATACGTTAAACAAATTATATAATGTTAGCTGCATTTAATTACGCTGACGTGTAAATTACAGATAGGATACAATTCTCAATGCTGCATCAAATGACCTGACAGAAAACACTGATTCATGCACATTGACTACAGACATATACAATTCATAGTATTCTAACTCTTTTAACAACTACGGAAAAGTTAGTATCAGCTATGAATGTGTTCTTTCAAACATGCTTTATTCTAATTTTGTTAATCATCTCCATTGCTCCATCAAACTTATACCTACATTATTGAATGACAAATAATGCACTTACTTGTCAGAAGGAATAATTCATCCTTCAACACATTAATCCATAAGTAAATTTCACTGCCATAGTTCCAAGACAAGGAAAATAAATTTTCAAAGAATCCATTAACTTGAATGTTTAGCACATGATTATCCGTTGGAGTCCGTAATTGGAGTGTCCTTTATACACGGGATAATTGTACAATCAATATTAAGGACAACACAAGTATATCACAGTTTCACCGCCTCCATAGAAAAGCTATACACAATAGTGACATAGATCACTAATTATATATAAATAATCCAACGCAACATGTATGCATACAGTAAAGATGAATGAGTATCGTTTCATTATTTACAATACAATTTTTCAAAATTGGAACTGATTAAAATGAAACAGTTTCTTGTAATAAAAAATAATTATTTAATCTCAATTTCATATAGTATCCATATATTAAATGTGATAATACAAGGTTACTATGCGATGTTTAATGTTGTTGTTGTTTCTTTGCTCACGCATATAAACTGTATGCATCGGATGTAACGGTCACACCACAGCCTTATCACAATATTTGTATTCATAGGCCGCATGAAAACATTTGGACGTGATCCCACGTAAAGGGTTCGTTTAACTTTAAAGGAAATATTGGGTGCAACAAATAATTAAAGTTGGGGTTTGAATCGAGACAATGAAATCCCAGTTGCGCTGTTACATTATAGCCACGTGGGGAGACAACTTTTTTAGCAATGTAGCACCTCGATTGGGATTTCCTTGTCTCGGCCCATACCTTAACATAGACTATATATATATATATATATATATATATATATATATATATATATATATATATATATATATATATATATATATATATATATACATCTTGTATTTATATTTCAGAATGTCTCCCCTATCGAGTTGTCTAGGTTGTTAAATAGACTTCTCAATACGGCTTTTTTTGTATTCTCTTCCTATATGCTGACATATATGTTATGCGTGTTTCTTTCAAAGGTAGTGATATTTAAAGTATGACGTTTGGTCCTAAGGCACTTGCATCAAAGAAGATTGTTTTTATTACACGATGGGTGATGCTGACAGAGAATATATACTGGTTTAGAATGCATCCAAATTTTTATGCTGACCTCCAGTAGGATAGATTGAGTAACCAAGATGTTATAACTATATCACGATTAGGATGCACGTTTACTCGTACAACGGGTGTTATTGGGACTTGTTTCAAAAGATAGTTTGAAACTGACGTCCATTTTCATCCATTTTTATCTCATTATTGGTGTACGAATTTAGGGCCCAGTCCTGTTGTATTAATATGTATAACGTATTATTTGTTGAAGAAAATTTTTTTTAAACTTAAGTCAGTGTGTTAAGACTTTGATAATGTAGTATGTGGGAGGAAAATGATCACGTCGAACATCCTATACTTCGTTGCTTGCTATGTTACCTTCCTCCTGTGGAATGTTCGTGTATAAGGAACAGATTCCATATTGACGAAGTGGGCGTTATCTGGATGGTTGGCGTTAGGTGATTTGTTTAGATAGACCATGATATATTGATGTATGACTGAAGATTGTGTCGCAAAAGAAACAGTGGAATAATCAACAAATTCAGAATTCTCTTTTTCATTGGTACGATGGTTGTTTCCGAAAGTGATTGAATTCTCTGGGTTTTTTTTTTAATACAATCGGCATTATTTGGAGTCAACAGAAGGAAGTTAGTCAATGTGTTATCACCAATGTGATCTGCGTTACGTTCGTCTCTCAATGTCTAACACGTGCTTTCAGACATTAACTTATTTTAGTTAATATATCTCTGGTCTGAAACTTGTCTGTTTACTTCCGCGATAAAACCAGATTTATTATTTACAACCAGGAATGATTCTTTGTCTATTGAATTGATAATAATATCTTCCTTCCTGCCCAGAGTTGTCGCTAAGGTCTCTGCCGAGTTAATTTGTCCTTTTATCAGATTTTGTCGCTTTCCACTGCGGACAAGCTTCTTGAGCTGGACCGTTTTTATAGAGTGGAACATACTTTTGATCGAAATCTATGAAACACATCGTTACTACATTGGATTTTCCAGCATCGTCACTTTTGCTTGAGTCACATTCTCCCTACAAAGCTTGTGAAGACGGCTTTCAATTCAAGTGCATTTTGTCTTCGGATGGCAACAAAAGTTGAAGAACTTATAGAGATGACTTAGTCCGTCAGACGACTTTAACAATAACTTATTTATAACATACTAACTTTCCGTTTTGTTTTTGTGCGTGGGGTTTGTTTCTTTTGAGAGAAAATAAAGATTAAGATTTCTTTGTACTGCGTTTGTTGTTGTTGTTCGGTGTTAAACGCCATAAACTATACGTGGTGTCCAGTTAAACTGGTGGAGGAAGATCCAACTATCTACGTGACGCTACTATAGTTCAAGTCACATGGGTCTTGTATGTGCATTTACTCATTTTAAATTAAATATAAATCGTTAGTTTAAAATTTAACACTAATTTTCTTTAATTAAAGTCTATTTAGTCCTGATTGTTGAATGATCTACACCTTAACTATCACCAAGAAACTTCCAGACGAAATGTATTGATCGCTATGAATTTTTACAATCTGGGTTATGTATTAAACATGGGTCAAAATAAGAACGCGTCGAGTGGAATCGTCACAATCTAGAACAAATTAGTTTATCAGTATGCGTAGCTTTTCATTGTGACATTCAATTCTGATTGTACTGGGTCACACCTTTAGGTACACTTTTTCGAAATTGTCGACGAACTTTAGCATTGATTTGATGTATGTAATTATTGGGGCTTCTAACAAATTTCATTCCAAAAGGAATGTAGATGTATATGAATTCAAACGAAGTGAATACTAGCCACTTAAAGGCCTGTAGAATCGAATTCTAAACTATGACATCTTCCACTGAATTAGTTGGTGTTGAATGCATATATGACCCGTATGACTTGTACAATAACACCTTTTTCAAGTACACAAATTATCTGACACACAATTTCAAACCCAGGCTAGCAGACGCAAGATATGAGACGTTAGATGTTAGTGCTAGGTAAAGCGAGTCCTTTAAACTGCTCTCTAAAATCCGTGCTGTGTTGTTTGTCCGAATGTTGCCTCTGTAATCTCGTTGGAAATATATATATATATATATATATATATATATATATATATATATATATATATATATATATATATATATATATATATATATATATATATATATATATATATATATATATATATGTATGCATGTATGTTTTCCCATATAGTCACGACATATATTTAGATCACAGAATAAGGATTTCTAGATCCTTCAGAGAAATGAAATGACAAATAGAGTTTCATCTTTTGATTCAAGGATACGGATGATTTCCCCACAGACAGGGGCGAATTGCTAATTTTCAAACCTAATGACACTATATATATATATATATATATATATATATATGTATATATATATATATATATATATATATATATATATATATATATATGTATATATATATATATATATATATATATATATATATATATATATATATATATATATATATGTGTGTAGTTTAATGGAAACACGTAGAATCCTTCTTCTCCTTCTTCGTTCAAAGTCATGTACAAATATTTCTACTCTGAACTCTACTTTTTCCTGACGATTTCATCTCAAACCTTTACCTCTTGCGTAGCATTTCTAAAACTAAATAAAATCGAGTAGCATGTTACTTATGAAAATATCTGAAGTGGCCAGTAGAAAGCAATACAGCTATGAAGACTCGATGCAAAATGAGACGATTCATAAAGGTCCAAGTTTATCGGAAACGTAATATGTAAAACTGGCCGCTAGGAGTAATTGTTGTCATCTTCGCACGCCAAATACAGTAATATTTACTGATTCTTGCATGTGTATTGATTTATTTCTGGTTCCGTGTAAGCTCAAGGTTCTTATGCAAAATATTTAATTTATCATAAACAAATACATTGTGTCAAACAAAATAAGCCTTACGGGGAAGTGTTTATTTCGAACTCATGTAGGAAAATAAAGATGTCGAAATATGTTATTCTTCTTGTTATATTTGCAAGGTTGTCTTTGAATAGTATTGCAATTTTTTTTATCCCTTTAAGTTAAGGACCTTAGACTATGTTGGGTTTTATCAATATATGAGCAAAAACATCTTTCAATATGAGACTTGTTCTGTTTGGCTTGTTTTAGCATTACAAGCTGATAAAAAGGTGAGGACATGTAGTGATACCGAACTTCGAAGATTAACCATGTAAAATATATATCCAGCTTACATACCGTATCTCCCTGCGAACAACTTTACTTTAACTATTTCCTTGAACTCGTTTTACATTTAAATTGAGAGATACAGTTGGCGATTTGTTGTTTTTCTCCGTTCATTAACACAGTGCTTTACATATGTATCATAGGTTGATAATTTTACCTGCACATATTTTCACAGTAGTGCTGATGTTAATACCGATCCACTTTGAGATATTGAAATGGCTTTAATTGAAACTATTATACTTAGACTAGTCTTACCATAAATGTATTCATGAAAGTCCAGCCTTAATAATCCAGTGACATATTTAATATTCTGTTACTTAAATGGCCGATCTAATACAGCCCTTATGCAGGCTAATAAATTACCCCCTTTTCTTCCTACCAAACATTTGCAACTGTAATAATCCGGTGGAGTATTTATGTTCACTTCACTTCCACAAATCTATTTCCTTCTGGAGACAGATAAGAACATGACATAAATAATGTATTTTGACAAGAGATTTACAAATTTAGACACAGCTGATTTACATTCCAAGCAATGGCTTTCATTAAGACGATACTAAGATTCAATACTAATGGAAGCAAATTGTTTATGCGCTTTTACTCAATGTTTTGGTGATCATAAATGTTCAAATAGTCAGATGTAAAACAATTCCAATAGTTTCATTTTGTCGATACAAATGTTTGCGATTAGCGATTAGCGATTCGCTTAACGTAATATTTGATGCAGTAGAGTTGATAATTAAGTCATGTTCAATTCTTCCTGAAACTGAAATGTTCTGGTCTTGATTCGATTAAAATGTAATATTTTTTTCTTGACATTTTAACCGGTAATCCATTCTAAACAATTTCATTTAATATAAATATCTGTTGACAAATACACATTGTATATGATGAAATCCGAGGTATCTCATTCTATAATCTTTGTTTTGATGCATTCATTTCTTTTTGGAGTGAAAGTTACCAAGATTTAATAAATCAAAACTAACTGGGTCTGTGAGATTAGTAATAAGAATCCAAAGTACAAAGAGCTTAACATAAACTATTCTTTGAAATAATCATATTTAAATTTGCTTCTTGCTAGTAGGAATACTGAATAGATTCTTAATTTACTACACTTAATACTGGGATATTATACTCCTTTGATTAAAATTGTTGAACGGTACATCAAAACAGTGCAGAGGTAATATAGCAATGTGTTTTGCCGATAGACATATCACTGCAACCGTGTTTTGCAGGGTTTTGGAGTGGAAGAAGCACAACAGAACAAATATTAAATCTCAGGGTCAAGGCTACCAGTGCATTAATTGCTGAAGGTTATGTGGGGACTAGTTCAAGACAACAATTGGAGTACGGTTAGGCTGTCTCCTGTCACCCACGCTTTTCAACATCTACTTAGAGCGCATAATTAGCGAAGCCCTGGAGAACCACTGTGGGACAGTCAGCATTGGAGGGCGTAGCATCACTAACCTACGCTTTGCATACGACATTGACTTGCTGGCAGTGTTACGTACTTAGGCTCGAATAAGCAGCAACACAGAACGAGTGAAAACTAACAAGCTTGTAAAACTTTAACAATGAATTTATTAAGTACAAATATTTTCATAAAATAAATAAACTTACGGTTTTAGAGAATCAAATTCAACATTAATCCAATATAGAATTCACAAAAATAATCCATTAATGGAATTGCAAGAGTCCTGATAAATAAATGTTCTAATAGTTCCAGGTTCGAATCTTGACGATGTAATCCAAAATAGCTGACGATGTCACGTGATGCAGTTCTCGTTTTTAAAATAATCCAAATAAAAATCATGAACACATGTTCTTTTCCAAATAAATAGAATAATTCCTTTTGCTACAACGAAATGACACAATTTTCAGTACAAGACAATTAAAATTATAACTCAAACAGAAAACACAACTTAATAATAATAAAGCCCAACATGTACTGAATTGTTCTACCCAAAACAATAATTTAAATACCTGTTTTGTACGTAAACAAGTGATCACGTGATTTTGTGGAAGTTCATGGAAGGTCAAAGAAAGAGGCTACCTTCACTAAGTCACGTAATAATAGAATGATCCAGAAAGATGCCATTGGATTTTAACCAATCATTTTAGAAGCTTGTTGACACTGTCTGAAGCAGGGTCAGGAATTAGGTCAACAAGCCAAGGTCAAAAACATGTTTACAGATAAAGTATGGTCATAGAGATTTTTCTAGAATAATCTCCCAATTAATGAATTTTAAAGCCAAAATGACAAATTTGGATCTGACAATTAAAATTAAATAATTTAAATCCAATAGACGTAACAGCAGGCAGTGAAGACTACTAGCTTGCCACCTTAGTGAAGAACCTGGATGAGACACCTTCCAGAGTTGACATGGAGATAAGCGCCGTGAAGACAAAGCTGATGACAAAGAGTGGCAAACAAATCTCAACATAGATTAAAGTCAGAGGACAGAAACTGAAAACAGTGGGCCAGTTCAAATATCTTGGTTCTATAATCGCCGAAGAGGGATCAAGATCAGACATTTTGTCACGAGCAGCACAAACAACGGCAGATATGTTAAAGCTAAGATCCATCTGAACAGACAAGAATATATGTATAAAAAAATAAAATCGGACTATTGAGAGCACTAGACATCTCAGTCTCTTTGTATTCATGTGAGGCCTGGACCCTGATAGCAGAATTACAACGAAGAATTCAGGCACTTAAACTGAGATGCTACATAACCATCCTTGGTATCTCTTACAGGGACCACATCACAAATGAAGAAGTGCGTAACACCATCAAGCACAAATTAGGTCAATATGAAGACCTCATCATCACGGTCAAAAAGAAAAAGCTGAAATTGTATGGCCATATCACTAAAGCTAACAGTCTATCCACAACAGTACTGCAGGGCAGCGTCCAATGTGGCAGAAGGTGGGGTAGACAGAGAACAAAGTGTACAGACAACATCACAAAATGGACCAGAAAAAGTTTTGCGAAGACACAGGCGTTGGCACATGAGCGAGACAAGTGGAGGGAACTGGTCAGATCTTCAGCAGCACAGTGCCGTAACGACCACATATTTCAAGAGATTTATGATGATGATGAAGATGATGATATTGTACTAACCGAAATTATAGTTGACAATACTAAGGTGCATTGTTTCAGCCCAGTCATATATTTTGAAGAAGCAGGATTAATTGACAGCTGGTGAAAGGAGAGATATCGAATATGACATTAATGCAAATACTGTTTTGATCGTGTTACACTTTTGTTTGAACAAATCAAACATCTAAAATTTCGAAATGAACATTTTACCTTATATTCGAATGAAACATATATTGTCTTTCCAAAGTGGTATGTAGGTAGAGTTAGCTGATACATTTTAAGGTGTCCCCTTTTTTTCTATCTAAAATAGATTAACTTATGTTCGGAGAGTAGCAAATGATCTTGAAACTTCTTCAGCTCCTTATCTCTAACATGAAGTGGAGCACAACCCAGACATATAATTTTAGATAGATATGTATAATTCATCATCCATCTCAGTCAGCAAAGATGTATTACCTGAACAGCTATTGGCGTAAAATGGATACCTGAAGAAAACAAAGAATTTCCCAAACCATTTATTTCTTAATCTGCATCTGTAGAATTGACGGGTCTAGCAAGGAAAGATGTTATTAGTACACAGTATGTTAGTGGAAGTACCATACCAGAATATTATAAGTACCATACCATAATATTATAAGTACCATACCATAATGTTATAGTACAATACCATAATATTATAAGTACCATACCATAATATTATAAGTACCATACCATAATATTATAAGTACCATACCATAATATTATAAGTACCATAATATTATAAGTACCATACCATAATATTATAAGTACCATACCATAATATTATAAGTACCATACCATAATATTATAAGTACCATACCATAGTATTATAAGTACCATACCATAATATTATAAGTACCATACCATAATGTTATAGTACCATACCATAATATTATAAGTACCATACCATAATTTCCTCAAGTTGATGCCCTATTATACAAAGTCACACAAAGAAACTGAACATCATAACAATGCAACTTAAGTGAAGATTAATAAGTAATAAACTTCCACAATTCAAAATATCCTATGCATTTATTCGGATGAATGTCACCTGCACTCATGCATGAATATTTACAATTGGGAGGAGTGACGGGTTTGAGACAAACTCAGAGTGATATATTTACATACTACACACTGGATGTTTAAAAGTTCGGTCCCGCCTTCGGACTGCACAGTGGATATCTGCATTAGATGTTACTAAGTTATCTGCACTTTGCATCAGAAGCTATTAGGTAACTCATTTTAGTCACATGGTATACTGGTATTATGCTGTTGCATCCTAATGTATTGTCATATCCTTAATTAAAACATTCTCTCCAATGCATCCTAGTTACTTCATGTCATTAAATGAGACATTTTATCTCACGCTTTTTTAGTCCTTTCATATCTTTAATTGCGACATTCTGTCTCATGTATCCTAATGTCTGTTCATATCTTTAAATACGACAGTCTCATTCTGTCTCCCCGCGGCATATATATATGCCGATTTATGACTACCAGGATGTTTTAATTCAAATTTCCTTTTTTCTTGAAAGAAGCATGGAATGTTTGATCCAGTAGAACTGGGATCGCTGCAAACAATATAATTAAATTAGCCCATGTTGACTTTCTGAAATAGAAGATCAGCGCTTTTCGCTGTAAAACGCTGTGATAAATTAATTTTGGCCAGGCACATCTTAATCATGATAGTATCTTCAGTTCATGCCTGTCACTGATGCGTAATACATCAGTGCTCAAACTTGGTGAGGATGTTGTACTACAAGCAGTTCTACCATATTGTCATTAAAACAAACAATAAAACATAAGTATCGATGACATTTCAGGAGTTTGTAACGGTACTTGGGTCAGGAAAGGAGTATATATTGAGTCAACATCGATAAACCCACCCATCGTTTAATACCATAGTGAGGACAGTGAGCTAAAAAATAATGTGAGTTATAGAATAACTATGTTGTATGATGTGACAATTTATTTATCCTTCTATTACGAAATTCTAAACAGTGTATGCTGAAAAAAAGAATTATACTGTTAGGTTTTTAAAATGATATGTGTGAAGAGTGTATGAGGTTTTTTAATGTAGCTTTTACAAGTTTTCAGTCATATAGCTACGATGTCTGTGTTTATAGTTTATACTGATGTATAGCACTGGGTCATTCTGCCGCAGACATGTGGCATGATGTCCCACCCAGTCACATTATCCTGGCACCAGGCCGACCAGTCCTAACATTAACATTGAGCGCCTAGCTACGCAGCTGTTAGTTCCATTTTGTAATACTTTGGTATGACTTGGCCTGGATTCTAACCCACGACCCCCAGCTTATGAGACGAAGGCTCTAAACACTAGGCGACCGAAACTATGCCTCTGCATAGTCTCTACATCCTCTATTTTGCAGATAATTTCTGCATCAATATGTGATGTTACCGATCGCATTTCTACCACTATGCGTATCAAGAAGACAGATTAGGTTGTCACATCAACTATGTATTTATAGAACGGTCATTCTGAAACTTTTGATAACTTTGCACAAGTTGGCAAAAAGTTAACCTTTCCATGAAAAAAGAAATTATCGCTGAAATAACTTGAGTTATTAGTAGAAACAAACCAAAACCTGCATAAGCAGCTATGAAACTAAGAGTACTAAGTTAGAAAATTAACGAGTTTATATAGTTTGTTTTCAATATGCAAAAATAAGCAGTTATTTTAACGTATTTCAGCCTTTAGAATGCTGTTCATTTTGGTGACAATATCTTGAGACATTTTATACAATATTTGGAGTATTGGTGAAATTGTGATTTATGACAACAAAGTGTCAAAATAAGAATTGCTTTATAACTTAAGGAACCCATTTTAAAAGAATTGCGCCGTTACGATTTCCTATCGTATCCTCACGATTCAATCTAATCAAATTATTCATTTTCGTCCGAGAAAATCTAGAGGAAACATCTTTCAACAAGGACAGTAAACACGTTACCTGAGACCCCAGAAAAACATAAATATTCACAGCTTTGAAATGCATGACACATCTACAGAAAAAAATATGCAGGTGAAACAAATCATCAACATTTTCAAACTACTTGTACATTTTGTATTGGTGTTAAAATACAAACGTTAAAACATTAGTTGCTGTATAGCTTCCTTTTGTATTACCATTTTATACAGAATACACCACATTCTAGAACTCTAAACATGCAATGCAACCACTGAAACGTTTGTCTGACATCCTATTATATATATTGTCGCGTTTTCGGTTTGGACCACTGGTGTAGGATTGATCTATCCTGCCTTACAAGGGATTTTTCCTTAATCTTCAAACAGTTTGGCTATATACCACTGCGAACATAGTGTACACAAATTTGCAAAAAAACGTCCCAATTGCAACCATCACGTTAAACATGTTTACATATTGAAACAATCAATAGCTCGTTATTCCGTAATAAGACCCCTTTGCACTGTTCCTCTTAGTTGCACGGATTATTAAGTCCATGTGGGATCAAGAAACTGTTGCAATAAATGTTATATTCTAAAATTAATTCAGTTGTATTCTTTCTAAATGGTATATCAATCCTGGCTCAAATAATGAATAAATGGATATTTCATTAATTAATTGATATCATAGATATTTAACACAAACTTCAAAATTTTACAAGTTCGCATTTGTTCATTGCCAAAGTTATCTGCAATACAGCTTAGATGCTCTGTATTAATATTATCATAGCAATTTCAACCACTCTTCTTTGTATGCTAAAACGTGTTAAACACCATTGGATATTTGAAATGAATTGTTAACTGAAAACCTAACATTTTATGCTTACCTTAATTCGGCTTTCTTCTAATTTTGAAATGTTTGGCAAATACCCCATCATTGGGCTTCAGAAAAGGATGTGAAACTTTCAACCTTAGGATCAAAATGTTACTTTGAACACGCGGCTTTAGATAATTATGACCCTTGTGAATTTTCCTATCCTACGCCATGTGATTGATGGATTCACTTAGTAGCTAACATCACTTGTTACAGTCGACATAAGTGTTAATACGCTCCATATCAACGGTGGTGAAATTCCCTGCGTTGAGGATGTTACAAATGTAAGGTGCTTAAACGTTTGTTTTAAGTTTAAAAGATTTTTGTTGAACAATGCATCCATTTTAATTCTATTTCACTTTTAACTTCTTATTTGATAATCGACACCAAGTTCAGTGGATTTACCGTTAAGATATCGACATTTATACCGCCTATACGACATTAAGGAACGTGTTATTTTCACTCGAAATTTTATATGGAATTTAATATGATCATACTGCTGAATATCAATTCCAAACAAGAATTAATAATTGACCTAACTTTAATTAAATTAATTTTGTTAGTCAATACACTTATGATGTCATTATTGAGTCTTTAATATAGAGTTTATTGCACTAGCTTACTTTAAATATGTTCATTGCAAATCGTCAAGGGACATCTATTAATTATATCCAACCCCTATATATTCTCTTGAAATGAGCCATATACATACATACATACACACACACACACACACACACACACACACACACACACACACACACACACACACACACACACATACATACATACATACATACATACATACATACATACATACATACATACATTGCACAGTACCAATTAAAGGCGTCTAGTTGCACTGTTTCAAGAAATAAAATGATCTATTACAAATTATTTGGCAATTACAAATTTATCTGAAATCGATATTGATTTCGATAGAAAAAGTGCACCATGTTGTCCATAATTTGTTTTTGTTTTTTTTAAAGTACCAAGTACAAGATTTGATAGTAGAATATTGTCTATTGCTATTGCTTTTACGGATTAACTCCAGTTTTCAGCAAATTATTGAATAAGCACAGACCCACGAAAAAATGATGGTATGCTTTCTCTCACACAAACATATGCCGAGACTGAACGCCAAACACAACATAACAAAGTTGAAGTGGCAATGATCTGTTAAAGAGAGCGTTTCAGACTACTCGAATGAACAGAGCCCCCGAATTATGTCTGGTCTTATAAAGAAGTGACAGATGTAATAATCTTGTGGTGTGAAAAAGAGGCAGCGATTTCATAAATCACTTCTAAAATGTTTTTTTTAATATTAATAATTGCGCACTGGTAAATAATTTGTGTATAATATTTCATAGTAGAACATACATTTTAAACAATAACTGAACATGCAATCGTGCTGTTCCAGACAATATAAGTTTCTGTGGAGAGTTTGATTTTATTCTTATAGGGGTGTTCACAGAAGGTACAGGTTAAATAATACACGGCAACGTTTATCTACTTTTTCACATGACAATACCAGCGAAATAAATCGCTCTCAATGTGAGACATTATCTATCAATGACGTCACCTGAATGTATCCTTTAACGTGGGTGTGTCTCATATAAAATGCAATCGGGATGTAGATTTAAGTGTAATTCTATGTTTCCAGATAAATACACACTGAATACCACCTTGAAAAGACAATGATGCAGTGTTATACAATCTTTTACACTGTATTTAGCTGTATTGTTGGATAGATAAATAGCATTCAACAAAAGAGTTCATATATCGTTTGATTATCTGAATTTACTAAAAATGGTACAAATACGATGCCATATTTACACAAGCCACCACATATTAAATGGTTTATTGAAAATGCAACCGAAACCGATATTTGTCAACCAGCATACATATTTGCACAAAAAATGAAGATTGCATAATTTGAGAGCTGTTACTTGTCATACTGGCATAGTCACAATATCCCATTTAATGATGTTGTTGTACGGTTTAAGGCCATTTTTTAGCACAAGAAGGGATATACATGGCGGCCGGTATTAATGATGGAGGAAGAAGCCAGGAAAATCGCAGAAAGAACCATCGACCCACGAGAAGCTACTGGCAAGCGTTCTCACATAACCACATTGGCGAGACTCGAACCCACGCAGAGGTGAGATGGCTGTGATCCGTAACGAAGAATATTGAATGCTATATACTACTATCGACAATCTTATTTTAATAGACATTTCAAGTATATTGCGAAGAGAGGACATGCATTCATTCACTTGATTGAGAGTTATGACCCTTTTAATATCACCAAAATGCGACTTCTACGGAAACAACCGAACTATTTTATGTAAACAACCCCATACGCCCGCGCGAGCTTGTGACGTCACAAGAGGAACCTGCAGTTGGCTAGCAACACGGTTACTCGTTGTGACAGTGTGAGAGAGCATAAACAAGAATTGGAATATTCTTCCTCTTCGTTTGATTATGGTCACTGACAACCAACAAAAAATTCCAAAATGGAAATCCATTTTAGTGCACCAACCAGCCCAAATAAGGCCAAAAGAAAAGGCAAAATGAATGAAAAAATCAAAAAACACCAAACCACTCAGGAAGAAATGAAACAAACCAACCAACCGGATAAACAACAACAACAACAACGAATATTTATATATGCACAGTCACAAATTTATTTATATTAAACATCTTACATTAAAAAAACTGAGACAAAACCCTCAGCATCAATATATCTTCAATAAATAAAAATGGATTAGATATTAAAAAAGTAAACCAAATCATCAAAATAGCAGATAAATATGATTTTGTATGCCTTCAAGAACTACACCAGTTACCAAACAAAAATAATATTAAACTGATAGATGACAAATTAAATGCTCACTACCTAACAGATATAAACGAAAAAAATAGATACTCAGGCGTTGGGATTATCATCCACAATAAACGGGTAAACTCAAATTGGAATATAATAAAACCACCCAAAGAATTAAAATGGAGACTTTTACATTTAAAATTTAATGACTTACACATCATAACAGATAATATTCCATAGATAATAAAAACCTTTTTTTCTTTTTTTATTTTACCTCGAAAAACACGTTTTTTTACGTTTTTTTAATTTTTTGCGTTTTTTATATTTGGTACTTTCATTTTATATCATCGGCCATACAGGCGGTCCTCTGTCATTCTCTAGATAACAAATATCGATCAATAATGAATTTATGATGCTAGCCTACGATACTTTACGTAAACATGCTACAACATATTGCTGATATCTGGATTTTTTATATTTGTATCACTGAAACTTTAAAACTGGTATGTAGCGTGTAAATAAAAGCAAAATATTGATTTTTGTGTTGCCTAAAGAGTACTGGAACGTTTTGTTGTTTTGTTGTTGTTTTTATTTTTCGTTTTTTATTTCTTGAGAACAAAATGCGTTTCTTACGTTTTTTATTTTAATTTTGACGTTTTTAACATCTATGACTGACAAACCAAGGGAAAAATTAATAACTCAAATAAAATAAGCATTAGGGCCATTTAACCCAGAAAATTTACTTTACACAGCCCAGATAAATGAGAAAATATTCTACGGTGAAGTTACTAACTTTATTTATTTACCTATAAATCAAGGAAATAATGTAAAATGGAACGCGGATACTGAAGAAATGGAAACTTCTAATGGCTAGTTCAGCAACACCATTTTTACAGCACCATATCAAGACAAACTTATAATAAAACACATACGAAAAAACACGTATCTATACAAAACGGATAGCCAAAAGGGCAAGTTTTAAAAACACCAGTCAAATAGCATGATATACTACAACAAAACAAATTTACAGTCAAACACATGTAAAAAAAACCGGTTTAGTTTTAAAACACCAGTTTAGTAATACGAAGTTTTCGTATAAACATAAATAACACTAGACTTAGTAGATCTACAGCACAACCATAGTATCCTGTTGCTCCCACGCGAACTATTCGCAGAATACACATGACAGCTTCAAAGGAAAAATATCAACTCAATAACCAAAGAAAACTAGTATGACCGATGAAAGTAGAATAGCGAAGTGTAATGATGAGAAAGTCAATATTTGACATCTAAAAAGAACTAACGTGCCTATCTCCTTCTCACAACCAATTAACAAACAAGCTTGTCAATATGATTTCGTTTTTAAATAACCATACTAATTAATACAATTGGTGGAATCTCCACTTACAATATATTTTCTGTTAATATGACTCAGTTGTTAGTCAGAATAGTCATAATACAACTAGGGAAATGAGAAATTTATTTGCTGATTGTCACTCTGTGTAACAGAAACAAAATTAAAAAATACAATCAGAAAGCAAAAAAAAACCAATCATAATGAGCGGACAATTTTGCAATATTAGAGGTAGTGATAAATTAACGATTGATCGGGCAACCTAACAGCATATAGAAAGTCTAAAATTTAAAACTCTTTATAGTTTGAATTTTGATTGCCATGTATTGAACCAATGTAAGCATTCGTAATGGTTGCAGCAATCAAACCGATCTTATTTTACAGTCACATAACCAGTCTACTGGTGTGTGATAGAGAAATAGAATAATATATATTTTAAATGCTAGAAAATGGATATAAAACACTTTTTCATTATACATTTCGTAAACGTCCATTTCTTTAGTATGGTAAATAACGAAATATTTACCTTTATTTGCATATGCTGTATTTAATTTCAACTGACAAAATAGCATATGGACTGTTAGTGAAAGGCTTTGTATATAAAAGTACAGCATGGGATGTAATGTTAACGCTTATTTCAATGGTAAATGAATTAGTTTATCAAATCAGTACATTCGGATTGTGTACATTGTGTTATTATAATGTATTTGCGGCATAGCAGAAACTGTTAGAGCCTTTTTTTGAAGGTTAACACATGCGATCGTCTCTATCTAATTTGGTAATTCTAGCTCTGATCGTCAAATCGTTATTTTAAATATTTCTACATTTGATAATAAACATCCATTACATCTAAGTGATAGATTTTTTGTATTTATATCTTTTTATTGTCTAAATGTTGTGAATAGCATTCAAATACAGCCTATCCACTCATTTCTTACTTTGAAGTTTAAACTCAACAATGAATCATTGGTGTGTCTTATGTCATGGTTAAATCTAGACTGTAACAATGCCTTGGTTTTCTACGTTTTATCTGCTTCAAATGTTTCAGACATCTTAAAAATAATAGACAAAATCATCGTGTTCGACCCATTCAATCTGTACTTGCTAAAAATGCCACACATCCAGTTTTTAAATATTATATTTCTATTTTCTGTTCCTTCCGTAAACTTCCATTTAAATAATAGGAGGTATGTAGGGTTTGTAATTATCGTCTAACATGTCTTAATAGGGAAGATCATATGTTGCAGACATCATTTATTCAAAACGAAATACTTCGCAATCTTTGTGTTTGTAGATAAATATCATTGTAGTATGTTTTATCCACTAACAAACAATTCGATTATACCCCGTAATATATTTCCTCCATTACGATACCAATATTTATTTTATCAAATTAACACGTCCTTTAGACCATTGGCGTTTTATATTTCTTTTTATGCATGTTTGATTGTTTGATGTGCTGCATTTGTAACATTGAGCATTGCTAATTTATTTACTTATGCATTTTTGGCACCTAAATATGTTGCTGGCATTACACTCCAAACTAAGAGGCAAACAAAAATATTTAAAGTTTGTAATAATCAGTAACATTCTTTTATTTTGGTCTATTCAGATATTAAAATAAATTGGAAAGATACGAAACCTATTTTCTTCAACATATATCTGGAATTCTTTCGCAAGCTATTATTATCTGCTTTCAAATGTCTAGCCTGTGCATTTTATTTTATGACAAATTCTTTTGGCATCCAAAATTATATTCAAGACTAGCAAACATTCAAACATTCATATACTTTTTTAACAGAATTAATTTTTCGTACCTGACATTCAATATAATTGTTTCCTATTTTACTTTGGTGTACCTCGTCGAATTTTGTAGTAAGCGGTTTATCTAATAGATTTATTTTAGTGGCACAATGTTTTAGAAACGTTACCAAATGTTAAATTATCAATACCTTTCCATTTCTCAAGTCAGTGTTTACTGTCATTTTTATAATGTTCAAAATTCCACGATCATATTGTTTCCAGTAGAGAAACAGTTTACAATATTTCTTAATTATCATGCTCCTTTACATGTTCTATATTATATGCATCTGGATCAAAAATAACATTCTCTGGTTTTCTTTGTAAACGTAAAATGCAAACTTGCTATAATACCTTTTAACAAACAAAGTTTACTGTTTTGAAATCTCAATCGTCTGATCTATAATATACTTGGGTGCTTTATAGGTGTTAAGTTGACATGTGGTCAGTGTGACTTAATCCATCGATCGGATTAGAAATTAATTTGATAAGTTTCTGGTCTTGTTGTATATGAAGTATTTGTGTATTCTGACTTTCGAATTTCTGTTAACCTTACCACACAAGAGGCTTAGCAGAGTACATATAAAATGTTTGAAGTTTTATTTCCGAGCAATCTCATTGTAAAATATATTCCTTTAATGGAATAATATCTTTACCGGACTTTAGTGCTTTCAATTGTTTCAAAACGAGACACTTTGCATCCCTTTTTCGACTTTAGTTTACGTACCATGGAAGATTATATCGTAGTCAAAGCGTATTTATATCCGTTATTTTCCTTATAGCATGATTAGCTACGAACAATGTCTGAGTGACATTTAGAATAAACGTCGTTTATATAAACCTCGAAAGTTTCTACAAAACTATTTTCTTGCTATTTGTGTCTTGTAGGTAAACGATTATTTCATTTACTTCAGAGCTGGACTCTTGTTCTTCAATTTTTGACATAAATGATAATATTTGTGTACTCTACAGTAATTTTGGAATCATAATGCTCAAATATGTCTCTTTGTTACTGTATGTACCTTGTTTAAAAAACGTACAGGATAATAAAAGTTTGAATTTGCATGTCTCTAGCATGATCTTTTTGTTCTTCTTTATTAAAGAAAGGAGGATAACAGACTACATTTCATGATCAGAACATTTACATCAGTTGCTCTTTTATTCAAATCAATGCACAGAGCAAACCAGTTGAATATAAGTTGCGAAACAGATATTGATTTCACATTCGATAATCATATATTTCAATAATCATTATAAGTGTATATTATTATAAGTGTATATTATACAGTATTATTCGAATACAGTTCTGAAGTTTTGAATTTTTCTACAACACTTGGCAATCAACAATACTTGAATTTTTATACTCACATTTAAATTAAAATCGTGAAATCAGTCTAATCTCCGAATATTAAATTCCATAAAGCAATTTCAATATATGCGTTGAATTATGCAATAGCCAAAATAGACTGTAGAGATGATGCTGGCAATTAATATTAAAGGGCCAGTTTTGACATATTATCCTGTTGATATTGTTCTCACCTGAAGAATATTTGTCAAATATAAAATACAAATGTCATGCATATTATTTGCCTAATTTTGTCTAACGTTTACAAATTCACGCTGTAAATTCACGCCGTCTATGCAACCTACGACATTTTAACATTTCGCCTTAATTGTTTTGACACAAGCGCTCTACTCTATTTAATGTGTCAAAGTCCGAAGACCGTCTTCCATAGGGATAATGTTGCTTTGTGAAAGGAATGGGAGATTTAAAAACCTGTCTCTGCATTTCGTTTCTAGGTCAAAATATCTCTATGTCGCTTCCATTATTTTAACTGCATGGATAAATGTAATCCTCAGGTGATTCCCTGGGTTCAAATGCTAATTTTGAAAGTAATACGGTTTTAGTAGTAGCAAATATTTGCTTTAGATGCGTACGGTGTAGCAGTAGTTCCGCTTAAACCAAACATAAAAGACATTCAAGTCCTTGATTCATAATCCCCTGTTAACGCTAATACAAGGCAACCCAAATACACTTTCATACTAAATCGACGTGAGCGAGCAACCTGGCTCCAACGCTAAGATTATTTACTATTTCTTTTATTCCAGTTTACTTAGCCAATACTCTTTAATGGAGGATTTTAATTTGTTTTCAAAGTTTGTAAACAAGTTTTAAAACATCGAGATATTATTGTAGTGTACAATAGAGATGTTCTTTTCTTTATTTATCTTACTTTTGAAATGTCTCATCTTTGTTTGGTTCTATTCGTGTCATAACAGTGTATAAGCGTGACATTTAACATTTATACTACCAAATAGTATCATCGTAGTGATTTTAAAATTGTTCAGTCATAACATAGTCATCATAACTATTAAATCGTCTTATGTATATGTCACGTTGAAAGGAATAACCAGATTGCAACATTTTTATGCTAGAGCCTGAGGCTAATAATTTCGCGCCGTGAATGTGTATGATTGTCAATTCTGAGAACAATGAGGTGTGAGACTAGTTATTTGACATGATTATAAAAACTAGTGGTTGGCGCCTTATTTTGGGTAAGCCATTTACATAATATTGCCATACTATGGTGAATAGATAATTGATGAAATCATGTGTTCGGATCAAATGAACATTAAATGGGGTTCGTAAAACAACCCTTGACATACTGTTGGGGTAGGGGCAGTGTCTGTTTAATATGTGAATCAACATCCACTCAGAGTTGAACAAGGCGTGGCCAACATTAGAATCGCACGCTTAAATATATTATCTTGATAACTGAACGTCACTACTGAGTCGCTAAACCATCTTGCGGGAATTATAAGGAAAGAAAAGCTATTCCGACGTCATTCGAAATTGGCGGAAAACGCGTTATTCTGGGAACTACAGGGAGCTTCAGTGCAAAAAGCTTTTAGGGAAAAGAGGAACTTAGGAGACAGAGGAAAATATCTTAGTGCAGTTTGTCTGCGTCTCAGGGAGACAACGAAAAAGGAAGAACGGAGGCAGAAGTTATGCGGACTGGGGGTAATTGGATTACCAGTCCGGATAACGATAATTCGGATGAGTAGGAACAAAGGACGGGAGGAAAATCTATCACACTAAGTCAGATGATGAAATAGGCCCTCACTTGGTCTAGTGAAAGACGAGTGATAGGGTTTTAATTTGAATCATATTACATTGCTGTTATTTGAATTTCACATTTTGTGTGCATTCATTAATTTGACTATCGGCATCGCTGATTGAGGGCTCCGAGCTTTGCATCTCTCTAACACTACTTCAATTGCTGACAAAAAACGAGCCAGCGTGGGTCTTCTGTAATAATTTCAAACAATATTCTTAGTACCCCACCCCAGCCTAAATAACGGGAAACCTTCTACATCATATGACAAGCATATCGCTATAAAATAATTTCTTAAAGTTTGCGTTTTCTTTAACACTTTAGCAAATGGCATAAACCATCACTAAGTATAGATTTGCTCTTCATTACAAATACATTCTAACAAGTATTGGCATTCTTAATATTATCACAGCATATGGGAGCTACGAAAAACAAAGGAGAAAGACGTTATCAAAAGTATATAAAGAAAATAAAAACAAGCAATCAGAAATTGCAGTTTTCTGAATTCATTATCTATCCTATAGAAAAGGAAAAGCAAGTGCATTATAAATTTATAGTGTCGCCAATGTTTCCCATCACTTTGTCCATTCTATATGTATCTTTATAAACTGATGTCAAAAAACATTTTCAGGACTAAACCATCTTTTGGCATCTCATATTTTGCCTTAGTTAGCCCGAGAAAATTTACTTAAGTATAAACATAACCATCTGCTTAATTAGTCTTAGAGTGATGCTGATTGATTAATGATTACCGTCATTGTAAGCCATCTTGTCTGAATATTTACAAAGCTAACGCGCTCATTACAAAGTTGCACCGACTACTCGAAGGTGAATTGGTGTACATTTTTAAAAGCATGTAGTGGTTGTCTGGCCAGTATCAGCTGTATTGCTATGTAATTTTTATGGACCATAACATAAGAAATAAGTAAAACAACTGTCCATATTGACTAACATTAAGGTACAACATGTCGGTGGGTCAAGTATATACATACATAATTGATGTCTTATTATCTTATCACTAATTTTTTATATAATTTCGATATAGCGATTTGTGGTTTGTTGGCGGCATGGGGTGGAGTGGGTTACAAAACACCAGAGCTTTTCATTGCATCGTACAATACGTACTATCTTTTATGCGATTCTTTTACCAAAATCGGAACCTTGTTTTCCATAGTTTGCCATAGTTTATTCCATTTAATTAGGTGTTTAATTATGAAAATAGTTTCGATCATGTAAATTAATTAATACTTAATATTAATTGTTGACCGAACATATACAGCTCCTTATAAGTTCATAAATACTGGGTTTTAAAGAATGTTCCGCATTTGACTGAAATTTAAATATGACGTTACAGACTGTTAAGCATTGTAATAGCGGTAAGTTCTGATTCAGCTATCATATTCCAATAATGGTTCCACACTGACACTCAGACAATTATTGCCTGGAGTAGTGCTTCTGACAAGTTAAGACAAATCTGACAACAAAGGAAGAAGAAACAACTTAATAAGTATGCTTCCTTTTTTATACATTTATGTCGCTAAAGATTAAATGCAATATGCTGACAGAGGTTTGCTAAAGACTGGTTATATACTAACGACATGTGTTTGCTAAACACTGATTATATACTAATGACATATGTTTGCTAAAGACTGGTTATATACTAACGACATATGTTTGCTAAAGACTGGTTATATATTAACGACATATGTTTGATAAACACTGATTATATACTAACAACAAGTGTTTGCTAAAGACTGGTTATATACTAATGACATACTTTTGCTAAACACTGATTATATACTAACGACATATGTTTGCTAAAGACTGATTATATACTAACGACATATGTTTGCTAGAGATTGGTTGTATAATAGCAACAGAAGTTTTCTAAAGATCAATTGCATACTACCGACAGACATTTGCTAAATATTAATTTACCATTCCTCTCCTTTCTAAGTAGCATTTTCAGCACCTTTTGCAAACATCATTGGCCAGTAGAATAATACGTTCAATTTTTTTGGTTAGCAACATCCTTAAGTAGTAGAAATTAATTTATTTTGCGATGCCTTCAAGGGTTAACTGATAAGTGTTTCCTTGGTGAAAATAATTAAATCTGACGATGTGAAATATATATTACATAAAAAGGAGCTTAATCCAAAATGTTATTCATATTACCTGACATGAATTGTCGGACTCAAAAGTTTCAAAACGTCAAATCCATAATCCTTGTTAGAAAATTAAACGAACTCAGTTATATGCCAGCTATGAAGACAGAAATCTGCTGATAATAGAGCATTTAAGATTCTGGTTGCATCTGTGATAACAGATAAGTTTCCAAATCAAATGAAACATTTATTACATATTATCGTATTTTCATAATCGGATCCAATCTCAATTGACGCATAATGCATTTTACAAGATCTTATATGTGACCAAAATATTTCAATTTTGAAAATTGAATAAGCAAAACTAATTTAAAATATATTTCTCTCATGATAAAATTCACGATTACGGAACAAATCTTACCTGGATCAATTTGACTTTTCAGTAAGAAATTCACATACAAATTACTATCATTAACTTTTCATTGACGCATATGCATAGATTTGATAGTATTTTACAGGCATTCACCAGACATATGCTACCCCCTTCGTCAGTCGCTCCCCTTCCCTCAATTAATCAATCCGTTAAATAAACGTTTGTCCATGGACTGTATTGATATCCATACTTTGATAAGTTTCAGTACAGTTCATTTATTTTTTTAAAAAGCGCATACTTTAACTAAATAACTGAAGAAGTGAGAATCAGAGAAAATATATCGTGCATCACGCAAATCTTTCATAAATACCTAGTAAACAGACCTATGTGTAAAATGAGTAATGGAAGGTTGAATCTCAAATATTTACTGAAACCTTGTAGTCATGGTCAGCTGCTACTCAAAGTTATCCTATTATAAAGAGTAAAATAAAACTGAGTGCTTAAGTTTAAGACATTAACTCCTGCTACATGACGGATAGCATGATGGAAATTAAAGTATGTGTTATCAATGCCTCTTAATACGAACCGCAGGTCGCTTTCAACGAAAATATTCCTATCATTTTATTGAATTAATGAATTCAGTGAAATAATTTGAAATTTTGAAAGAAAGAAAAAGTGTTATCGCCACAAACATCCATGTTATTTTATTACATAATCCAGCTTGTTTCTTAATGTGAATATTTTCTTTCTGTATAATGCCTCTAGTCATTAAAAGAAGTCCGCACGTCATCTCAATCGCAGACTCCGTTTGAATATGGCTTCCATAAAAGCATCATTCAGACCATTATATTCTGTAAGATGTTGAACGTTTGAATTTCCAGAAGGGAACCCTTTGAATGCCTGAACAAAGTACTGCTTTTTACTACTTGTAAGAATATGAATAATACATATTTCAAAAATATTTTTCCTATACAGATTATGAAAAAAATAATTCTGTTACGAGAACCTATGCGTATAAAACATCCATCTTAAAAAAAAGGTTATACTTCAAGGACAAATTCAAAAGAATTTTGGCGGTAATCAGAAACATTTGCTAGCACAATTAAATCTCCTGTCATATATAATTTCAGACCTCTATGCCATTTCAGAAAACATTATTTAATTAGATGTTGAAATTCTTGTTCTGTGCAGATAATTTTATTCAAAAGATGAAACTATTGTAGTTTAAAAAATTCTTGGACAAAAATCACTACTATGATTCGAGGTAGAACTAGATGCTAAATAATTATTAATTAATATTGGGTATTGTTAGGTAATAGTGCTAATTATTTAATAGTATTGTTTCGTCGTTCTTTATGCTGAAAATAAAGATATTTATTATTATTATTTATTATATATAATTATCAAAGGAGTAATAGAATTTCAAAGACTTTGAAGGCAGATGTTTGTAATTTTCTAAAACGTTTTTTTAATCGTTTATTTTTATTAGGTACATAAAATCAAGAATGTGTATGAAGCTTCATCAGCATAAAGCTACATATTGTTATCTTTATTCTAACCTGGTTCGGTATCAATGATAGTAAGTATAATTATATGCAATCTCTTTTTTTTTCTAAACATATATTCTTTTTAAAATTCTAACAGATGTTCGTCATTTATACATACAGTCACCAGTTTTTGATGGAATACTAAAGTCTGCCACTCCAAAAGAATCGAATATTGTTGAGTCTGTGGTAACGTTGCCTATTCAAATAATAAGTTTGAAGACGTTTTTATAAAGTAATTTCACTTTATCATACGTCTGTAATTTAAATGACAACATAATTCCCCCTCCATAAGAATTTATCCTAAATCTTTTACTGAATTCAACAAGTTCTAAGTGATGTGTTGCTCCACGTGCGTTTCTCTAAACTAAGCACTGGACAAATATTGTGCAATACTGTGTAAATACTAAATCTTCAATTGCATGCTTTAAATGAAAAAAGTATAAATTTAATTCTAAGAGCATCATGTCAAACTGCACTATTTGAAGATCCATTTGGAAACTTCATGCTCCAAATCGCTATCGCATATTGCATTGTGCCTTGTTAGCAATTAGACAAGCACAGTGTCATGTATGCAAGTGCTGTCTAGTCTTCGGCCCGCCACTGATTTTAAATGGTCCGCCAGAGTTCGAGCAATTTGGTTTTGCATTTATTTAAAACTAAATGTCCATGGTCTACTTTCATAGTCGATCTTCTTAACAAGGTAAAACAAATTGAATAATTTTTTTAAAGTGTTGGCTGTGGCCCTTGGTTTCAAAAATGTTTTCAGTGCTTCGTTGTGTCAAAACGGTTGGACAGCACTGATTTATGCTATCATGAACATAATGATACACTGAGAGGTGTATTTAAATTGATATTAAATTCACTATTCATTTTAATACCTTTATAAAAGCTGTGGACATGCAACTGTAACATCGTTCCAGTTTCGGCGACCAACCGTGGCGAATCCATTAATTGTCAACAGAATAAGCGCTGTTTTAATCAAATTGAGGGCGGTCAAATCTAATGAAACACAGTAGTAGTCCATGCAAAATATTGGTTCTCTTTATAAGACAACTAGCATGAATCCATTATGTGATATCAAGCTCGCAGGCATGACTGTTCGACCTGAATTAATGTTATATGTTTCTTTGTAGGAAAACGTATTCATGGCAAATGAATCTTTAGAAAACCGTCTTTTACTAGGAATAGTATGTGATTGCTGATTTAACTCAACATTATGTTTTAATAATATATAATTTTGGTTAATTTTCAAGGGTCAGTTCAGAACACGCAATGTTTAAAACCTTCATATCCCTGGCCCCACATCAGCAATTTTGGTTCTTCAATTGATGGAACTTATTTTTTCCTGTACCTGTTTGAAGAGTTATTTCAGCATTTTTTGGTGATTACCAGATTCAGTGCTTGAGCAAAAGCTTAGTTTTATTTTTATTGGAGTCAGTACGATATATGGTCCCTGCGAAGAAAAAGTATACCTCTTGAAAGTTCTTGTCAATTGGTTGTGTTCTTTCTGAAATAGACATAGACTGTGATATTTTAGCCCATAGTTAGTGTGTACAATTTACAGGATCTTTCATGTTGCAGATTTGTATTATGACATCTGTCTGTTTCAAAATAATGAAATTGAAACATCGCCTCTTTCCACATCAACAAAATAGTTTACGTCTATATTTGTGATATGCATCATTGTTGGACAAGTATCTAATCCGCTATTATTCGTTTCAAGATCTTCTTTCAATAGTTTTTATTTCCTCCTCTACTTTTAATTTTTATTTGCATAGTTTCCGCTCTTTCATTCAAAACTGCAGGACCCAAGCATTATGCTGGACGTTTGTGTTTAGAGTTTATTTTATGGATGTAAGTTGTTTCTTTCTCCGACGAAACCTGTCTTATCTCCAAACGTAGAGACCAAACTGGTTTGTATTTGAGAATTATCATGTTTATGTCAACACAAAATACCTACTAATTTTTTTTCAAATTATTTATGAAGTTTGAATTAGATTATATTATGATTTGTCTTTAAATTCAAGATCTTAGATTGCAGATCAAAGATGAAGTCAGTCATCTGCCAGCTGTAAGAAAGCAAATAGGTATTTTGTGAGAATATCAATCTATCTTAATAAATTCATGACGAATAAATTGACAGCTTTCATAAAATATATAACTAGATCCAGTTTGAAGAATGTTTGCAAATCAAACCATTCCGTCTTTTTAACCACCCTTCAATCTCTCCTTGCGTCCCTCCATCAATCAATGTATTCATCCATCATTCAATAAATAAATGTTAGTACATTAAAGTCCATGTTATCTGAAGTGAACTTTCACACCATGTCAAACAAGGAGACAGCCTCAAATGTAAATATGAAAGAGGATTAGTAATAATGCAATAAATGTTGTTTCAAAGTATAATAATTTCGTTGTGTTATGTTATCATTATGGAACAATATGGAGAAAACATATATCTGATTTTGTCGTACCAACCATGAGTTCTAAACTGCTACATCATTTTGCAAAGCCTTTTACCTTTTTCAAATTGTTAATTAGTTTAATTTAACGTGATGACTTTTGAATTTCCGAATGTTTCTTATTACCCACAAATGACCATAGATAATGACCGTCATGTTCCGAATGTTTCTTATTACCCACAAATGACCATAGATAATGACCGTCATGTTCATTTCGTTACAATGCTAGCTCGGGTTGCAACGATTGTATCAGAAACATCAACAGACAATAATTGAGTGCGTATTTTTAATGTTCTAACACCACGTCATCTTCATTAATAACACAGTACGCACATCCTTTTTTAAATTTCTTATTAATAAATGAGAGAAAATTGAATCAATATAACCTTGATTCATTTTATTTGAATATAAAGCTTAGAATATGTTGCAGGTGCTGGTTATTAATCTGAATTTGTGGTATTTTATTCTCTATAGTTTGTACTTGTAAACATACTAAAAGGCCTGATATCGGAATTGGTATAAATAAATTTATGTGTAACTTACATTATTATATAGTCACATACAACTAATTATTTTATGAGTTACTCAATCAACTTATATGTGGCGACATGTTAAATACGGTATTTAAAAGCACGAATGTAGCTGAGTGGCTAAAACAAAATTACAAATGTGACAGTTGCCCTTCATGTAATAAAATATATTTAAAAATGTAATTAAATTTGACACCATAATTTAGGAAAAACTCAATTTTTAAAAATATCATTGCACAATACGTTTTTTTTTTTAAAATATCTCAGAAGAACTTATAAATCTTAAGACGTCCATTAATGCTTTCGAATATTTTGTCCACATTATAGTCATGCAAAGATAGTTTATATTTTGTATTTTAGTAGACGTATGGTAGATAGTTTTAAGAATCAACTTTTCCTTTATTAATAGATCAAACAAGATCAGAAATAATTCATCTAGAACTTATTGTTCATATAGATGTATTATGAGCAGAAAGGATTATGATTCGCATAATGCGTTGTACCCTGCACATTGGAATGAGGTAACCTTTTATGGAAACATTAAAGCCCAGAATAGTACGCGAACAAACCATTTCACGAATTAGAAAATTCGACAAATATGTTGTCCCAATAATACTAATTTGCCAGATGCAAAGAGGCAATAAATGATGGGAATAGGTCTCAGACCTGCAGTAGACAAATAGAAATACGATATGATAGCTGACTTGCTTTTAATCCTTCCTCTGTTTTGACTTGGCATGTGGCTTGCGATAATACAGAATAATCTCATTTATCATGTACACTGTACACTGAAAAAGATATGTGTCGATTATCTCTTATTTTGAACCATTTCATAATAATACTAATACAAATGGGGACTTTGCATAGCGCCTACTCTTTAGAAGCCCTACGCGTTTTACACCATCTATCATGATATGACTACAAAAAACATCATGAAATTAGCAAAGATTCTGGATCCAATTGATAGCCAGTGAAGGGTACTGATCGTGCAACTCTAAGGTTGATCCGAGCAGCTGTGGTTTGAACTGTTGAAGTTGCTGGAGTAGATATTTAGACGAACCATGCATAATTAAGTTACAATATTCAAGTCTTGAAAGTACCAATGTACATACAAGTGTTTTAGTAGCATCAACTGAGAGACTTTTGCGAATGGAGGTGATGCGTCTCAGTTCATGATATGCAACCTTGCATATGTTCAAGACATATTGGTGCAATATGAGCGCACTGTCCAGAGTAACACCTAGTTTACGTAGTGACTATGTGAATTTAGTACTGGTATTGCTGATATTTATTGTC
This sequence comes from Unio delphinus, assembly GCA_029339505.1. Taxonomy (NCBI): domain Eukaryota; kingdom Metazoa; phylum Mollusca; class Bivalvia; order Unionida; family Unionidae; genus Unio; species Unio delphinus. Next base: position 2,905,072 of record JAQISU010000029.1, on the reverse strand, counting down.
TGAGGTAATGGATGTGAATGAGGACGTCATTGTGTTGTGATCAGAATGGCCTCAGTTTTATCATCATTCTTCTGCAAATTAGTGCATGTCATCCATGATTTCACATCAGAAATTCACCTCTCTACTCCTGGTTTGGTAGCATCAACTTCATTTGGGTAGTTAAATTTGCATATTTGTGTGTCATCAGCATACAGTTGGTGAGACACTGGATGATTATTTATGACACTTGAGAGTTTTTGAATGTATAGAATGAAGAGAAACAAATCCAAGAACAGAACCCTATGGAACACCACAACATAAATCAACTGGTCTGGAGTGTATTCCATTTGCAGATACAGTTTGTGTCCTGTTGACTAAGAAAGACTTGAACCACAGTAAGGCTGTTTTGTGAATGCCAAATATATGCTGGAGACGGTGAAGTTATATATCATGGTCAATTGTGTCAAATGCTGCAGATAAATCAAGGAGGGTGATGACTGTAATCATCCCGCTATCCAGAGAAGAGAGAATGTCATTAACTACTTTCAGAAAAGTAGTTTTAGTACTGTGGCAAGGGTGATATACAGACTGTATATTTCTGAAAACACTTTGAATTCAGATGAGATACAAGTTGGGTTAGAACAACTTGTTCTAAGACTTTTTATATGAACGGAATATTAGAACTGGGCGGTAGTTCTTTAAATCGTTATGGTCGAGTGTTGGTTTGTTCATCAAGGCTTTACAATGACAGTTTTTAAAAAGTATAGGAATTCCCCTGGATGATGAGATAGAGGTATTAATAACAACAGCTAATGAAGGCAATAATGGATCTAACCACTCAACCAGCAATGATGTTGGAATCGGATCCCTTTCACATATTTTTGGTGCACATTTAATCACGATTGTCCGTACTAAATCCATAGAGACAGGGCAATTGCTGCCAACGGTTGTAGCTGAAATTCTGTATCGCAACTGTATGGTGACGACGATTCAATTGACATTGTGTTGTCAAGTTTATCTCTAATGTTACATGAGTCCGATCAGTTCTATCTTCTTTCCTTCAGAGAAATCTTGCCATTTATGAAAAACCTCAAAGTATGAAGCCATAGCTTTTAAGTACAGATTTATCACTGTTGTGTACCAATCATGTTCCGAAATTTATTAACTGTTGACAATGATAGCTATTGTTATATTCCACACAGAAGTGATTTCGGCTATATTGGACAATTGTGCAAATTGACAACTGTAAGTATCAAAACAATGTGTGTGCAAAAGTATGCGATGTAATCAGAGCAGTGTGAAATTTTCTACGAATCTTAACAAATTGATTTCGTCATTTCTTACATTATGCGAGATTATAATAAACTTGATTAATATCATCCGGAACACAGTCAAATTAAAATTAATTGTCAGCAACCTTTATGGAACAGATTCAAATTTCGAATTTGAATTACATCGCTCTAATTTTACATTCAACAAAAAAAAAACAGTAACATACACAAAGGGGATTTATACCCCGACTTCCATTATTTATGAAGTTCTGATTGGAAAGGAGCAGTTCATGTGTAATTATATTGAGCGGTGTGCATTGCTACGAAATTAGTTTTAAACACCAAACTTGAACCATATCAGGAAATCTTCCAAGCCGATACAATTAAAGCCATAAAGGAACGATTGCATTTTACGTGGTCCTCCTCGTTCCTGCAATAGAAAGAGATTATTTTTATTATTTTTTTTAAAAAAATCTATTTTTATTATATCTTCAAATTGAGTAAAGAGCAAAGATATGGTATGTAAAGCTTAGGCACGTGTATTTTGTGTCTTAAAAATCGCTTAGTTAAGCACAACACGTTTAAATATCGCTTTCATACGAAACATATTTTCTCTTTTTCATCAAACAGTGAACCAATGCATTAATTGAGATATAATGTAGAATGTCCAGTACAGTATGCATCTTTTCCTTTAGTAATATATATAGGTATTTGTAAAATGAGTTTCTGTGTCTGGCAAATGTGAAGCCAATTGACGACGTTCATCTTAATGTGTTTTAGATAAATATGGATTCCAGCTATGACTAGTGAATAAACATGCTTTATATAAACCGTCAACTCTAATGTGCATGCGCACAAAAATGTATCCGATACGAATTCAAGCTCAGAATTTCCTGGTCATTGTTTTCCAAAGTCACTGAAATAATGATCGAGCTAAATCAATACATTGTCAATCTGTCACGTGATCAATGACAAAACAAAATTTTCCATATCACTACCTAATTAAACCAGTGCGATGTGATAAATTATATCAACTTTTTAACTCGACGTAGAATACTTTTTTCTTGATTTTAATGTTTGTGCGACATGAATACAGATCAGAAAATAGCGCCTTCCCAATGTTTCACCTGCCATACATTCACAAATCCCTGCTTTGATTCTATGTATTTAAAGCCATTTTCCACCACATGAAAGGCAATATTTAAATACCAGTAAATTTGGTGGTGGAAGAACCACTGATCAACGGAGATCCATTAAAAATCTTTCTCGCAAAACCGCAACGGCCGTGCCGAAACTCAATCCACCGCTGACATGGATGTCAGTTGATTAGTCAAAGCGAATTATTTTGATCACTTGGCCACCGAGAACCCTTCACCGATTTTGACTTGTAACAAACCGTTGTACGGAAAATAAAATTGCTCGTAAATAAATTTAATTAAACGTGTTTTACAGTGTCAAACTGTTGATCGATTATTTTTGGTTACGTTAAAACCGTTGATCTGACAGTTCGAAAATCACATGTTTTACAGCATTCCAGGGTATGTTTTTACATACACTTCATTGTCGTATCAACTATTAGTATGGAGATGGGGCAGGAATTGAAGTAAAATTGTATAATCTTGATGTCATAACTATTGAAAATTGAACCTGTTCCAGAATGTATGTGTGCATGGAGTTATCAAGAAGATAACTTGGAAATTGATTGATATTTCAGCAGAACCAGATAGAGTGCTAGTAGTGTATTAATTGACAAGTTACTCTTTATGCACCAAACCAAGTTTTAGATTTTACCCTGTTGTTTCCATCGAAAGTAGTTTGTCATATTGGTATCTCAAAGGAATTTATGCTAGACTGTCCTCGTCATATAGAGTGTTGTTCATAAAGTTAAGCCACAGAAAAACAAGCAAGCTGAAAGTGATCATGTCCTTAAATTTAACTTTACGTTTTAAATTCCTGTAACGATTCTCGGATTCGTATATACTTTAATCACCTCAGTCAAATCAACGAAATAAAATTGAAAGCACTTTGATATCCCAGACGCAGTAGCCGAATTGATTGTGTTTTTTTCATGTCCAATTACTAATGTTACAACCTGTTTCCGACTCTCAAAATTCAGTGTTCGATTGTGCAGCATCAAGAATGATCAATATTGAAATATCTTAGCGTTTATCAGTACAAACAGCGTTAAGCATAGGCTTTTCAGAGCAATCAAGTTATCTGTACCTGCACTGGCTATCCATTCGATACAGGATCAAACAGAAAATGTGTTCTCTGTGCTACGTTTCACTAACAGACTCCAGTCCAACATACATATTTGGCCTCAACCATGATATACACCAGCACGATACTTACGCTCCTTTTCTGACAATCGAATACTCATTGTTCCCACTATGTAAACGAAGTCATATGGACAACGTTCTTTTGCATTCCAGGGCCCGGCAATGTGGAACGAATTGCCCATTGAAATTAGACACAAAGACACAGTGATCCCTTTTTAAAGTGCTCTAACACCTCACCTATTTAGACTGCAGGAACAATCTTAGAGACCTAACAGTGTTTGTATCTTATATGTTTTCAGCATGTTTTATGTTTTAAAATGTCATGGGGTTTTTGTTGTCTTCTGTAGTAAAGTTATATCATTATAGATGTTATGAAGCGCTTACAGCTTCTAAAGATCTTGCGCAAAACAAAGTCCTCATTATTATTATTATTATTATTATTATTATTATTATTATCTAAGCACAACAAAAAGCAGAAACAATTAAACAAACAAAAGTAACGATCAAGTACAATCGGGAAGGATTTTAAAGAAGCAACACTATTATATCATTCAGTGAGAAAAATTAACTTAAATATTTGAATGTAACTTTGATACAAAATGGAAGCTGAAGTCGTTTCTTTTTATTATACCGTTTTTTGTCCAAAACGCTGGCTGACACATCATAATGAGTTAAATCGACGAATTTCTCAATCAAAAAACGTAGTTGTAGTCACACGTAAAGGTTCCAAATATTATTTTAAAATATTTGAAAACAAGAACTCCAAACTTTATCATTGATCAAAAGATAAGACTCATTCTTGCTGAATACGTATGTGAGAGTTTGATTCTTATATATTATATTTACATTTTAAAGCATGTGATATTGGATTTTCAGTAATTTAATAATTGAAATCATATTAAAATTAACTATTGATCCAATACATACCATCACTTACCAAAGTTTCAGTTAATAATGCTAGCTAATATTATATAACTCTAAACCAAAATGTTTATTTAGTGCAAAATCACGAAATGAAGGAATGAACATACTTCTCAATTTTTTCAAAGTTAATGTATTGTTCTGAACTGTTTGTCTTGACACTATATCGTTTTAATGCCTTTTTTATATTGATGTAATATCTAGATTTAATCAATGAGGAGCGTGTGTGTGTGTGTGTGTGTGTGTGTGTGTGTGTGTGATTTTTAACGTAGCTTTAACAATTTTAGACACATCGCTACGATGTCTGCAGTGTGGCAGTTTATAATAATGTCTGGCTCATGTGCATCTTTCCAGCGCCGGATTAAGCACCGTGGAGGCCCATAGGCAGTCAAACTTTTGGGGCCCCAGACCCACGGTCACGGTCTCATGGGGGCCCCTGATGGGGCCATAAAAGTCGTGGGGCCCATAAGCAGTTGCCTACTCTGCCTAATGGGTAATCCGGGACTGCATCTTTCCTATTCGGACTATGTAAAAGCTGTAAATATAAGATAAATTATTGTTGAGAGAAAGGCCACACTTTACATTCGTATGTGTTTAAAATAGGTTTATTGTTTTGCAGTTTACACAGATTTGTAATACAACTTTCTGAGCTATTTTACACAGAAATTGTGTTGGCATTTCTGTATCATGTACAGTTATTATAGTATAACTGTCTCTAAATTTGGAACACTTCTTGTGATCTTCGTGAAATTTTAACAAGATTTGTTAAACACATATTTCAGAGAAACAATAATGACTCCAATGATTACCAACATAAGACATACATCTCACTCTCACTCCCGAAGAGAGAAACAAGAAGATAAATAACTGAAATACAATTGAAGACATATATCAACAAACATACATTACCCATTGCAATGGTATGGTATAGAATACGCTCCCTTAATTTCTCTTCACGCTTTGTCAATGAAAATATAACGTTACGCCACTGTTCCTTCTGTTGGGAATAGTACATGTAGTTTGATATTGTATGAGAAACATCACGAAATAGACCGTGCTTCATCGCTGTTTAGATACTGTATGAGAAATATCATGAAATAGACCGTACTTCATCACTGACATACTATGAGGTACTTAATGAAATAGACCCCATTTCGTCACTGTTTTGATATTGTAAATATAGGTAATCGGATGGTTAGATTTTTTAACGGCACCTTCAAAACATCTTTTACTATGTCATGCTGATGAAGTGGGAGATAGGTGTCTTTCTCATGGAGACACGCAGGCATCAATCGGTTGGTTTGGGAGGGTATTTATCCCACTCTCTTGATTGCATGTCCGACAATCTAAAAAGGCTCCTTGAAATATATATAAGCCTTGCTAATCATGAATTTTCTCATTTGTGATCACAAGATTGGTTATATCATAATATTTGTGAAATTCAGTTTGTGTGATCGCCTTATAGGTTATACTATATTGCTTATAATCTTGATTAGATGTGATCAAGAGATTGGTTATACCATATTAACTATGAAATTTACTCTTTGTGATCACAAGATTAGTTATATCTTACTATTTCCAAAATTGACTATTTGTGATCAGAGAAATAGTTATCTCATAATATTCACGAAATTTACATTTTGTGATCAGCACATTTGTTATATCATACTATTCATGAAATTGACATTTTGTGATCACGTGATTAGTTATATTGTACTGCTCATGAAAGTGATCACGAGATTAGTTATATTGTACTGCTCATGAAATCAACTTTTTGTGATCACGAGATTAGTTATATTGTATTGCTCATGAAATCGACTTTTGGTGGTCACAAAGTGCTTATACCAACGTTTGATTTATAATCACGTTGACTTATTAAATTGATTCAAATATCAATACCATCCCGAACGTTTGATTTGAAACGTTTCTAATCATTTCTATTTCGACACTATAAAGACAGTTGCTAACAGCTTAATTTATGGAAAGGACAAATCCAGAAAAATTCAATCTTTATTTCCAGACATAGTATAATGATTACAATGGTTGTTGCATGGTGTTCTTTAAGGTATTTTCTGATATTTATAATTTTGATGATATTTGACCAAGTTTTAAAATATATTCTTAGGAACAGCTGCTGAATTGGCTATATTGGGGGGAATATATCCATCGATATTTTTCAGAAGAAGGTAAGATACTAGAAATGGCTAAAAAGACTTTCATTCAGCAGATTTGTGATTGTTTTAAATTAGCAATTTAAAAGGAGTTGATATTTTATCGTTTTAATGACCCGTACAAACATGATCTGAACAATAAAACAATATCTTGCCAACCATTTTAGACCAAATAATATTCAAGAAGTATGTGAAAACATCTGAATATTGTATTATATGTTGTGTATCTTTTCAACTGTGAACAAATATAACGACGAGCCATTACAAAATACCCTTCTATAATATTATCTGAAGCGGCGCTCCGAAAACTGCAGATATTTGCATGTGACGTAATATGGTAAATGACAGTGACCTAAAACTGTCTAAGAAGTAGAACAAGTATGCCACTATGTAAACAACTGATGTTAGTTCCATGCGCTCTTATGGTATTCTCGGTTTGCCATCAAGGCAAACAGTGTACTTGAATAAAGTCTACGATGTCATTTTCCTTCATATTCTACATTGTTCTCAGATGAATTCATCGATTGAAAGGATCTCGCGAATGCGTTGAACATGGCATTTGTTATGCAAGACCGTAATCGGGCTTTGATTAGCAAACAAATTACTGCCATTTAGTTTACGATTGATGAAGATATTAAGAACACAGTGTAATATATCTCTTTATTCAGCTGTTTTAGCATATTGAAGATTAATTTGAATATCTGAAAGGCTTGTACAAGGCTCATCTGATGGAGGTTGATCAATAACGGACTCGGGTTACAACCGACAAACATATATTCAACAGAACTACAAAGCGTGATCAGAGAGCTGTGAGTTAGCTTATCACGGGTAATAAAACGTGGACTTATTTTTGGGGATGGAATGCAGTTTTTGAGTGCATGAACAATATACCAAAACACAATTGAATAAGTAGATTGAGAAATAGTAGAGGCTTGGGTGTATTACTTTGGCAAGAAGCAACGTTATTGCGACGTACAACGAAGTAATTTATCAGCAAACATCAAATAAATAACTTTGTTGTACAGGCAGTAATGTGAAGAACTTTTTTAATATAAATTATATAGATAAAGCTTTGACGAAAAAAGTATATTGTGTGTCGATGATGTCAATTCTTACTTTAACAAACAATACAACTTACTCGAGAAAAATAGTGCAATTTACTGATTCGATGTTCAGCCAATATTTGTTCCGAAAATAATAGATTTTATTGCCCCATACAAAACATCTTTCTTAGAAAAAACAAACTGACGGGTCTGTCTTCATCGGAGATAAATCCTACAAACATTGACTCTCTGAACTGATTTGTTTTGCTTGATGATTTCATATAGAGACAGAACATTACATTTTGCTCAAGATTAAATGTTTGAACCCTTTATTTATCTCCGTCAATCTTATTAGGTCTGGAAATTGGAGGGTCAATCCCAGCGCTTAATCAAACTTTGATAACTTCATCTTTCGTGTAACATCGGTTCCCATAAGACCACCTATCAGTCAAGAAATTTGCTGGAGGAATTAAAGCAACAGAGAGAGATTGTTTCAGCACGTGGCGCTTGACCCAGGTCTGAGTTGATCAAAATAATAATTTGTTAATCTGGCATATCAGGATGATATATGATCAAATGTCATAATCTTCATCACCATTCCTGACGTTAGTACCACTATCTTTAACTTTCGAAACGCAAAATAACTGATAGTTAAACATTTATATGTAATGAAATTCACGCTCATTATCTAAAAATTTATCTTCAATAATGATCATTTTTCTGTAGAAAATAGACAAAAACAATGCAAGATCTCGGTTACAGATTCCCTAAAATCGTAGTTTCGCGCATACTCTAAAACAAAAGTTCTTTAAAATTGTTTTCGTCTTTCTCTCGATTGAAGAAACTATAAAATTAATACAGCTTTCATATCTAGATTTTGATTTCTTCCTGTTTTCGTGCAATTCTATCTTTAGTAAAGTACTTTAAGCTCTTTAGCTTAAGACGTGTAAGCAGTTAGTTCTCATAAACTGTTTAAAATCATTAGATAATTGGATACAATTAGATAATTAGATACAGCCGTCAACAACTGTGGTATCCACCTTGCATAAGCCTTCCTGAGATTCAATACAAGCCGTTCATTCGGTCCATGTATTCACTGCAAAGAATTGCGTGTAAATCTAGTTCGTAATTGCGCTAACAGAATCCGCGTTCAACGCAACGAGAGTGTTTGCAGTGACTATTGTTACGTCTATTGGATTTAAATTATTTATTTTTTAATTGTTAAATCCAAATTTGTCATTTAGGGTTTAAAATTCATTAATTGAGAGATTATTCTAGAAAATTCAGGCTGACCTAGACTCTAGCTGTAAACACAGGTTGACCTTGGATTGTTGACCTCATTTCTGACCCTTCTTTAGAGAGTGTAAACAAGCCTTGGAAATGATTGGCTAGATCCAAAATTAACTTTTTATTTTTAGAAATTCGTGGCTTATTTTCGTCTGGTTCAATATTTTAGTACGTGACTTAGTGAAGGTAGCTTCTTTCTATGACCTTCCAGAATCACATGATTCCTTTTTGTTTACGAGGGAATTACTTATATATATATATATATATATATATATATATATATATATATATATATATATATATATATATATATATATATATATATATATATATATATATATATATGTGTGTGTGTGTGTGTGTGTGTGTGTGTGTGTGTGTATTGCTGTATTTTGGCAGCTAACAGTAGTAGGATCTGGGCTTTTAAAGTTAATAGTTGTGTTTTTCTGAGTTATAATTTTAATTACCTTGTACTGGACATTGTGTAAATTCGTTGGAGCAAGAGAATTTATTGTATTTATCTGGAAAAGGACATGTGTTTCATAATTTCATTTGGATGATTATAAAACAAGAACTGCATCACGTGACATTGTCAGCCATTGACGATTACATCGTCAAGATTCGAACCTGGAACTATTAGAACATTTATTTATCAGGACTCTTGCAATTCCATTAGTGGATTATTTTTGTGAATTCTATATTGGATTAATGTTGGATTTGATTCTCTAAAACTGTAAGTTTATTTACTTTATGAAAATAATTGTACTTAATAAATTTATTGTTCAAGTTATACAAGCTTGTTAGTTTTGACTCTTTCTGTGTTGCTGCTTATTCGAGCCTAAGCACGTAACACTATCCGCAAAGCAATATATTCTCTGTTTTCCAAATTTATGAATCCAGAACAAAATATATCGGCATTGGTGTAACGTGTACCAACCCCGCTTCTGTAAGAAAATAAAAATAAAAAGATGATTTCATATTGCAAATGTTTACTTGTTAGAAACGGTGGTTGCTTAAGTTTGTCCGTACTCTAACACAAAAAGAAACGTGTCTACAAAATGCACAGGACCATAATACTTCATTTAACAGCATACACAAGAAATAAAAAATAAATTTAAATAAAACTTCAGCGTAAGAATATGTTTAGTCTTGTTTGTGCATTTATTTGAGGGGTTTCATAAAAACAAGAAACATTGACATGGATCTCGTTTATATTGATTGTAACTATCTGCTATAGAAACCAGTCTGTAGAACATGTCTCTTATACCACAATCACATAATGACTTTAAGCAAGTTGAGTAAGGCTTCATTGCAGGTACATTTGATAATAACTACAGTAGCTGTAGATTTGGAATTGAATCTGGAATCTGGATTTGCCATTTGGAATGAACGTGTAATTATTTCACTTAATAAAAGTTTAGGATTAAAACTCTACTACTATCTAAACAATATACATAGATATAAAATGCTAAAACTTAAATATCTGTACATAGTAGCCAATCAGTTGTTTTAATTCATAGTTGAAATTATCACATACAACTCCATAATAAATAGCACATTTTATTTCTGAAACAGACAACATCTAACAAAATTGTAATTTGCTTTTTTCTAAATAAATCAATTAATTTTGAATATCTGGCAAATCTCGAATTAAGTATTGTTCCAAGACCTTATCATCAGACTAGCTGGTACACCACCCTGTCGTTTACAAATCAATTCATCGATTTCTATATTGCTGGCAGCTAATTATCTTTAAAGAGTTTATGGAAAAATCAGTTACCACCGTTTAATATTACCTATCACAATTCGGATAAAGGTTTAATCAATAAGTTCCGTTCAGGTGTATGTACCGATCCGAGTATGAATAATGAGCACAATAACCTCACACTGTAAAGTCGAATGTGCATCTATTTGACCAATTACTTTTTTTCACTTCTGCTGAAATTATTGGGACAGTACAATGATACTGGTGCATATGCACACGAGACTTGATCTATTCAAGTTTTCGTCCATTGTGGTTAATTTTTATTGATTAAATTTACAATAATCATTTTTAAAGGTATATCAGTCTTACTTATATTGCAAGTAACGACTGCGAATCACCATTGTTTTTGTCTTTCACAAATGTGTTGCTGGTCTATTGTTTTTCTCTGTCACAAATGCATCCATCGACTAATTTTGTCTCCAAGACTGAAAAAAGGTACACAAAGTATTAACATATTTTTCACAAAAGAAGACATTCGGACAAGCATTGTGTTGGTATCTTATGCTTTAGTTCGGCGGATTTTTATCATGTTGTTTATGTCGCTTTTAGCATTTACCTCTCACGGCAAGCATATGCTGTTCCCTTGATCATTTCGACTATAATAGCACCATTACAGCGAAACGAAAATGATTTAAAATGTTGCCAAATTGATGAATGGCACTGAAATATTGTTAACAGTATGTGTTACCAATCCGCGAGATTGAATTGCTGTTGAAAGATGATATTTCGTATCTAGTAACAATAAGAGGTGATCATTATTCAGTGTAAAGTGATATAACTGACAAGCCATTCAATGTCATTTCCAATATAGATTGTATTACAAGGTGATCATTTTAATCAAGGGAATATACGCTTTTCATCCAAATGTCTACCAGTTTGAAAGAACGTATTTCCATGAAGAATGTGAGTTTGAGAATGTGAGATTCCTATCACATATTATTTATGTTATTAAAATCTAGCTTCTTTGAAAGATGTGTACGGTTCTTGGGACGTGCATTTTAAAATGATGCATTCAGCCTTGTTACCTAATAACAGAATACAACATATATTCTTCATTTTGAAACTTAGCAATAAATAGTCGTCTGATACTTTGTCATAAAATCACATATGTAACCAAAGCAACCAGTACATTCAATTTCCAATACACGTTTTGTGTGTTCGCTTTGATATGTCCTCTCGTTGCTTTATGCCTGCAACTCTTGTTTCCGTTATATCTACAGGCTCCATTATGTCCGCAAGGTTTCTTTCCAGTATCTCAGCTCTTCCACGATTGTTATTGTTTCTTTGTGATCTGTGTGTAGCTGACTGTAATGTCTGCAAGTACCCAAAGTTTATAGAAGTTTTTTAATCAATTTTTGTTTAAGTTAACATGCCCTTAAATGCCACCAATTTATTTCTTTTAATTTAGAGTTTTGTCATCATATCATACCCTGATACATTATTCTGTAAGGATGATAGTTTGTTGACATGTGTGATCAGATTACTTTAGCTGTTATACAATGGTTTGTTATTATATTTGCTTTCAGATAAGTGCGTTTACATGAAACCCTTATACTTATATATGATAATGCAAAAATGAAAGTAAGATTGCAAGTGTTGGTGATGGCTTGTATGTGCTTGTTTGAGTTAACATGTCACATACCTCCACATTCTGTACGATAAATTTTAATAACGGGTGATGGATTGTAAACTTGGTTGTTAATATTTCAGTAACGGTGTTTGTAATTCCATAGCATAAGTGTTTGTTTGCAAGAGCCAGTAGATTACATTTACTGTCATACCTGAATTTGTATTTTGGGTGAGTGTCTTTGTAACTGTATGGGGTGTTAGACAGTAAGAATGTGTGATTGTAAAAGTGCATTTATTGTTTCATATAAGGAAGAAACTGTAACAACGTTCCTGTCGCATTTCTTATATAGTAAAGATAAATGGTTGCATTTTTCAAAAACTCCTCAATGAAGCAGAACAGAACAATTCGATGTATGTGCGTTAAAAGAAACAAGTAGCTTGCCTATCGTTTCAGAAATATATAAATTGCTTAGAAAGCACCTTTTTAAAAATTAGTTTGAAAAGTCAGTGTTGGACTATATATCCTGGTGTTGGTTTGTAACCTCAGAGTGTTTGTTTCAAACAGGTAATTTTATTTGTCCTTGTATGAGTATTTGTCAGTCTATAATTAAGTTATGTTCCCATTGAAATTCCAAAAGAGAATTATAGTGACATTCTATATTGTATCATTATGGCACATCAGGACATTCGAGAAACTTGGCACATCAGGATATTCAAAACTATTGGAATTACTTCAAAACATAATTTACTTTTGGAATTGTAATAGGACATTAAGAGTTATTCGGGTCTTAATTCATAATAGGGTAAGTGGCTTTAAACGTTTTATATTTGTTGATTTTACTAAACTGGTTGGTCTCGCTTCGTTATGTAACATGGTGCAAAGAATAGAATCCTAATATCTGCCAACCCATACAGATGAACATATTAGCTCCAAATGCATGTATGTGTTTGTGTGTGTGTGTTCTTGTGTGTGTTTGTCTATGTGTGTGTCCTAAAGTAAGACTATCATGCATTCAAATAATATGAATTAAAAGTACTAGCTATGCATGAGATGTACGCAATATGCGTAAGTGTAATCAGAGAAATGACATTTATTTATTTATTTATTTATTTATTTATTTATTTATTTATTTATTTATTTATTCCTGTCGTTATTGCTGGTGCCAAACATTTTATGAAACAACCATTGCTAATAGTATGACATATTGACATAATACCGCGCACAGCTTTATAGCATTTAGAAGTAGTGGCCATGAAATGGGTGCTCGACGCAGCAGAATATTTTTTATGTTTACAAATAGTATTTCATTAATTTAAAAGGGTCAGCTAAAGACAAAGAGTAACCTTCACAGTCCAGCAATCTTTAAACATAGACTGATTACATGAAACTGAATCAGTCACCGCCTTTCATGCAACAGCTGGAGTAAAACGACTAAAGTATATATTTAAATATTGATGTTATGGATGACAATATCGACGGAGGGGGTGGGGTAGGAGATGAATAATCAACATGATTATGGCGTATAATGGAAACTATATTATGACGACACTCCATACGATTGACATGGTTGTAAGGGGAATATAATGTTAAAACGCTCCATAAGATGAATAGGGTCGGTTTGAATAGGGCGAAATGGTAACTAAACATTGACACGTGTGTGTGTGCGTGTGATTTTATGGGCCATCAACGCATTGATTTATTAGTTTATTAGTATTGTTTCGCGCTCTAAACAAATGGTTGAAAATTATGACATCAAATTTCATTATTTCATTACAGTACGAAATTTAACAAGGATTTCAATTTGAGCCTTCCATGATTACGTGCACAATCAATTGGTAATGGAATGCAATCATTCATAAAATCCTGTTTTTTCCTTAAATGTAAGACAATGGTGCATTCAACACTCATGAAATTAATATCTGCACATGTCGAGAGTGTAATTAGTTCCATTTCCTATTTATTTTTCGAAAGATTGCGTTCAATTAACAGGACGAAACACTACCGTTAGTTACTGCAGTGTCGATCAATATCAAATGCAGCTTTGTTTCTGCTTATTACATGAATACATTTCATTTCTGCTATCAGAAAGGACACTCAAGTAAAGAAAAAAGCCGATATAGTTGTAAATATTTGTTTTGAATTAACGGGGGACGGGAGACAAAAGAAATAAATATATTTAATGAGATCTTTGAGCTGTCTATAAACGCATGCCTCTGAAACCATTCATCCACCTTCCAATACCCCCAAATGGTCTGATATTGGTCATGGTAAGAATGTATTTTAACTGGTAGAAACTATTCACGTTGCTGCCGTTGAGCCAATTTTGGAAAGACTATTGGCACGTCCGCATATACTGCCTGTTTTCAAATATTGTCATCACCAAGATGACAATAATGTTATATTTATAAAATATTTCATGTTTATTCGTACCAGATAAATAGCGGATTTTGTGCACAAATATGCCGAATTATTGGGTCGGGGCGACCGTCGCCTCTGTCGCCTCGAATCCTACACTCTTTTTACGTCTTGCACTTATGGTGTTGATTTGTGTGGAACGAACCTTAGTGCAGTAATGAGCTACAAAGAGTACTCGACTTTCAGTTTAATTATTGGTTTTGGAAGTAGAAGTAGCTACTAAATCATTCATTTCAGAAATACAATTTTATGTAATTAATCCGGATAAAAATTTTCTTTCATACTGTCACAAAAAAACAACATCAGGCCCTTTATTAATAGATTTCATGGGGATAGGCCCGGCCTTAGGGCAAGGCGAATGAGGCACTCGCCTTGGGCCCCAAAAAAATGAATTACTTCATTACTGAACAAACTCTACAATTACACACTAAACACCTTAGCCTGGATCTCGTGATTCTCATTGACCCGTACGCGTTTGTTTAATGTCCTTATTGAAATTTATATCAGTTATTACGAGCCATTTTTGTCGCTATAAAAACACATGTTAAGGTTACTTGCATTTATTAACCATGCTGAGATGATCTTGGAAATTTGGCTTAACTGCTTAGTGATGGTATTAATGTTGTTATGATAATGAAGCTGCTGAACAATATTGTTTACATTACCTATTATTTAATATTTACAGATCCCGGTTATTCCCAGCTATCTTTCAATACATTTTTGTGTCACTCTAGACATATAATTGATTGGTGATGTCCAAGTTAGAAAAGAATCAAACTGTGTTATCTTCCTATATGTTCAGAAGTGTATCCACAAAAGTAGACGTTATTAATAATATCAGTTAAATATTAAATACTAAATCTATACCACAAATGAAATGGGCAATAGTCTCCAATATTTGGAAAATTAATGACATGTTTGGAGAAGAAAAAATTTGTTTTGGGAAAAGGCCTAAATTAGTTAAACAGTTCGTGTCCAATCCCATATTTTTATTAAGAGACAATAAAAAGTATGTTTAAAACAATCGGACACTGGGTTTTTTGTCGTAGTTATTTGGAATCATAATCAACTGAAAGTTTCATTTTGCATTAGATTATCCAGTTGTCCACTGTTAACTGTTTTGCCTTGGCTTTTTGTTATCAGGTTGTCATTTGCAAAATGAAACTCGAATAATTACATGTAGTTTAAAACTTCTTCAAGTCGCTCAAAGGTGCTATCTTTTAACTTTACATGTTGTAAAACACAATGGATAATGAATAAATAAAATTCAAATTCAACTTACATCACTTGTGATTTAAAACTCCTAGAAAAAAGTTATTTGACCAGAGATCTGAATCATCAGCAATGGGATAACACATTATTTATCGAAATGGTTCGGATTCAAATATTACAATTGACCAAGGGACTTTACTCCAATTGTTTCGGCATTAAATAACTTGTGTTACTGTACAGTAAAACACCAAACTAAACTATATTAATTAAGGTGGCTCGTCCGAATTAAAGACAGCGACATGGAAAAAAATACATTTGAATCTGCAGACATTCTTTGTTAAATAAGAAACACTTTAAACCATACACTCAATTAATTTTTTAACATCGATGTGAATAGTATATTGCAATACACATTAACATAAAAGTGCGATTTACTTTCTCTAGAAACAAACGACTAACTCAATTTAGCAAGATTTAATCCATTCAGCTGGCGGTTCTGAAACCTTCACTTGCAGGGTTCATATGTACTCAATCAGGTCGTAGTTCTATCAAATATGTTCAATTAAATTAGGTCACTGTTCTACTAAATGGGATTAATGTTATTCAACCAATTAAATGCTTGTTTTGTTCAATTCGTTCTAGATATCCCATTTTCCAGTTTCCTCTGAATTTGTTTTTCTCTTTTATTCTTGGCTTAGGACCATGATTGGGTTTTATTTATTGTTTTCTTGTCGTTGGTCGACACAGAAAATTAATTGTTCTAAAGAAAAAAGTTCAATTTACCCAGTTTCATGCTATGATCTGTTTAAATTAGCCTCGGTAAGGTTTATATGATCATCAGCAATTCCTTCTCAGACATTGTTTCGGGTTTTTTCAGTTTTTAAGATATTACCCATCTTAGCAATACACATAATACTCTCGGTAATTAATCAAATATTTATTATTTCAACATTTAAAGATAGATGACGAAATTACAAAGCACGCACATTGAAAAACAACGCCGAAAGCGCTATCACATCTCATATTTACCAACATAGACAAATTTATCTCAGTAGCGACTGGCAACTCCAATAGATATAGATAACCTAATGTAACGTCTAATGCATTAACCAACGGTTAAGCACAAAAATGACATGGTATTGTTCGCTAATGTTGTGAACATATTATTTTTATTAGACCTTAAATAAACGATCGTATGTCATATCAGACATAAGCCCTCTATCAGAGAGGATTATCGTATATGCTCACTTATAAGCCACGTCGAAGTGCAAACAACATAGACCCTAAACTACCTCAGACCAGCCTTGCTCAGGTATTGTCATGTGACCTTGTTCAAGACACATTTCTGCATTTGCTTTGGTACCATATAATTTACTTCTTCTGCAGTGTCGTAAATCATCGAACCAAACCTGATCTAAGTAGCATAATGCGCCGGCAAATCAGGGTCTAGCGTATGTGCTATATTGATTAATCCTAAAAATTTGCATAGATTCGGATATGCTGGCGCATCGTGTGGAGGTAGATTTGGATCTTTGTAGTTTGCAATTGGACTCGACTGATTGGAAGGTAAATATGGTAATCGGTTTTGATGTTTATGAGTGTACATAATTAGCGTTGAATGTTTCTATTATTAAAGGCATATGAATACTAATGGAGTATACTATACCAAGGTGTCCTGTAAGTAAAGTGAAATCTCTAGCATTCGGTTCGATATAATTCAATTATTTGACTGTTCTAAATCATCGTCTTTACTGTAAATTGGATGTATTTGCCACAAATATAAATTGATTTATTTAATCTCGCTTCCTTACAATTGAATGTCTGAAAGCCTGTTTTCCCGGCGAAGTTTGTTCTCAACCATTGCATTCACAAAAGTAAGTTTGCTTTTCTCCTTTAGCCATTAATAGATCTGATTTTCTGTGTTATTACAGTTTAGGTGCGCTCAAGACCGTCGATCGTACCCTAGTCGTAATATTGTCACTCCTGTAGCATTCATCCATCAAAACATTTCCAAAATTAATTTCCAGCACAACAAGTCCTATTGTATTAGATGGATACTAATGTGTATGCATTTGATGACAGATAAATTGCTGGGTTTCCTCTCAACTCGTGCCATTATATCAAGGATTGCTAAAATCAATAAAATACTGATTTACGTTAAATGGAACTATGCTATACATATATCGCAGACGAAAGAGCACATCTGATGTTTTGATACTGAAGCCTAGTGGGTGTCTGTTCATTTGAACAGCTCAAGTTTTTGTCACGATGTGATTCAATCCTTACATTATCTTTAAATTTCGGGTCTATGCTAGAGATCTAAACTGAGTTTTCATAATTTCTTAAATTACTTTTTCATATATCAGCATTATTCAACTTCCTTTTGTAAGACTACAGTTTTAAAGTGTTTGTTTTATATACATGGCCTATGTTTTTTTGTAGCCAGATTTACACTTTCAGGTTGTTGTGTTTGTTCTTCTTCTTTTTTTGTTCTTTTCTTTCTATTTTTTTATTGTGTTTGTGGCGTGGAGTCTCTGAGGCAAGAGAAAGTTTTTCAAAGGAATGTTTACCTTTAAGAATATGTGAAAGAAATATTTGACAGATGAAGACATTAAAACTTTATTGATAAAGCATTTAAAATTTTCTTGGGAGTTTTTGTGTATTTCTGTTTATCAATTTGCCACTTAAAATAGCAATAATGAGTCACAAATAATTAAATAAGACATTCCAATTAAATGCAGTTGCACATGGAAATGGGATCTGAAACTTTATTGTATTTTATTATTTTAGTTTTGTAGTGATTAAGGACTGAAAATAACTATGGCCCATCCTTAAAATATTAATATGGGCCGGTGACCTTTGATATCAAGGAACACCACATCTATTAGATTTGATTTCGCTGAAAATTAACTGTACAGAATAAAAGAACTGAGCAATTTTTAACAATAAATTTTGTATATGATACCGGTTACTTTAAGTTTCATAGATTCAGCTTGTGTAATATTTTCTACTCAATGGACGGTTTCTTTCTCGGCAACATATTTGTTGTTTTTGTGTCGTTCATGCCTCCTCGAGTAAAAAGAACTAAGAAAAGCTTGAAATAAGGACTACATTTTAATTTTCAAATATTGTTTACTTATCCTTTCTTAATCATATAAACAAACAGTTCGTTCCAGATTTACTAGAAAATTTAGTTTCTGACTCTAAATCTTGTAACTTTGAAAAACATATTTAAACATTGGAAGTGTGCAATTGATTAAAATGTCTGACAATAAAATAAGAACTCTAACGAGATTATGACAAAACTACTATAACTTGAAATGTGATTCACAAAATTAATAATTATAATCATTAATAATTAATAATTAATGTATTGATTATTTCATTAGCATGAGTAACATTAACGACAATTTTCCAAGACTTTTACACTCTTATTTATGTTGCAAGAGTTTCATTGGTTATGTAACCTTTCCTCCCTGTTTAAGAGCGTTTATTATGGTTTGCTATTTCGAGACTATGCAGGAGTTAATATTCTAACGTTGGTGCGATACAAAAATGGATGAAGCCATCGCAGAAGTGTCCTTACTTAACTAATAGACCATGTTTTCTGAAATTATGGATGCCATTGTATATGTGAGGAGCATCATTTTAATGTATTACCTAGCACAACATTTGACTGAGGATGCGTTTGTGACTATTAATTTCTTTCAAAATTTACAAAAATTATCAATTACGCTTTACTGCGATTTCAAATAAAAACCGGAATTCAGATATTTTACTAATTATATCGCTATCATACTCAATATGACGTGAGTTATATCAAAATATCAAAAAAGTAGTTGTTTTTACTACAAATATTCATCAAATTCGTGTACATTATATATATATATATATATATATATATATATATATATATATATATATATATATATATATATATATATATATATATATCTTCTGCACACTACTACCAAATGCAAATAGTGTCAATCCATTACAACATTTATCTTTTTAAAGCTTATTAACGAATGATGTCGACAAGATCATTATTGTATGATTTTACTAGTCATCTATACAATGCACAACGGAGGCATTCATGAAATATTACTTTTCAAATGGTCTCCTAAAGTGTTTTCTGATTGTTGTGTTGTTTTGGTTGTTTATTGTCATAAAAAATAGTTAAAATTATATAGATTCCCGAAACGGTGTGTGTTAAAGTAAAATATATAGGTGATGAAACACAAGTTCGTATTTTATTAAAACAAAAATCAGTCTCCTCAGTTATTTTACATTTTCACATGAATGTCTTGGCCCTTTGCAAAAAGGAGGGTAGGACTCACTTACCACATAAACACGCCTGACAAGTTATTTTCTGAACGTGACTAATGGCTTAGACTATTAATATAAACAGATTATGAAAAAAGAATGACTTTTGTTTCTCGGACACTATCACAAACGTAGATGAAGACGTGACTGTTATTTAATTTTAACGGTAATATTACTGGAAAGTCCTTCGTGCAGAATGTATGGCAACTGTTAGGCGTTAAACAGTAAGATCTCAGAAAATACTTAACGACCACATTCAGTGCATGCAACAAATGTAAACAATACGGTATCGAGCTCACTACATTCATATATGGGAAATTTATTTTAGGGTTTTATTATCACTATATCTTTGTTTCACCTATAATGGATCAACGATCACTTGCAAGATAATCCGAAATTAGCTTCGTATCTGCCGTTATAATGATATAAATTTATACGTTCTGATTGACTGAGAGCCTTTTTAGAAACTAGTAAAAAATTGAACACGACACGTCTATCATGTGATCTTGTTGGTGGACAAATTGAATACGACAGACCATGATATGATCTCGTGGACAGATGTAGTGACGTGGAAGCTATAACTTTTACGCACGAGTATTAAATCATTAAAACCAACTTATATATCTGTCAGAATAAAATGTAATATAATGAGAGTGTGCGCAATTGTGTGTGTGTGTGTGT
The DNA here is from genome assembly GCA_029339505.1 of Unio delphinus. Classification (NCBI taxonomy): domain Eukaryota; kingdom Metazoa; phylum Mollusca; class Bivalvia; order Unionida; family Unionidae; genus Unio; species Unio delphinus. The sequence continues at coordinate 2,884,152 of JAQISU010000029.1, read as the reverse complement.
GTGTGTGTGTGTGTAAAGTGTAAGTGTATGACATAAGGGTGAGTTTCGATTTATTTAATTTATTTTGTTTCGTTATCTCCAGAGACTAAAAGCAATTTACTGTACTTAAATAGAATTCAGTCCAGCTGAACGTGTTTTCTCTACGGGAATACGTCATCTGTGGTAACAGATTATTTACTAAACCATTGCCTTTATGAAATAGAACAAAGTAATTATGCAACATTAATGACGAACAGTTTTACTAATGATAAATATTATATAGGAGTGTAAAAGTAAAAACAAATTTACACCTGCACACATGTGACTGCAATCAAATATTTTGTTTCTTGACGCACTATTTGTACTGGCAGACGTATTTCTTAAAATGAAGAAAAAAAGCAGACACCGGAGAGTTGCGTTTAAAACCAAGCGATAGGAATAGACATCTGAAAACCTGCCACGTAATCTGATGGTTTTTAATACAAGCACGCTGATTGGCTAAGCGATAGGAATAGACATCTGAAGACTGCCAAGTAATCTCATCGTTTTAATACAAGCACGCTGATTGGCTACGCGAACGGCTAACTGAATTTTGAGCCTAACATGCTTCTTTATGTGATACTACTGCTGCCGTCAAAAGTTGTATCCGATCCCTGCACCAGAGGAGAAGATTAAAAACGAAAGAACCTATTAAGGTTCATGATTTGTATCTATATCAGCTGTTGGGTGACTTTTAAATACAAGTGTCTTGTTGTACATGCGTTCTTCTCTGAAGTAATGAATGAACCGTTCGTTAATGAATAGTATCTCTGACTCACAATGATGGGTTCGAATCCTGACCATACCACGGTATGTCTATGGGCACGCCACTTTACTCGCATCGTTTCAGCAAACATTCTTCTTGTGCAGATGTGCCGTTCAAGGCGTATCACTAAATCAATCAATCAGTACTAACAAAAGTAGGTGTCCGCGTACGTGATCCAGTTCTGGCTTACGTTACAACTCGCCTAAACTCAAGTAATTAAAATGAATTGATTTATCATAAAAAAAATGAAATGTTTATCGGTTATACGGTGCAATGGTTGTCCAGTGCAAACACGTTGTTTAAGCTAATCGATGTTGTCATTATTACGATAACCATGAAAGACTATGTTGTGACAGAGTTTATTTCTTGACAATATAGCGGAATTGGATGTGCCAAAACATTAAATGTAAATGACAGCATGTAATTATGTCAGTTTAAGCACAATCATCACCAAATCAAACAATCCTTTGCATTTATTTCCATGCCTTTGAAACGAACTTTCCCAATAAAAAGAAAAAGCCATATATGCAGATGAAAAAAACACTGTCGTATAAAAACATCAGTTTAAGATACTTCTGAAGACGAACTTGTTTTAACTTCGGGTAAAGAGCGACTTGATTCGATTGTAAAACTTTATACATTATGAATATTTTGTATATAATGAAATGCCTTGCTCTATCCACTTATTTCCTTATTTAGTTTTTGACTAAGAGACCAAAAAGATCTAGTTTTTAATTTAGGAAGATGAATATGGAATGTAGATATTTCGGATAATTTGTGCATATATATTCAGCGCAGGTCATCATTTGGTTCTTAATTGAAACAAGTAAATGCTGGATAAGATATCGCCAACATTGGAGGCATCCGCTGACTCAATTGAAAGGGTCGGCTATGTATAGGATACAGGCCCAGTCTAGCCTGTGTTGGGTACCTCGGTATCACTAATTAGTGCTTATTCTCTATATTTAATATAGCCTATACTGTGTTGAAAGTGCCATCAAAAATCTACCAAAACAAATAATTAAACCCACCAAACAATTATTCAATTGCACTGAGTAATTAATGTTTTGTTTCCTTTACTAGTATGAGATGGTTTTATTAGGTTGAATACAAAATACTATCATTTTTCAAAATAACTGATAGTTTTATATCTTTCAGAATCTGATAGCGTGTATTGACGAGCTAAAATTAGGAATTCTAAAGTACAAGCGTTTATGCAGTTAGTGAGACACAATTCCAGCACAGGAATTCCAGGAAATTAAGTGCATGCGTTAGTAACACGTTGAACGCGGCTGATTAAAGAACCTTTTAATGTTAGTGTAATTATATTCGATTAAAATATTTTGTTAATTACCAAATGTAGGTACTGACACGAAAAGATGCAACAATTTTATTAAGTTACATAATTAATTAATTTACAATTGTCCCTTTCACCTTGAATATTTTAAAATCTGGTTCTTTTATTAAACTGCAGTACATTTCTTTTCTAGGGCCAAAAACCGTAGAATAGTAAATGAAGGAATTTTGCAGTAGCCAATAACACTTCTTTGTCATAACTGGAAGCAGTCACGAATTAGTTGGAGGTGACATTTTAGGCAACTTTAGTTATATTTAATTGGTAAACGATGGCAAGCCAAATTTCAAACTAACAATGTTGTTCAGTCTCTTCTTCCATAAAACCAGTTGGTGCATCTAGACTTCAATGAACCAGCAAAGTTTAAAAGTAGCATGGTAATTTGTAAAGTTACAATTCAAGCTCATGGAAGCAGCTACTCTTGGTTTTGTTGTATTTGATTTTGTCCTCATCTGGCATTTTGAGTTTCATTACTTGTAACGAATAACGCATCAAGCACGAAATGAACTGAACTGAAACACTAGTAACTTTGTATGTTGCCCAATAGCTGAAATGACTCGTCACAAAATGTCAATACATTCACATCATAAAAGTTGCAAGATGTATATTGTTTAATGTTATGTGACATTCATGACAAATACTTGAAACTGATCAGTCTTCGAGAGATATACCATACTGAAATATCCTCTCACACTGAGTTTGAGGTAGAAACCCTTACTTTGTACTTTATAAGCGGGTGGCACATATATTGTGGCGCAATTAAATGAAAACATTATATATATATATATATATATATATATATATAGAGAGAGAGAGAGAGAGAGAGAGAGAGAGAGAGAGAGAGAGAGAGAGAGAGAGAGACTGGGTGGTTGTGGGTGGGTGTGGGTGTGAATGTTAGTGAAGAAATTCAGGTTTGAGACCTTTTTATTCGTTCTCAACGGAGATTCGATCTCGGAAATGTGGGTTACGGCATCCATCGTCCTGCATCTGCACGCACTAATTTGACCATGGACACATCACAGAAAATGATGCCACAAGGTCAGTGGCAAGCGTTTGTGCGTACATATACATCTGCATATTGACCCAGTTATTAGTTCCCAAATAAGTACAGACATTCCGGTTAATAGGCTTCGCTTCGTTTAGGTACAGAAGACAATTATGTTTCGAAAATGTGTGAATCGCACAATTGCTTCATCACTTGCATTCAAAACTTACCGATTCCATGGGTACAATTTCCTCTGGTAAACTATACCCGAATTAAATGTACGACATAGTGGTAGTCATCCGGATCTGGACAAGGACAGGGAAAGAGCCAATTGTCTTCGTCTAATGAATTATCTTCATCAGACATTGGTGCAACGAATAGCTTTACATACAACAAACGTTAATTAATGCATGATACTAGTCTTAAGCTATATTTATTTTAACTGACAAGGAGCTAAAGAAAATAACTGTTCATGTTGGCGTAATAATAGATTACGCAGATGCGATTGTTTATAATATACAAAGAATCGGCTCGACAAAATCTCAGTGTCAGCCTTTCAGACAGATGGATCGTCTGTTCTGAGAGACAATGATGTCAATAAGGGACAAGTGTAGCATCTCCATAATATTAGGATACATCAAATAAATATGGATATATCCCAAAAAGAATCATCAGTTACATTTAAGTAATATTTTACAGTTAAATAACTATCGTTTTGTGTTGTTTTATTAATTTTTAGGGGGGGGGGCTGGAGGTTCAATATCAGTTTCCAATGTAAACGGCTAACAAATATATAAAAGTCCTAATAATCACACAATCCTATAATCCTTTTCCTAACAAATAGTGGTTTGTATTGATCTTTTGCAAGGGAGGGGGGCATTATTAGAAGCATTATGCAGTATCAGTATCGTGCCTGGAAACAGATTATGTGGCGCATCTGTTCACAGGATGCTGACATTTATGATAGTAAATCTCTGTATAGCATGCCAAGGCAGGATTTTAATTGAATTCATAAGCATTCCTCAATCA